>JAGKQL010000065.1:6078704-6092541 GCA_018398635.1 Cyprinodon brontotheroides | reverse complement strand
CTTTATCCTTTAGAGGTTCCATCTATTAGAACCCAGAGGTTAAAGGTCAGCGGTCCCTTTATCCTTTAGAGGTTCCATCTATTAGAACCCAGGTCAGGTTAAAGGTCAGTGGTTCCTTTATCCTTTAGTCAGTGAACCCAGAGGTTATCCTTTAGTGGCTCCTTTAGGTTCCATCTATTAGAACCCAGAGGTTAAAGGTCAGTGGTTCCCTTTATCCTTTAGAGGTTCCATCTATTAGAACCCAGAGGTTAAAGGTCAGTGGTTCCTTTATCCTTTAGAGGTTCCATCTATTAGAACCCAGAGGTTAAAGGTCAGCGGTTCCTTTATCCTTTAGAGGTTCCATCTATTAGAACCCAGAGGTTAAAGGTTGGCTCCTTTATCCTTTAAGGTTCAGAGGTTCCATCTATTAGAACCCAGAGGTTAAAGGTCAGTGGTTCCTTTATCCTTTAGAGGTTCCATCTATTAGAACCCAGAGGTTAAAGGTCAGCGGTCCTTTATCCTTTAGAGGTTCCATCTATTAGAACCCAGAGGTTAAAGGTCAGTGGTTCCTTTATCCTTTAGAGGTTCCATCTATTAGAACCCAGAGGTTAAAGGTCAGCGGTCCCTTTATCCTTTAGAGGTTCCATCTATTAGAACCCAGAGGTTAAAGGTCAGCGGTTCCTTTATCCTTTAGAGGTTCCATCTATTAGAACCCAGAGGTTAAAGGTCAGCGGTCCCTTTATCCTTTAGAGGTTCCATCTATTAGAACCCAGAGGTTAAAGGTCAGTGTAAAAATGTTTACAGATGTTATGTGAAACACCCTTCATGTTATAGAAAGGTTCACTTCATAGGAAGGCTGATAAATGGCCGCTGATAAATGAACTGATGAGATCCTCCACTTTAGATTCACTCATTAATGGAGGTTTCGCGTGCTTCTGACTCCCTCAGTGGTTCCAAACATCCAGCTGGACTCCAGACCTGAACAGTCATCAAGCAGAACTCGCCCAGTTCTTATCAGGCCCCGCCTTCAGCCTTAGAGTCAATATTGACTCAGAGGGACGCGCAGCTGAAGACAGTGGTGAGGTGTTTGTGAGCTGAAGGTGTGGAGAAGGTGCAGCCCTCAGCAGCAGGAACCTGAGCTGGTTTAACTGGAACTCGTGTTCCAGGAGGAGAACCTTCACAGATCCGGTCCAGAACTCCTGCTGATAGCTTTGATCTTTTTCATTCTGGGTCAGACATCAGCTCAGTTCAGCAGATTCATTCCGACCCTCATCAGAGCTAAACGCTGCTGATGGTGGCGACCAGCAGCCGGTCTGCAGCTAGTCTCAGGGTTGATGTGAGCAACCTGAGCAGAGTCCTGGATCCATGCTGGAGGCAGTTAAACAAACACGTCATTAATCCCAGTTGGGAAGCTCCTCTTTGATTTCACTGAATACATTTATTTTCTAATAAATGCCACACCCACAGTGTCAGGAAGTCAGGGGGTTACGGCGTCAGGGGAGCAGGGCGTTTTTAACGTGTCTGAAACAAAGCTGCTGAAATGCGACATTAAAAATATCAGTCCATTATAGTTCTCTACGGCGACTGCTGTGATGTCATCAGTGTGGAGCAGCTGCTCTATTGCGACTGCTGTGATGTCATCAGGGTGGAGCAGCTGCTGTGATGTCATCAGGGTGGAGCGGCTGCTCTATGGCGGCTGCTGTGATGTCATCAGGGTGGAGCAGCTGCTGTGATGTCATCAGGGTGGAGCGGCTGCTGTGATGTCATCAGGGTGGAGCAGCTGTTTCCACCCGGTTGGTTCCAGATTCCTCTAAGCCTCCGTCTCTGAGGCTTGACGCCGTCCAGTAACTCTGTGCTCTCTGTGTTCAGCTGCTCCACATGAAGAGCAACAAGTACCTGACGGTGAACAAACGGCTGCCGGCTCTGCTGGAGAAGAACGCCATGAGGGTGACGCTGGACGGCACCGGGAACGAGGGCTCCTGGCTCTTCATCCAGCCCTTCTGGAAGCTCCGAGCCAACGGAGACAACGTAAACAAACGCACCTCACATGACCCTCACAAAGATGGTTGTCGCTGAATCAGCTGCTGATTTATTTTAGTTCATATACAGTCGCTGAATAATTCAGATTTCTTAAAAAATCAACCTTTTTAGTTTTTCTATTATCTCCTAATTTGCAGTCATTTAAAGTTTTTCCTTCATTCGCCTTTTAACCTGATTTGATTCATAATAATTAAATCCAGATTAAAAGACTCATTTTTTAAAACTGGCTGTTAATCTTTTGGACACATTGTTTCTGCTTTTTTATAGTATTTTAATGTTTCTCGCGGTGGTCTTCCTGGTGTTGTAAGGGGAGTGGGCGTGCCTAGTGGTTGTGCTGCCGGGCGCTTCTGAATCCTCCTGAGGTTGTGAGTTTGATCCCTCTCACACCCACAGACTGCCACTCTGGCTCCCTGAGCAAGACCCTTAACCCCACACTGCTCCCCGGGCGCCGTACAATGGCAGCCCACTGCCCTCCCCAATGGGAGGGTTTAAATGCAGAGAGGGAATTTCCCTCTGGGATAATTAGAGTATAAAGTTTATAGTTTTGTTTGTCCTGCAGGTGGTGGTGGGCGATAAAGTCATCCTGAACCCGGTGAACGCCGGCCAGCCGCTGCACGCCTCCAACTATGAACTGAGCGACCATCCAGGATGCAAAGAGGTGAGAGCAGAGACACCAGCAGGGTCCCAGCTGACCCGACTGCCCTCACCCCTCCTGGGGTGCTGATTTTATTTCTGCCCCTTTTGTGTGTGAAATTATTTTTTTAACTATTTGACTCAGATCTGCATTAAATTAGATGCATATCTGTGAGCGACATGAACACATGGAAAATATTATCCAGTAATTCACTTTAATACAAAATAACAAACTTTGCATTAGATCTTAATATTACATACCACAATATGTGTGGCCTGTATTCTGAATAGCCATTCAGTTTCTCTTACAGTAAGTATGTGTCTTCATCTGGTGAAATGAGTCTCAGCTTTTAATATAAGCTCCTTATGCTGCACATCAGTCCATCTGTTCTTCATTAGGGAGAAAATCCTCCATAAAACCAGTGGAAGATGGAAGCTGAGGACCAAAGTCAGCAGCCTGGAGAACCTCCATCCACCTCCCTGCTGTTCCTTTGGACTGCCAGGATTCCTTTTCCTTTAAATTCATCCGATCGTCCCCCAAACTCCTCTGTTGTCTCCCGATAAATTCTCTGTGAGCAACACTTGGCTTTCCCAGGCCAAGTGGGATGAGGGGATTCTGGATCGTTCTGCGCCATATGCTGTCCAGCTCATTGGATCACAATGCAGGACAGGGACGGGAACAAGTTTACCGTAGTGTTTTCACAGTGATACGGGTACAAAAGTGTGTTCCTTTTCCACTAGTATACTGAACAACTAATTCTGTTTCTAAATCACGGATTTCATTCCGTTTTTCTAGAGACGCTTGGCAACCGTCGACTGAAGACTGGGGAATAAACAGAAACACTGATAGTAGAAACAGCAGAACTGGATTCAAGCTAGGAAAGGAAAATTAATAAAAACAAATAGAAACAATCAGACCCTCCAATACAATCATTCAAATAGCGTCCCGGCATGAACCTAAAGCTGCTGCAGACAGGATCAGAAACTGATGCATCTCTCACTCCCCCTGCAGGTGAACTCGGTGAGGCTGCAACACCAGCTGGAAGATCAACCTGTTCATGATGTTCAGCGACCACAGAGAGGAGGTCCGTTCAAACCGAGTGAGTGAAACTAGAAGCATGTCAGAGAGAGAAGCTCCTGCTGCTTCATTGGGGGCTGAGCCGGGGGTTGGGGTGGGGTGGGGTGGGTGAGGTGCTGGGGGTGGACCTGAGGGGGACTCCAGGAAGGTCTGCTGCTGATGACGCTCTCGCCGTCTCCTTTTTCCAGGGGGACGTCGTCCGTTTGTTCCACGCTGAGCAGGAAAAGTTTCTCACCTGCGACGAGTACAAAAGCAAGCTGCACGTGTTCCTGAGAACGACCCTGAGGCAGTCGGCCACGTCGGCCACCAGCTCCAACGCCCTCTGGGAGGTCGAGGTACACACAGCCAGGTCTCTCTATCCCTGTGAGGACGCATTCTTGCAGCCTAAGCGTGACCCTTGACCCTATCCGCTATGGGCTACTGCCTAACCTCTGACCCCAAGCTAAGCTCAGTTCCCACCTTAGTCCCAGCATGTATCCCTGAAGCAGCACTGGTCCCCATGGGGGCCAGGCATGGGGCCCCATTAGGGCAGTCGGCCCTACAATGCGCCGTGATTTAGGAGGCTTAGTTGTTACAGTTTATTGTTGCAGATTTTACTGAAACTTTAGTGTGAAAAACTGCTTCCTTCTAGTTGCATGCATGGATGTGCTGCCAGCTGTAACTCTTCATTCTGTGTGGCAGCTGCCAACTCCCCATAAAAACAGTTTTTGTTAAATATAGATTATGTTTCTGTGGTTAGAAAGATTTTAGTTCAGTTTTTAGGTTTTTCTGGGTTAGGGTTTAGAAGCAGCGCTGAGGGACATCATCCAAAAGGCCGAAATCAAAGAGGAGCTTAAATTCTCTCTGTGTCCTGATTGGTCCATCAGGTTGTCCATCATGACCCATGCCGTGGGGGGGCGGGCCACTGGAACAGTCTCTACAGGTTCAAACACCTGGCTACAGGAAACTACCTGGCTGCAGAGGTAAGGGTTCCCTCAGGTAACATCAGAGCTCTTCTTCTGCTCCTGTTTTCCTTCATCGATCAGCAGTTCTCTGGACCTCTGATCTTTTCTGTGTCCTAATCAGTCCTAACAGACATGATTAGTAAACTCAGAGCTGGGCGGTGATCCACAGCATCTTTACAGC
The DNA here is from genome assembly GCA_018398635.1 of Cyprinodon brontotheroides. NCBI lineage: Eukaryota > Metazoa > Chordata > Actinopteri > Cyprinodontiformes > Cyprinodontidae > Cyprinodon > Cyprinodon brontotheroides. Next base: position 6,087,686 of record JAGKQL010000065.1, on the reverse strand, counting down.
CTAGAGGCACAGAAAAGGTTTGGCCTCAGCTTTAGCCTAATAAAGACTAACTGATGATTTTAACCTCAAACTGCTGCCGGTTCCTCTTCCCTCTGAGTAGTTGTGAGTTTCCTGTCCCAGAGTCACTAACGTCTCTTTCACTCCTAGAGTTCAGCTAATAGCTGTGATTTATTTCTCTGCTGTTGCAGGAGAATCCCGGATATAAAGGTGACAACGCTGAGCTGTCGTCCTCTGTGAGTTCCTCCCTCTCTAAGTACTGATCACTGCAATATGATGACATAGAACAAAACAGAATAGAAAATGATACACCAAAGGTTAAGTGGAGAACAATAGAATAAAACATAATAGATACGAGCATAATAGAAAAGAACTATCAAGAACAGGACAGAAGGATCCCGTATTCAGCTGAGACAGACAGTGGGCTCCTCTAAAGCTGAGCGGGCTGTGGAACAAGCAAGCTCAGTAGTTGAGAGGCAGAACAGGTCAGGATACCAGGAACTACGGTCCACGACAGGAACCGGACCCGCTGAGGGGATAAGAGAAAGAACAGGATCAGGAAAACAGGAACTCAACGAAACACTAAAAACCTCTCTCACCACTGGCCCCCGAGAACGAGAACATGAACTATGACATCAGCAATGACCTAAACCTCAATGATCTGACCTGATAGCTGGGACTGAGCCGTATATAAAGAAGCAGGTGGATTAGATGAGTGTAAATTGGAAACCAGGCAGAGTTAGGCAGGTGAATGAAACGAGGCATGTCAGAACTGTCAGAGGCATGATCATGACAGGAACAGGATAGAACAGAAGAGAGTAGAATAGATTAAAGTGAAGTAAAGTAGAATAAAAAAGAATAGAATAAAATGAAACTGGGACGTGTCCAGGCTGGATCCCACCTTTTGTTCTTAGAACAGAAGACAATAGATAAGAACTGAACCTCTGGAATATAATAGAATAGAGTCTATCAGAGTATTTAAATAACAATGTAATAAAATAGACTAAATAAGAAAAGAACAGTTTAGGTAGTAGTAAAATAGAAGATATTAGAAAATAATAGAATAGAGGAACATAGAATAGAAGAGTGGATTGAGGACTTTGTGGTACTTTCTGTCTCAGCAGATGGACATCAGTCGGAGCAGCAAGCGTCATCTTGGGGAAAGGATCAAGTACAAGCTGGTGGTGGTTCCTCATGGAAATGACATCGCCTCGCTGTTTGAGCTCGATCCAACCACTCTGCAGAAGACAGACTCCTTCGTTCCACGGTCAGCAACTTCCTGCTCAGGCTTCACATTAATGCAGAGTCCCAAACCAGCCCCTAAACACTAACACTGACCACTAACCCTAAGGACTAACTCTGACCACTAACCCTAAACACTAACCCTGAGGACTAACCCTAAGCACTAAACCTGACCACTAACCCTGAGGACTAAACCTGAGGACTAACCCTAAGCACTAACTCTGAGCACTAACCCTAAGGACTAACTCTGAGCACTAACCCTAAGCACTAACCCTGACCTCTAACCCTAAGCACTAACACTGACCACTAACACTAAGGACTAACCCTGACCACTAACCCTGACCACTAACCCTAAGGACTAACTCTGAGCACTAACCCTGACCACTAACCCTAAGGACTAACCCTGACCACTAACCCTGACCACTAACCCTGAGGACTAAACCTGAGCACTAACCCTAAGGACTAACTCTGAGCACTAACCCTGACCACTAACCCTAAGGACTAACCCTGACCACTAACCCTGACCACTAACCCTGAGGACTAAACCTGAGCACTAACCCTAAGGACTAACTCTGAGCACTAACCCTGACCACTAACCCTAAGCACTAACTCTGACCACTAACCCTGACCACTAACCCTAAGGACTAACCCTGACCACTAACCCTGACCACTAACCCTGAGGACTAACTCCTGAGCACTAACCCTAAGGACTAACCCTGACCACTAACCCTAAACAACAACCCTAAACACTAACCCTAAAGACTTACCCTGAGCACTAACTCTGAGCACTAATCCTAAAGACTGTAGACAGACCATGAACAGACCGTAGACAGACGATGGATGGAACATAGACAGACCATGGGTAGACCATGGATGGACCGTAGACAGACCATGGAAAGACCATAGAAAGACTGTGGAAATATCATGGACTGGTGGACAGATGTACAGCCCTTAGATCGCAGAGCGGAGAGAAACAGGACTAACCTCTGGAGTTGATATTTCTCAAATATCAGCCGGTCAGCGGATCGGCCGATCTCTGCTTAGGGAACATCTGTAAGTTCCAGTTATATGGAGTCTCTCCGTTTTCCTGGGGGTGAGTAAGGACACTTGAAGACAGTGTATTTGGGGTTGGGGCCGGGTGCGCCTAGCGCCACATGGCTAGCAGCCACCCCTCACCCCACCCTCCACCCCCGTCTTCAGTTTAGACTGAAGGTTTTTGATTTCCAGATCTTTCTCTCTAAAGGGAAAAAAGGTTGAATCAAGACAAAAAGCAGCTGAGAATGAAAAGCTGACGATAGATCAGACTTCATCGTTTGAGGAAGAACTTCTAACCTAGAACTGATTGCTGATGGAAGCTGGAGGGAAACCTTTATCCTTCTTTTCTTCCAGAAACTCTTACGTTCGGCTCAGACATCTCTGCACCAACACCTGGATCCAGAGCACCAATGTTCCCATCGACATCGACGAGGAGCGTCCCATCAGACTCATGGTGGGTCATTCTATCACCAGAATCTTCATCAGTGGGACCACAGATTCCTGGTTCTAGCCTTCCTGAAGCTTTTGGTTTTTGATTCTTCCTGCAGCTGGGGACGTGTCCCACCAAAGAGGACAAGGAGGCCTTTGCCATCGTCTCCGTCCCCGTTATGGAGATCCGGGATCTGGACTTCGCCAACGATGCCAGCGCCATGCTGGCCACTGTGGTGGACCAGTTCAGCTCCGGGTTTATAAGCCAGAACGACCGCAGGTATGTTTCTGAACGCTGAGGTCCACGGATGGTTCTGGGTGTTCTGGTTCTAGTTGGAATGCAGCCTCTCTGTGTTTCCAGGTTCGCCATCAAGCTGCTGGAGGACGTGGTTTTCTTCGTGGCCGATGTCTCTAACAGCGGGCCAGCCAGTCCTGGACGTGGTCATGTCCAAACCCAACAGAGAGCGGCAGAAACTGATGAGAGAGCAGAACATCCTGAAGCAGGTCCGCTCAATTTGGGTCAAAGAACTTCCCTTGTTCTGTTAGGTGTTGGTTGACCAGCTGCTTGAAGCCAGAAACATAAAGAAGTCCAGAAGAAGTTGGATCTGTGGAACCGAGCCGTCTGCACAGAACTGTCTGTGTCCAGAACCAAACCCAGACCATGAGCTGGGTTCAGGAGGAGGATAGAGGCTGAGGTTTGGGTTAAAGCGTTCCTCGTGTGTCTACCATCAGAACCTCAGAGCTTCTCTGGTTCTGCTTGATCGGTCCATTGATGCTCCTGCTGGTTCTAGATGAACCAGATCTTCCTCGTTAACCAGAACAACACTGAGTTCTGGGTTCTACCCTGAGTTTTATGGTTATGAACTGGACCCTAGTCCTGGTTCCCATCAGCTTTTTCATTTGGTTCCTCCTCTGCCCCCTCCCCTCAGAGACCTCCTCAGAGACCTCCTTAGAGATCTCCTCAGAGACCTCCTCAGAGATCTCCTCAGAGACCTCCTCAGAGACCTCAAAACCAGAAGTTAAAGACATTAATTCAAAGATCTTTACTTAGCAAAACTAAGACCTTTGAAGCCAAAGAAATGTTAGAACCTAAAGCAGACGGCTCATTTCTTGCAGTAACCCGGTCCAAAGTACTGGAGCTACTGCTTCATCCATGGCCTAGACAGCAGGTTGTGGTCACTGGACCTCTGGGACCTTCTAGGGTCCGTCAGGTGTAAAGGTTCTGGTTCTGGACCATTCAGAGCCCAGTTAGTGAGGACCAAGATCCAGGAAGAACTCTGGATGAGCAGTAGTGTGAGGTGAGAAATTATTTGAATCATTCCGGAAACATTGAGGTCTGCTTTTGGGTTTCCTGCCGGTTCCTGTGCTCACCTGAATCTGGCCAGTCTGCTACCAGACCGGACTGAACACAAGCAGAACCTGGTACCAGCAGACCACCCTGGTACCAGAGACAGAGAGGGAGGTTCCTCAGTGGCTCAGAGTTCTGCTCCTTAGGGCTGGTTAGATCTACTGCGAACATCCACTATCATACCAGTAAATTTATTTTCCACAGAACAGATCTTCAGTTCTGAATCAGCTAGGTCTGCCGTCTGTCTGTGTCTTCAGATCTTCGGCATCCTAAAGGCTCCCTTCAAGGACCGAGGGGAGGATGAGGGACCTCTGCTGCATCTGGAAGAGCTGGCCGACCAGAAGAACGCCCCTTATCAGTACATGTTCCGGCTCTGCTACCGAGTCCTGAGACATTCCCAGGACGACTACCGCAAGAACCAGGTTAGTCTGTCAGCCCGCTTCCTCCCGGAGCCACAGAAGGTTCCAGGAACTTCCAGGAGATTCCAGGAGGGAGGATGTAAAACCGGGAAGAACCACACTATTCTACTAGTATTTTTATTTTATGTAGATTTTCCCCTGTTCAAACCGCCATCATGTAGACGTTCCTCTGGCTCAGGGGTCTGGCTCAGGGACCAGCGGGTCTTCTACTGCCTTTTTACAGATGACATGGTTCTGCTGGCTTGAGTGTGATTCAGCCAGGATGAGAATCAGCTCCTCAGGTCTGAGGCAATGGTTCTGCTTCCGGGCTGGCCTGTACCCTGGGCTGGAGGCTACAGGCCAGACATCGGAGAGCTCCTGCTTCCAGTGGAGGAGCTGCAGTATCCTGGACTCCTGAGAATGGAGATCCGTAGACGGATCAGCTGCAGCGTCTGCTGTGGTTCAGAGAGAGTGGAGCCACAAACAAAGATCTCATCATTGCACTGTTGAGGAAGGGTGACCTGGTGGTTCCTGCATTTTCACTGATGCCCCCCCATCCCTGCAGGAGCACATAGCCAAGCAGTTTGGAGTAATGCAGAGTCAGATTGGGTACGACATCCTGGCTGAAGACACCATCACTGCTCTGCTTCATAACAACCGAAAGCTGCTGGAGAAGCACATCACCAAGACCGAGGTGGAGACCTTCGTCAGCCTGGTGCGCAAGAACCGAGAGCCCAGGTAGGACTGGGAGGACCAATGGGTCCCTTCTGAACTAGGAGAACTGAGCTGAACGAAGCAATCAAAGCATCATTAGTTCCTGTTAGATGTTTCTCTGCTGTCAGCCTACTGTTTACGTTGCACCTCCTGCTTTGTCCAGCAGACCGCTGACCTTCACGTTAGGTCCTATCTGCCCTTTTGGATCATGTCTGCTCATGTTTCTGCAGGTTTCTGGATTACCTCTCTGACCTTTGTGTGTCCAACAACGTGGCCATCCCCGTCACCCAGGAACTGATCTGTAAATGTGTGCTGGATCCCAAAAACCAGGACATCCTCATCAAGACAGAGTGAGTCAAAGAAGAGGTGAGGGGCAGGAGGTGTAGTTGCCTCTTAAATACCGATGGTTTATCATCAAAGTGGGAGGAGAAACCAGCGGTGACCAACCATCATGATAGAAAATAACATCCATCTTTTGCATCGCCTTCTATGGTTAGGCTAGGGGCTCTGCTATATTATTAGCTGATATATTTTTCCTCGCTATTGGTCTGCCCTCCATAAAGCGACCATACCTGAGGTCCCCCGTTCCCCTCGGCCCACCTGAATGTGACCTTGACCTCCCTCTCTGGCGCATGACTGTGTTTACCTCAGTGTTGGTCGGATCAGCCAACTCAGCCTCTGGATCCATGCTGACTCTGCGTGCTGTGACCGCAGACGCCATTAGATCAACGCCAAATCCAACCTTTCCAAATCTCGCCTGAGCCATTTCTACATTTCCCACGAATTCTGGAGAGAAAATTGAAGCGAAGGTCTGATGAGCAGCAGCCAGCCGGCGGTCAGACAGGAAGTCACGCTGCAGCCATCCACTGACCAGAGCGCGGCTTCTGTAGGAGTTCGCTAAAAACTTAAACAGACTTAATTTGTCATTTTGTGTACAAAAATAATTTCGTTAAGAACAGCTCTCCAGAAAGTTTCATTTTTTTAAAGTTCAGCCTTGAAAACAGTAAAACTACATAAAAACGGTAACATGAACATATGACTATATTTACTGTTCTAACATTTCAGGTTCTTTTGGCCACGCCTCTTTTTAATATGCGTTTTATGTTGGTGACTAATCGAGCTCAGCAGTAGCGCTGAGAAAAGCTTTGCTAGTCAATAAAATCACCATGCCGGGTCTTTGCCTGGTTCTTCTGGTTCGACTGATGAGGAAGTGACACTGAACGGATGTCAGCCATCAGGAGAATCGGACAAAGCTGGAACTGATCTAGCAGACGCCGTTTCAAGGACTTTCGCCGTATGTCGACGTGTTTCAACGTCTTTCAGCGAGCTCGTAACTTATCCAACGTATGTCAGAGTTTTTGCCAGATTTTCCGTACGTCTGGCAGACGCTGGTCTAAATCGCCACAGTGTGACAGGAGATGTAGCGTTGATGATGTCACCACTGCAGCCTGGTGGATGTGTCTGTGCTCTTTTAGAGTTATTCTGTAAATGATAGAAGAAGAAGAAGAAGAAGAAGTAATCCCTTTGTTGTCTTGTGGCAGTCTGTGGGAGTGGGGCTGGAACTCAGAACCTCAGGGACTTAGCTGCTACGCTCTAAGCACCAGGCCACCACTCTATCAGCTTTAATCTCACGTCCATAAGGAATGAATGGGATACAGATGAAAACGGAGCCTTCTTTAAACGTTGCTCTCTGGTTTCAGGCGGCGTTTGTCCAAAGAGGCGCCCCCTGGAGGCGTTCGGGGAGAATTCCTGGGCATGGATGACTATGGGGATGAAGATGAGGTAGGCCACCTGTGACGCTCATTCAGTGGAAGCAGCAGTGAATAAAACCCTCATCTGTAACGAGGTCGGCCGCATGCAGATCACTCCTCCATGTTTAAGTCGGCCTGTCGTTTAGGTCTGGCTGATGTGGACGGATAAAACCTTTGAGAAACAGGAGAAGAGCATCAGGCAGCTGGCCCAGGAAGCAAGACAAGGAAACGCTCACGATGAGAACGTCCTCACCTACTACAGGTACGTCTCCCCATAACGGAGGAGCAGTCCCAGGGTTTGCAGACTGGAGTCATGGGGTCTGTGTTCCCCCTCAGGTACCAGCTGAAGCTTTTCGCCCGGATGTGCCTGGACCGCCAGTATCTGGCTATAGACGAGATATCCAAGCAGTTGGACGTGGAGCTGATTTTCCTCTGCATGATGGATGAGACGCTGCCCTTTGACCTGCGCGCCTCTTTCTGCCGCCTCATGTTGCACGCCCACGTAGACCGAGACCCTCAAGAACTGGTGACCCCCGTCAAGTTTGCAAGGCTGTGGACCGAGATTCCCACCTCCATCACCATCAAAGAGTGAGCCACCTTCAGACTTTAGTGAAATGCTCTTGTGAACATCAGACAGTCCAAAGACCTGACATTAGACGCTGCAGTCCTCCTTCTCTATATCTGTGAATAGGGTCCAGATGGAGCGTTTTGATGATGCACCAGCTTCAGCTTAAAGTTTTTCATCTTAGTTTGCTGCTCATCTCTGTCCTGTCTCACAGCGAAGGTTAAACCTAATAAAATGTTTTATTTGCTGTCGGTTTCTCCTCAGTTACGATTCAAACCTGGACGACAGCAGAGACAACAAGAAGAACCGTTTTGCTAACACCATGGTGTTCATGGAGGAGTATCTCAACAACGTCCTGAACGATGAGCTGCCCTTCCACAACGAGGAGAAAAACAAACTCACATACGAGGTATTTCCCTCCGCTTCTCTCATGGCGCCCGTTCCGTCCTCCTGCTGCGCTCACATCTTCTCCTCTCTTCCAGGAAGAAGAAATGAGATCAACCTCTGGCAGACAGCGGGGGGAGTGATCAGGACGCTGTACTTCAGTGTGCAGGAAGAAGGGAGAAAAGTCAAGTGAAACTGCAGCGTCACACAGCAAACAGGAGGAAAAGCAAATCCTGCACCGCAGGCTGGGTTCTACCGGGGGCCTAGTCAAAGTCCGGTTCTGGGTTTCCCACAAGCTGTGGGACCAGATCAGCAGGGTTCCAGGTCCAAATAGTGACGGCGCCGCTGGTTCTGAGGCAGCAGAACCAGAACCACGGGATGCCTCAAACCAGCGCCACCGATGCAACTTTTACCGTTTTCCTTACGTTGCATCGACAAACTTTAAGAGCGGAAAGACGCGGAAATAAAAAGGTGAAATAAAAAATCTGAACGTGACGCGCATCTCATGCCTGCATCCCCCGCCATCATAAAATGATGATGTTCCCGATTAAAAATAAAAAGCTGTAACATGGAGCCAGATTGGGCGTCTGCTGAGGAAAAGGGATCAAACCCACAACCAGAATCCTGCAGGAGGACAGATTGCTGCTGCGTTCACAACTAATGTGCTTCCAGCTTCAGGATGCCTGGTTTACCTAGAAGAAGGCACGATGAAGGGACACGGTTTGAGCGTGGAAACCAGAGTATCCTGCAGCGTTTGGAGAGCAGCTAAACGTCCCGCGCTCTGGTGCCGCTGTCCGCTTTCGCCACCTCTCCAGGGTTTTTCCCCTCCTGTTGGTGGCGGCTGGAAGTAGATGTTAGCATTTTTGAGCTACGTGGTTCACAAACTGCCCGGGCAGCAGGATAATAAAAGCCAACATATTCTGCCGGCAGGTTTCTACATTTGAAGTCCATCTACTGGTTAATCCAGCAGATGGACTGGGCTGAGCTTAAACTTCCTGCAAAGGCTAAACTTGATTCTTACAAAACAACAAGTTTTAAATGAACGATGACAAACTGAAATACCATCAATTCAATTCTATTCAGTTTATTTCTATAGCTCCAATTCACATCATGTCATCT
>JAGKQL010000065.1:6033885-6074491 GCA_018398635.1 Cyprinodon brontotheroides | reverse complement strand
TCTGATGGAGAGGATGGAGGTGCTGTGAAAGACTCCAGATCTCTGCCTTGGTCTGCTGGTTAGATGGAGATACTGGGTTTGCCCAGAGGGGGGCGCCATGACGCCTGCAGCAGCTCATCGTCTTCACTCCAACATTCCATGTCTCCTGAACAACGACAGCAGAGCTGCTGCTTCTTCTTCTGATTTGGTTTCTTTCAAGTCGCAGGAGGTTTTGGGTTTTCAGGGATAACATCTTTTGGTTTCAGTTTAGACCAGAGAGAAGGTCCCAAACAACCATGGAGACGGTGGACCTGCTCCTTCAGGTCCATCTAATAGGGGACAAAGGGGACAGAGAGAAGGAGGGGGAACAGAAACGGTCCCATAAAACCTCCCAGAGCTCAGTGCGAGTTAGGAAACCAGATGTTCCTCCTAAAGTCTCCCAGGCTGAAGCATCTGGACTGTATCTAATCACTTGGATGGATCAGTAAACCTCCATGTTCTCCTCTTTATCTGCAGAATTCCTTCTACAAACTGATGATGGGCGACAACAAGTCCGAGAAGTTCTTCAAAGTTCTGCACGACCGGATGAAAGAAGCTCAGATGGACATTAAAGCCACAGTTTCTGTGAATGTTGGTGAAATGACGCACAAGGCCAACGAGAAAGAGCTGGAGGCGGGTAGGTTCAGGTCAGGTCTGCAGCCTACATCTCAGCCTTGGTGAGACTCCGCCCCCTTTTAACACGCCATCAGATCATCAGTCTGCAGACCTCCTCCTGCAGCCCAAAGGGCCTCGTTAGGACGCCATCTTAGCAGGATCTCTGATGCTCAGATCAGAACCTCATCAAACAGCGTTTCGATTTAATGGATTAAAGTAATAAAAATGATCTAATTTAATATAAATGTAATGAACCTTACTTTTATCGCGTTTAAGTAGCCAAATATTCAGCCGGTCTGTGAAGCCTGCTCCTGCTGTTGCCGGGTTACGGCCGACCAAGGTTGAGAGCGGCTGATCTAAACTCTGAAGATCTACGCCTGCAGTGGTTTAGCCAGTGATTCACAGATGTTTGTGTTGGTGAAGGTGGTTCCACAACAATGGTTCTTCCTGGATCAGGAGGTCACCCTCTGCTGGTGCAGGGCCAGTCTATCGCCACGGTAACGGGTGCCGCCGCCCTGCCGACTCAGCCGGCTGAGGAGCAGCAGGAGGTGGAGACGGAGATGGGACCCGCCGTTACCATCATGAAGCCCATCCTGAGGTTCCTGCAGCTGCTGTGTGAAAACCACAACAATGACCTGCAGGTGGGAAAGTTTGGATCACCATCGTTATATAAGCGGGGTCACTAACCTGGACCCACTAACCAGTCCTGCTACCAACTACAGATGGTCCAACATTCTCACTTTGATCTGATTTTGCTGTTCTGTGTTTCCAGAACTTCCTGCGTTCCCAGAACAATAAAACCAACTATAACTTGGTGTGTGAGACTCTGCAGTTCCTGGATATCATGTGTGGAAGTACCACCGGGGGGCTGGGCCTGCTGGGCCTCTACATCAACGAATCCAATGTCCACCTCATCATCCAGACCCTGGAGACCCTCACAGAGTACTGCCAGGGCCCCTGCCAGGAGAACCAGGTGCCTCCCATCAGTGGTCCTTCCTTCCTAAACAATCTTCAGTGTTTATAATATAATTAATGATCAGTCTGATCTCAGCTCAGCTAACATGTCCCCTGATATTAGCTTAGCCTCCCAGCTAGAGCTACCCTGACTGCAGACTTCCTGTTTCCAGATCATTCTGGTGGCGGTTGACCTCTTTACTCTCAGGGCTACGCTCTGACTTTCCATAACAATCAGGATTCAGGCCTGATCTTTGTTATGCAGAAGCTAATAGTTAGCATGGCCGCTCCATTTGCAGTCAGAGCTGGCAGCTTTAAGACGGAAGGATTATTTTAGTGATCTACAATTGGAACAACAGAGAGTAAAACAGCCTTCCATAATAGACTAAATAAACGTCAGCAGTAACTTAGCAGCCATCTTCTCCATCTTATCCAGAACTTCTCTCCAACATATCAGCGTATCTGCCGTGTTCCAGACGAGCGCTGAGCGTGTTTCTAACTTCCAGCTTCTGCTGTATAATAGGCGTATTGGCAGCGTTTTGAGGTATAAAGGGGGGAACCATCCAGTTCTCCTCCAAAACTGCATCCCCATCATAGGGTGAGTCAGAAGGTGAGTGATGGATCATCCTCCCTGCGTTCACGCCCACCACCAACACACTTCCTAAGCAGACATGACGCTCAATCTGCTGCCACCAGAAACCTGCTTTCTTTTATTCTTTTCTTTTTGGCTGAGGCGGTAAGCAGCAGCTAGGTTAATACAGCGATCAAAGACATCTTTTTCTGCGGGCCGGGCGCCTCCGGGCGCATCGCTGCCCCACTCAGGACGCTGATGCATCATTTCCTGGGCATCGCGGCTGAATGACCCGAAGTTCTGAATACTCGTTATGAATCCTCTATAGATACGCCCAGAATAGAAAGAATCCACATAGAAAGTTCAGAGATCAGGAGATTCTGGGACGTCAGGCAGATAAATCGGCGTGACAGGGAGAAACTCTATAGTCGTCGATTGGGCTTTCCTGTTGATCTGATTGTTTGTGGCCCTGATTGGTTCTTTCCAGTCAATCCTTGTCCTGCTTCATAAAGAACCTACCAGGTTCCTTCAGCCGTGCTCACCTTTGGCGTCGCACATCTGGGCCTCATTAGAGCAACGCAGCAGCAGCTTTACGACACACCTGGAAGGTTGAACCAGACCTGGATGACTGATGGAGCCATTTCTAACCCTTCCACTGCGGTGGGATCAGAACCTTTCTGGTTATGGGAGGAAACCTGCTCACCATGAACTTCTGCATTCTGCAGACGTGCATCGTGACCCACGAGTCAAACGGCATCGACATCATCACTGCTCTGATCCTGAATGACATCAGCCCGCTGTGTCGCTACCGGATGGAGATGGTTCTGCAGCTCAAGGTACCTGGATCCTGGAGAAGGACAGGAAGGACATCCTGAACATGGCAACAACCAACAATAGAAAATTAAAAATGCTCAATCACTTATCTGCTCCAGATGTTTTCCTGTTTTTTGTTTTTCTGTCAGTTTGCTAGGAACGGCGCCTCCAAGCTACTGTTGGCTGATGGAGTAGATCATGACAGCGAGAATGCTGAAGAATACTTCTGATTTTAACCTGAGGCCCAGAAGGAAGACTGGTCAGAACGGATCCAGCTGTCCATTAATATGAAAGCTGGTGGTGATCGGTTCCGGAGCTGACTTTAATGTGTTCCAGGTGGGCCGGTGATAAAGAGGCCTACCAGCAGGACGAGTGCGGGCGTGGGCGTGGAGGTGTGTCTTCTCGGGAAGTCCCGGACTGGCATCCCATCCCTGGCTCAAAGCAGGTGACTAATGCAGCCTTCTGATTGGCTCCTGAACTTTGCTGCTTAACTTTCGGTGATCTCATTGGAATAAGAACTCTGGAATCTCTCCTCTGTTGGTCAGCAGCTGGCGAGACACAGCAAAGCTCCTGCAGGGCACCTCCTGAAACTCCTAAGGGCAGCAGGGAGGGAGGAGGGGCATGGCCTCCATGGTAGCTTCAGCATCCAGCAGCGCATCCAACCAGCATCAACCAGCATCAACCCCCATCCAGCCTGCATCAACCTGCATCCAACCTGCATCCAACATGCATCCAACCTGCATCCAACATGCATCCAACCTGCATCCATCATCCATCCATCCATCATCCATCCATCCATCCATCCATTCATCCATCCATCCATCCATCATCCATCCATCCATCCATCCATCCATCCATCCATCCATCCATCCATCCATCCATTCATCCATCCATCCATCCATCCATCCATCCATCCATCGATCATCCATCCATCCATCCATCCATCCATCCATCCATCCTCTCACTCTTTCTGCTCCTTGTTTCTCTGCAGCTCAACCTGAACAACCGTCCTCTGTCCCAGATGTTGAAGTCCACAGCTCCAGCTGAGGTTGTGGAACAGGATCCTCTGGAATACTACGACCAGCTCACCGCTCAGATCGAGGTTCTCTGGCTTCTTAGAAACTCTGACCTCACTTCAGGATTTCATAATCAAATTGGAATAAACTATAGGAACATCTAGCAGGATTCCTTCTGTTTAAGGCTGGCTTAGGGAGTTAGGGCTGGGCAGTTCTGGGTCCTTCCAGCCATAACATCCAGGAGAGTTTGATAGGGGGGTGGGGGATGGGGCAAAATACAAAAATAATCTTTTTGACAGAAAGCTCCACAGAATTTTCCAACAGCCTTGAAGTTTTTGTCGTTGGGCTCCACATGGTGAATTCAATATTCCAAATTAGTTGGGCTTTTCTTCCTTGAAGCGAGCGTGCACATCCAGGATATTATCCCATCTCACACTTTGAGTTCAACCACTCCAGCCTGAGTTCAGTGGCACCCAGCATACGGCTCAGCTCCTGGTCGTTCACACCCTTTATGAGGGTGTCCACTGCTGCCGGCAGCCTGATCAATGCCCAAATTTCCACCGACATCCTCTGTAATTGAAGAAACATCAGGTATCCTCCAAATCCAAACAGAACAAGTCTGAGTATCATAAATCCAAATATCTATACGTCTTCTACGTCCTCCACTGACATTGTAAAATACCCCATCCTCCAAGCCTTCCAGGAGTCCATGGTGTATCCCGTGAAGTATGTCCTGGCAGGACAGGACGGGTCCCCTTTTCCCTGTCTTCTGTCCCTGCATTGAGAGACCAGATGACCAGATCCATTGTTTGAATTAGGGTGATATGAAGAGAGAGCTCAGAAAAGACAAGACATGGCAAAGCAGGGACATGCGGGGGGGGGGGCAGGAAAGTTCAACCACCTCCTCTAACAGCAGAACAGAGAACATGGTAGAAACAATCCGCAAAAAGTGGGAGATTTTAACATCCATGCTGACTTTGAAGGCGATAGCTTAAGAGCAGCCTTTAATGCTATCTTAGACACTATTGGCTTTGTGAGCAAAATTGTGACTAGTCCTCAAACATTTCTCATCTTCATACTTTGGATCTTGTGCTGACATATACGGCATAGAATGTGAAGAAATAACAGTATTTTCCTCACAACCCTGTCCTCTCTGACCACTTTCTAATAACCTTCAGGATTACTTTAACAGAGTTCTCCTCCCCAAAAAGAAGGTTCAATTTTAGTAGATCTTTATCAGATAGTGCAGTTATAAATTTTAAAGAATCTGCTTCACTTTCTCTCTCCTCTGTGTCACTGAGCAGTGCTGCAGAGTTCAAAAGCTTAGTTTATTCCTCTTCACAGGTTGATGATTTTGTTGATGGGGTTTGCTAGTTCTCTGCGTACTGCCTTGGACAAGCGCAGCTCCTTTGAAAAATGAAAACCGTTAAAGATAGAAAGCTGCTCCTTGGTTTAATGCAGAGCTGCGTTACTTTGAAGCAAAATGTGCTAGGAAACTGGAGAGAAAATATCGCTCCACAGAGCCTGCGGGAGTCCTTCCTAGTCTGGAAAAACAGTTTACTTCTGTATAAGAGGACCCTTTGTAAAGGTAAGAGCAGCATACTTCTCCTCATTAATAGAGGAGAATAAGAATAATCCTAGATTTCTTTTTAATCCAGTTGCCAAACTCACCCAAGAGCCACTTAGCTCTGTTGAACCCGTCCATTCCACCTCGCTCTTAGCAGCAATGATTTTATGGGATTCTTTATATCTTATATGGGGAACGCTATCTGATGGGCCTATAAACCCCGTCAGATGGCGTTCCCCATAAAAGTTAAGTGGAGCGCTATCTGACGGGGTTTATAGGCCTGTTAGGTGGCGTTCCCCCCTGATGTCATTTAATGTTGAGTTGCAATAAATGCTAAACTCTCTGCAGGTTCTTGTCTTTGTCGTCCGCTCTATTCAGCTGGCTTTGGAAACACACGGCTGCAGCTGGTGGGGGCTGGGTGGTGAGGGTTAATGGGCCAATAAATACTTTTATTAGTAACTAGTTACTTTTATTGTGGGAGAAACTCAGTTAGTAACTCAGTTACTTTTTGGGAGAAGTAACTATAACTAATTACTTTTTCAAAGTAATTACTGAATGCATTGAGTTAAGTCACAGCAGCAGTTTAAGCTGCATCCGGATCACAGATTGATCACCGTTCCCTTAACCGCTGATTTATTGCCCCACCCACTGAGTGAAATGATTGCTGCAACCTTCAATGCTTGTTGGAATTTCTTTTGTATTTTAAATAGCTCTTTAAATTCTTTCTTTAAAAACAATCAGCAGGAGTAAAATTTAAGCTGAAAGATGTTTTTTTGTGATAAATGCATATTAATAATGTAATTCAGAGATCTTAATTATATTTACAGAGAAAATGGTTGTAAACCTTCTTCCTCTCCTGCTCTCTGTGGTCCAGATGTTCAGTTATTCCTCTGCCTCCTTTAGTGATAATGGGATGTGTAATAAGTGTAGTATTTTTTTGTAGCTTTGGAGGCGAGGGTGTCAGAGTTAGAATCCAGGCTTCAGGCTGTTGAACATCCAGGAGTTAAAGTAGGCCCCCACGTAGCTGTCCTCCAGCGGTGCCTGAGCAGCCAGGCGATTGGGTAACTGTACGCAGAAAGCGTAGTGAATGTGGATCTCTGCCCACTGAGGTCACCACCAACCCGTTCACGTTTCTAACCGGTTCTCCCCACTCAGTGACACACCCACTGAAGCCCACTCTGGATATTGGGCAGCAGACCAGTAAGGGTCAGACCAGTAAAGGTCAGACCAGTAAGGGTCAGACCAGTAAGGGTCAGACCAGTAAGGGTCAGACCAGTAAGGGTCAGACCAGTAAAGGTCAGACCAGTAAGGGTCAGACCAGTAAAGGTCAGACCAGTAAAGGTAAGACCAGTAAAGGTCAAACCAGTAAAGGTCAGACCAGTAAGGGTCAGACCAGTAAGGGTCAGACCAGTAAGGGTCAGACCAGTAAAGGTCAGACCAGTAAAGGTCAGACCAGTAAGGGTCAGACCAGTAAAGGTCAGACCAGTAAGGGTCAGACCAGTAAACATACCATCATAGAAAACTGAGTGAATAATGAAAACGAGGAGGAAGCAGTTAGATGTAGAGCAGATAGAGCGGACTCCCAGCAGAGGCTCATGGTTCTTTCTCCTGGGTTTCCAGATCGTCCGTGAAGATCGCAGCATGGAGCAGATCGTCTTCCCCGTCCATCCTATCTGTGAGTTTCTGACCGAGGAGTCAAAGGTGCGAGTTTTCAACACCACGGAGCAGGACGAGCAGGGGTCAAAGGTCACGCACTTCTTTGAGCAGACGTCGTTTCTCCACGGAGAGATGGAGTGGCAGAAGAAGCTGAGGAGTGAGTTCAGTGCTCCATGCTGCCTCCTCTTCTCTCTCTCGTTTCCCCGTTTTAACGTGGGTCCAAACGTTGTGCAGGTATGCCGGTTCTGTTCTGGTTCTCCAGGAGGATGTCTCTGTGGGGAACCATCTCCTTCAATCTGGCCGTCTTCATTAACCTCATCATCGCCTTTTTCTACCCCTACGACTCTGGCCAGGGTAGGTCTCACCAAACATCACAGCTGAGCTTCTGGTCCACATGTCCTTCCTCTGTGCTTAAAGGTTCTACAAAGTCCTGCTGGTTCTGTTCTGATCCATTTATTCTCCAGCTGTAGAATAAATGGAGCAAATGCCCCCACCCCCAGAAGATGTCCCCTGATCTAAGCGTCTCTCTCTGTGCAGGAGCCATCGATGACTCCATGCTGCTGATGCTGTTCTGGATCCTGACCGGGCTCTCCATCCTGGGCTTGTTCTCCAAGCAGTACGGCCTGCAGCCGCTCACTCTGGCTCTGATCCTCCGCTCCATCTACCACCTGGGCATCGGAAACACGCTCATTCTGCTGGGATCGCTTAACGTAAGAACCGTCCTGATCCAGTCCAATCCAGTCCTGGTTTCCTTTGAGTTCAGATTCATGTCCAGATCAGCTGCAGTTCCTGCTGTCCTAGTTCTGACAGACAGGGCAGATATGTAGAAGCTCCGCCCACCCGATGAAGCCGTCTGTAGATGTGTAGAAGCTCCGCCCACCTGATGAAGCCGTCTGTAGATGTGTAGAAGCTCCGCCCACCTGATGGACTGTCTGTTTCTCCAGCTGATCAATAAGGTGGTGTTCGTGGTGAGTTTCGTTGGGAACAATGGGACGTTCATCATGGGATACAAAGCCATGGTGATGGACGTGGAGTTCCTCTACCACCTGGCCTACGTCCTGACCTCCACGCTGGGACTGTTTGTTCACGAGCTGTTCTACAGCATCCTGGTAGGACGGTTCTCCTCCTGCAGGTTCTCCTGCTCTGCTAGCAGCTGATGGCTCCTTCTGTGCAGCTCTTTGACCTGATCTACCGGGAGGAGACGCTGTTCAACGTGATCAAGAGCGTGACCCGGAACGGGCGCTCCATCCTGCTGACGGCGCTGCTCGCCCTCATCCTGGTCTACCTCTTCTCCATCCTGGGCTTCCTGTTCCTGAAAGAGGACTTCATCATGGAGGTGGACCCTCTGCTGCAGATCTCTGCAGGTAGGTGGAGGAGCTGAGAGCAGCAGGTGGAGCCGCCATGCCGAGGGTTCCTGCTAATGTTTAAAAATCTCAGATCAGGATTTCGTTTTGTTCATGTTTCTTCTCACCTCTGGGCTCCATCTCCTCTCCTGAAGAACCACGTGGAGGACCAGCAGCTCCATCTCTGTATTAATCGCCTTCTGTTCTGCAGATCCTCAGCAGACTGAAGCTTCTCAGGACTTCCTCAAGTCGTGTTCTGCAGATGGAGTGAGCTGCACTGACGAGACGAATGTCCCCGCCGCCGAGGAGGAGGAAGGTAGGAGCTGCAGGGAGCTGATCCTGCCTGAGGTTCTCCTGCAAGCACATTTCATGCTGGTTCATCAAACTGCTGCAGGTTCTCCTCCTCTGGCTGCAGAGGTTCAGGGTTTCTGCAGGATCCCAGGGAAGAACCATGCTTAGAGGTTTTCCTTTAAATGTGTGAGAACGTTTGGAACCAGTGAAAAACCACTGATCTTCTGGATGCTGTTGGTGAAATGATTTGAATCTGTGTGAAGAAAGCTTCCTGGAAGCATCCGTCTGTCTATCTGGGCAGGATGAGCTTCTCCTAAACGTGGAAGGTCTCTGTGGACGGATGAAAGGCTGAAAGCTTCAGATGAAACCATGAAGGTTTCATGGTTTCCAGCAGCAGTGGTTCCTGTAACCGCAGCTCTGTCTCTGTTCTGCAGGCGAGTCCAACACGGAGCGGGCCTGTGACACTCTGCTCATGTGCATCGTCACCGTGCTGAACCACGGCCTGAGGAACGGAGGAGGAGTGGGAGATGTCCTCCGCAGACCGTCCAAAAACGTAAGGTCAACGTCTGGAGATCCTCTCTTTTGCTCATTCTGTCAGGGTCCATCCTGGACAGGTAGGGACAGGGACTAGGATCTAGGAAGGGGGGCTAGCAGAACAGAGCAGGATGCTTCTACACTCCAAAAACTCTCTAAATCAGTCGAATTTTCATAAATTAAGCGTATTTTCCCCTAATAAATAAAATGATCTGTTAATGGAAGGAGTATTTTTTAATCGTAGAATAACATAATTAGATATTATGCAACTGTGTGTCTCACCTCCTCAATTCAAGAGAAAATGCACTTATTTTAAGAATAACTTATTTAGATTTGGACTTTTTCCAGATGTGCTTAAAGTGAATAAAAACAAAGTGAAGAAGAAGGTTTTAAAGTCTAAATCAACCTTCTGCCGATGATCAGTTAGACTGAATGGATGGAAGCAGATCAGGGATGAAGGGTTCTGGTCGGTTAGCCATCAGGCTGTGGTCCAGACCGATTGGGTCCAGACCGATGGGGTCCAGGACCGATGGGGTCCAGACCGATGGGGTCCAGACCGATGTGGTCCAGACCGATGTGGTCCAGACCGATGGGGTCCAGACCGATGGGGTCCAGACCG
This sequence comes from Cyprinodon brontotheroides, assembly GCA_018398635.1. Classification (NCBI taxonomy): domain Eukaryota; kingdom Metazoa; phylum Chordata; class Actinopteri; order Cyprinodontiformes; family Cyprinodontidae; genus Cyprinodon; species Cyprinodon brontotheroides. The sequence continues at coordinate 6,064,494 of JAGKQL010000065.1, read as the reverse complement.
ATGTGGTCCAGACCGATGGGGTCCAGACCGATGGGGTCCAGACCGATGTGGTCCAGGACCGATGTGGGTCCAGACCCGATGGGGTCCAGACCCGATGTGGTCCAGACCGGTGGGGTCCAGACCCGATTGGGTCCAGACCGATTGGGTCCAGACCGATGTGGTCCAGACCGATGGGGTCCAGACCGATGGGTCCCAGACCGATGGGGTCCAGACCGATGTGGTCCAGACCGATTGGGTCCAGACCGATGGGGTCCCAGACCGATGGGGTCCAGAACCCGATGTGGTCCAGAGCCGATGGGGTCCAGGCCGATGTGGTCCAGACCGATGTGGTCCCAGACCGATGGGGTCCCAGACCCGATGGGGTCCAGACCGATGTGGTCCAGGCCGATGGGGTCCACACCGGTGGGGTCCAGACCGATGTGGTCGGAGCCCGATGTGGTCCAGACCAGTGGGGTCCCAGACCATGTGGTCCAGACGATGGGGTCCAAGACCCGATGTGGTCCAGACCGATGTAGTCCGAACCCGATGGGGTCCAGACGATGTGGGTCCAGGCCGATGGGGTCCAGACCAATGTGGTCCAGAGGCCAATGTGGTCCAGACCGTGTGGTCCAGACCAATGTGGTCCCGAACCAATGGGGGTCCAGGAGCCGATGGGGTCCAGGACCGATGGGGTCCGAGACCGATGTGGTCCAGACGATGGGGTCCCGGAGCCGTGTGGTCCAGGAGCCGATGGGGTCCAGACCGATGGGGTCCAACCCCGATGGGGTCCCAAGCCAATGTGGTCCAGGCCGATGGGGTCCAGACCGATGTGGTCCAGAATGGCTGCGTACCAGCGTCGGCGCCCGAGGAAGACATAACAAACCTCTATCTGTTTGCAGGAGCCGCTGTTTCCCGCCCGCGTCGTCTACGACCTGCTTTTTCTACTTCATCGTCATCATCATTGTTCTCAACCTGATCTTCGGCGTCATCATCGACACCTTCGCCGACCTGAGGAGTGAAGAAGAAGAAGGAGGGAGAGATCCTGAGACCACGTGCTTCATCTGCGGTGGGTAGAACCTCCAGCCCGGGTGTCGGTCCATCCTGACGACCTGCAGCAGAAACGCTGAGCGGCTTTTCTCTGCTGCAGGTCTGGAGAGAGACAAGTTTGACAACAAGACCGTGTCGTTTGAGGAGCACATCAAGATGGAGCACAACATCTGGAACTACCTGTATTTCATCGTCCTGGTCCGGGAGAAGAACCACACGGACTACACGGGTCCGGAGAGCTACGTGGCTCACATGATCAAGGTAGGAAACGGAGGCGGGGAGTCCAGCTGAGTCCAGGACCGTACGCCCACCTTCTTCCTCCCCCCCTCACAGGAAAAAAACCTGGAGTGGTTTCCACGGATGCAGGCCATGTCCCTGGTGGTAACCGACGGCGACGGGGAGCAAAACGAGATGAGGATGCTGCAGGACAAGCTGGGGGCGACCATGAAGGTGGTGACGACGCTGACGGGGCAGCTGAACGAGCTCAAGGAGCAGGTAAGCAGAGGGTTGCCGGTTGGATTCCGCAGCGAGGAACCGACCACCTGCTGCCTGTAGAGGGACTCAGAGGGACTCTGTTCATCCATGTTTGGGTCAGAACATTCTGGTTACCATAGCAACACATGCCGGCTGAACCAGAGAACAGAACCACAGATGATGAAAGGAGCATTGAAGCCGTCAGAACCGGAGAGTCTCACGTTCAGAACTTTTACTGTAAACATTAAATAATTGAACATCTACTTCATCATATAAAGTTCCCATATATGATGAAGTCGATGCCTAAAGCAGTGGCATTAGTTTCTGCAGTATTGTGACGCTTTGCCGACACACCACCAGGTGGCAGTAATGATCTGGTTCCAGGATCCGTCCATGACTGCTGGGTCCGTCAGATTAACGCTAAACTCTTCAGCCATTATCAGTGCTGTGATCATGATCCGAGTGTCTGGCAGAAGGAAGGAGGAAGAGGAAGCAGGAAGCTTCCTGTAATAGAGAGGGAGGAAGAGGAAGCAGGGGAGCTTCCTGGAAGAGAGAGGGAGGAGAGAGGAAGCAGGGAGCTTCCTGTAATAGAGAGGGAGGAAGAGGAAGCAGGAAGCTTCCTGCAACAGAGAGGGAAAAGGAGGAAGCAGGGAGCTTCCTGTAATAGAGAGGGAGGAAGAGGAAGCAGGAAGCTTACTGCAATAGGGAGGGAGGAGAGAGGAAGCAGGAAGCTTCCTGTAATAGAGAGGGAGGGAAGAGGAAGCAGGAAGCTTCCTGTAATAGAGAGGGAGGAAGAGGAAGCAGGGAGCTTCCTGTAATAGAGAGGGAGGAAGAGGAAGCAGGAAGCTTCCTGCAACAGAGAGGGAAAAGGAGGAAGCAGGGAGCTTCCTGTAATAGGGAGGGAGGAAGAGGAAGCAGGAAGCTTACTGCAATAGGGAGGGAGGAAGAGGAAGCAGGAAGCTTCCTGTAATAGGGAGGGAGGAAGAGGAAGCAGGAAGCTTCCTGTAATAGGGAGGGAGGAAGAGGAAGCAGGAAGCTTCCTGCAATAGGTAGAAATGAAGAGAAAGCAGTAAACTTCCTGTCATAGTGAAGGAAGAAGCAGGAAGCTTCCTGTCATAGTGAGGGAAGAAGCAGGAAGCTTCCTGTCATAGCGAGGGAAGAAGCAGGAAGCTTCCTGTCATAGTGAGGGAAGAAGCAGGAAGCTTCCTGTCATAGCGAGGGAAGAAGCAGGAAGCTTCCTGTCATAGCGAGGGAAGAAGCAGGAAGCTTCCTGTCATAGTGAGGGAAGAAGCAGGAAGCTTCCTGTCATAGCGAGGGAGGAAGCAGGAAGCTTCCTGTCATAGTGAGGGAAGAAGCAGGAAGCTTCCTGTCATAGCGAGGGAAGAAGCAGGAAGCTTCCTGTCATAGCGAGGGAAGAAGCAGGAAGCTTCCTGTCATAGTGAGGGAGGAAGCAGGAAGCTTCCTGTCATAGCGAGGGAGGAAGCAGGAAGCTTCCTGTCATAGTGAGGGATGTTTTTGAAAGACACTTTTGTTTTTTCGTTTAAATCTAATCTTAGGTTAATTCCTAGTTTGTTCACTAATTTCTAAGCCTTTTAATTCATTCATTTGTTTTTATTTTCAGTTACTTGGATCATTTTGAGTTATTTATTTCCTATAAACTTTTTTTTTTCAGCTTTTATGATTAGGCTAACTTTAACCCATTTCTCTCTGACTGTGATTAACCGGAGCCTAACTTCTTCTTTTATTCTGGTGGAAATTCACAGTTTTCCTAAAATCCACAAGTAATTTGGATAAATGGTGGGATCCTTTCTCTAGATTACCAACGTCTCAGTAAAATCCAGTCATATTGATGCCTGCAGCCGTCCTCCTAGTCCTCCTAATCCTCCTAGTCCTCCTAGTCCCCCTAGTCCTCCTAGTCCCCCTAGTCCCCCTAGTCCTCCTAGTCCTCCTAGTCCCCCTAGTCCTCCTAGTCCCCCTAGTCCCCCTAGTCCTCCTAGTCCTCCCTAGTCCTCCTAGTCCTCCTAGTCCCCCTAGTCCCCTAGTCCTAGTCCTCCTAGTCCTCCTAGTCCCCCTAGTCCCCCTAGTCCTCCCTAGTCCTCCTAGTCCTCCTAGTCCCCCTAGTCCTCCTAGTCCCCCTAGTCCTCCTAGTCCTCCTAGTCCCCCTAGTCCTCCTAGTCCTCCTAGTCCTCCTAGTCCTCCTAGTCCCCCTAGTCCCCCTAGTCCTCCTAGTCCCCCTAGTCCTCCTAAGTCCCCCTAGTCCTCTTAGTCCCCCTAGTGCTTTAGCGGTGCCCTCTCACTCAAACTTTCTGGAGGTTCTTTTTGTCCCCTAGATTCTATGGCTGAAGTATCAGTAGTATTATTTAATCTGACATGTACTCTGTTACCTGAAGATCAGAATATGGGCTTTCTGTGTGGAAGTGAATCTCTAAGTATCTCAATTCAATTCTATTCTATTCAGTTTATTTCTATAGCTCCAATTCACCAGAACCAAAACAGAACCAACCCGGGAATTCCAGATGTGTTTCTGGCTCTGCTGGATTCTACTGCATCTCACTGACCAAGCTAGCATGCTAGGTCTCTGTCAGGGTTCTTTGGACCGGATCAGTTTGGGGTTCAGGTCTCCGACCAGCAGCTCCTGAGGTTCTACCAGGCAGGAAGGGGTCCAGCTCTGTAAGGAGACCAGGACTATAAAGGACTTCCTGTTTGTCTGCAGATGACGGAGCAGAGGAAGAGGAGGCAGAGGATGGGCTTCGTGGACGTCCAGGCCGGAGCGAGCGGCACTCTGCCGCCATCAGCTGCAGGAGGAAATCATCAGATCTACAAACCATGAAGGCAGCAGTGAGCATCCAGCTGGACCGATGCTGGAGAACCTGCAGCTGGTCCAACCTGATCTCCAGATGTGGAATCATTGAACCTGCTTTTGTGTGCAAAGATTAGCAGCAGTAGTTTAAGCATAGGAAGAAACCTGCTTTGCTTGGTGCAGCTTCTAGTTTAATGAGATCTAAATTATTCTGCTAGATCTTCAGAAGATTAGGTTTGTGGAACCAGTAAACCAGCCCAGTTCAGACACACCTGGAAATCATCAGGAAACATTGTTCCATTTCCTGTGAACGTAGAGTGGGACCTGCTGTTCAGACCATAGATAGGTGGTTCTGATCAGACAGGTGGGACCTTCTGATCAGACACAGGTGGGACCTTCTGATCAGACAAAGGTGGGACCTTCTGATCAGACAGGTGGGACCTTCTGATCAGAGCACAGGTGGGACCTTCTGATCAGAGGGCACAGGTGGGACCTTCTGATCGAACACAGGTGGGACCTTCTGATCAGACGCAGGTGGGACCCCTTCTGATCAGGACCTTCTGATCGCAGGACCAGGTGATCAGGACCTTCTGATCAAACACAGGTGGGACCTTCTGATCAGACACAGGTGGGATCGTGACAGAGTGGGACCTTCTGATCAGAAACACAGGTGGGACCTTCTGATCCAGGTGGACACAGGTGGGACCTTCTGATCAGACAGGTGGGACCTTCTGATCAGAACAGGTGGGACCTTCTGATCAGACACAGGTGGGACCTTCTGATCAGACACAGGTGGGGACCTTCTGATCAGACACAGGTGGGACCTTCTGATCAGACACAGGTGGGACCTTCTGATCAACACACAGATGTGGACCTTCTGATCCAGACAGGTGGGACCTTCTGATCAAACACAGGTGGACGCTTCATCAGGTGGGACAAGGTGGAAGGCTTCTGATCCAGAGCACACAGGTGGGACCTTCTGATCAAGCACAAGGTGGGACGCTGATCAGCACAGGTGGGACTACGTCAGACAGGTGGGACCTTCTGATCAGACACAGGTGGGACCTTCTGATCAGACACAGGTGGGACCTTCTGATCAGACACAGGTGGGACCTTCTGATCAGGATACAGGTGGGACCTTCTGATCAGGTGACACAGGTGGGACCTTCTGATCAGAGCACAGGTGAGACCTTCTGATCAGCACACAGGGTGGGACCTTCTGATCCCTAGACACAGGTGGGACCTTCTGATCAGACAGGTGGGACCTTCTGATCAGACAGGTGGGACCTTCTGATCAGACACAGGTGGGACCTTCTGATCAGACACAGGTGGGACCTTCTGATCAGACACAGGTGGGACCTTCTGATCCAGGTGGGACCTTCTGATCAGACAAAGACACAGGTGGGACCTTCTGATCAGACAGGTGGGACCTTCTGATCAGACACAGGTGGGACCTTCTGATCAGACACAGGTGGGACCTTCTGATCAGACACAGGTGGGACCTTCTGATCAGACACAGGTGGGACCTTCTGATCAGACACAGGTGGGACCTTCTGATCAGACACAGGTGGGACCTTCTGATCAGATACAGGTGGGACCTTCTGATCAGACACAGGTGGGACCTTCTGATCAGAGACAGGTGGGGACCTTCTGATCCGACATCAGACACAGGTGGGACCTTCTGATCGCAGGTGAGACAGGTGGGACCTTCTGATCAGAGCACAGGTAGGACCTTCTGATCAAGCACAGGTGGGACCTTCTGATCGAACAGACAGGTGGGACCTTCTGATCCAGGCACAGGTGGGACGCTACAGTCCCTGACCGCACACAGGTGAGAATCTTCACAGGTAGGACCTTCTGATCCAGGACACAGGTGGGACCTTCGGATCCGGAGCAGGTGGGACCTTCTGATCAGACACAGGTGGGACCTTCTGATCAGTACAGGTGGACATTACAGGTGGGACCTTCTGATGAAACACAGGTGGGACCTTCTGATCAGACACAGGTGAGACCTTCTGATCAGAACACAGGCAGGGACCTTCTGATCAGACACAGGTGGGACCTTCTGATCAGACACAGGTGGACCTTCTGATCAGACACAGGTGAGACCTTCTGATCGTGAGCACAGGTGGACCCTTCTGATCAAGACACAGGTGGGACCTTCTGATCGGAGCACAGGTGGGACAGCTTCTGATGTCCATCACAGGTAGGACGCTTCTGATCGGAGCACAGAGTGGGACCTCTCGATCAGACACAGGTGGGACCTTCTGATCAGCAAAGGTGGGACCATCTTCTGATCAGACACAGGTGGGACCTACTGATCAAGGAGCACAGGTGGGACCTTCTGATCCGGAGCACAGGTGGGGACGCTTCTGATCGGATACAGGTGGGACGCTTCTGATCAGACACAGGTGGGACCTTCTGGTCCCCGAACAGGTGGGACCTTCTGAGTCAGACAGGTGGGACCTTCTGATCCAGACACAGGTGGGACCTTCTGATCCGGCGACACACAGTGGGACGCTTCTGATCAGGCACAGGTGGGACCTTCTGATCAGACAGGTGGGACCTTCTGATCAGACACAGGTGGGACCTTCCGTCAGGTGGGTGGGACCTTCTGACCGCATTGCAGAGACCTTCGGTGGGACCCCTTCTGATCAGAGCACAGGTGGGACCTTCTGATCGGATACAGGTGGGACCTTCTGATCAGACACAGGTGGGACCTTCTGATCAGACATAGGTGGGACCTTCTGATCAGACACAGGTGGGACCTTCTGATCGGACACAGGTGGGACCTTCTACATCAGAGCACAGGTGATGGGCAGTATTTTTGACCTTCTGATCAGACACAGGTGGGACCTTCTGATCAGACACAGGTGGGACCTTCTGATCAGACACAGGTGGGACCTTCTGATCTGAACACAGGTGGGACCTTCTGATCAGACAGGAATCTTCTGGATCAAGACAGGTGGGACCTTCTGATCAGGTGGGACCTTCTGATCAGACACAGGTGGGACCTTCTGATCAGACACAGGTGGGACCTTCTGATCAGACACAGGTGGGACCTTCTGATCAGACACAGGTGGGACCTTCTGATCAGACACAGGTGGGACCTTCTGATCAGACACAGGTGGGACCTTCTGATCAGACACAGGTGGGACCTTCTGATCAGACACAGGTGGGACCTTCTGATCAGAGCACAGGTGGGACCTTCTGATCAGACACAGGGTGGGACCTTCTGATCAGACACAGGTGGGACCTTCTGATCAGACACAGGTGGGACCTTCTGATCAGACACAGGTGGGACCTTCTGATCAGATACAGGTGGGACCTTCTTCTGATCAGACAGGCACAGGTGGGACCTTCTGGTCAGACACAGGTGGGACCTTCTGATCAGACAGGTGGGACCTTCTGACCAGGTGGGACCTTCTGATCGGAACACAGGTCACAGGTGGGACCTTCTGATCGGAGACACCTTCTGATCAGACAGGTGGGACCTTCTGATCCAGAACACAGGTAGGGCCCTTCTGATCGGACAGGTGGGACCTACTGATCAGACACAGGTGGGACCTTCTGATCCGGGCACAGGTGGGACCTTCTGATCAGACACAGGTGGGACCTTCTGATCAGACAAGGCGTGACCCTTCCCGATCAGTTACAGGTGGGACCTTCTGATCGTGACACCTTCTGACAGGTGGGACCTTCTGATCAGACACAGGTGGGACCTTCTGATCAGACACAGGTGGGACCTTCTGATCAGACACAGGTGGGACCTTCTGATCAGACACAGGTGGGACCTTCTGATCAGACATCAGGGTGGGGACCTTCTGATCAGACACAGGTGGGACCTTCTGATCAGACACAGGTGTGACCTTGACAGGTGGGACCTTCTGATCAGACACAGGTGGAAGGTGGGACCTTCTGATCAGACACAGGTGGGACCTTCTGATCAGACAGGTGGGACAGGTCAGGAGCACGGGTGGGACCTTCTGATCAGACACAGGTGGGACCTTCTGACCGGTGCACCTTCCTTCTGATCATACAGGTGGGACCTTCTGATCAGACACAGGTGGGACCTTCTGATCAGATCACAGGTGGGACCTTCTGATCAGACACAGGTGGGACCTTCTGATCCTTCTGATCAGAGACAAGGTGGGACCTTCTGATCAGACACACAGGTGGGACCTTCTGATCAGGTAGGACCTTCTGACAGGTGGGACCTTCTGATCAGATCACAGGTGGGACCTTCTGATCAGACACAGGTGGGACCTTCTGATCAGGTGGGACCTTCTGACACACAGGTGGGACCTTCTGATCAGACACAGGTGGGACCTTCTGATCAGACACAGGTGGGACCTTCTGATCAGACACAGGTGGGACCTTCTGATCAGACACAGGTGGGACCTTCTGATCAGACACAGGTGGGACCTTCTGATCAGACACAGGTGGGACCTTCTGACAGGTGGGACCTTCTGATCAGAATACAGGTGGGACCTTCTGATCAGACAGGTGGGACCTTCTGATCAGACAGGTGGGACCTTCTGATCAGACACAGGTGGGACCTTCTGATCAGACACAGGTGGGGACCTTCTGATCAGCACACAGGTGGGACCTTCTGATCAGACACAGGTGGGACCTTCTGATCAGATCTGATCGACAGGTGGGACCTTCTGATCGGTACACAGGTGGGACCTTCTGATCAGATACAGGTGGGACCTTCTGATCAGACAGGTGGGACCTTCTGATCTGAGACAGATACAGGTGGGACCTTCTGATCAGACACAGGTGGGACCTTCTGATCAGAGACGCTACACAGGTGGGACCTTCTGATCAGACAAGGTGGGAGGTGGGACCTTCTGATCAGAATACAGGTGGGACCTTCTGATCAGACACAGGTGGACCTTCTGATCAGACAGGTAGGTGGGACCTTCTGATCAGACAGGTGGGACCTTCTGATCAGACAGGTGGGACCTTCTGATGGGCAGTATTTTTGGACTGGTCTGAGTATTCATGATGTTCTTAGTTTCTCCAGGACAGTCCTGATGGGTCTGAGCCTCTGAGGGTTTTGGACTCTCCTTTTTTGCTGGACTTATCTGGAGCTCATTTATTCTGGGAACACTGGGCGCTGACAGCTGCTGAGTTTAACGACTGTTGGGCTTAAAGGCTTGGAGAACAACAGAGCTGCGTTCCTCTCCGAGGCAGAGCTGAAACCACAGGTGTCCCATGACAACATAGAAATACTTTATTACTGTACTTTAGTTACTCCTTTTTATCTTTACTTTATCTGAACATGTATTTTTCTGAGGCAGTTTTCCTTCTACTCTCTACGTTACAAGACAAATATCTGTACTTCCTCATTACTTCCAAATATCTGTACTTCCTCATTACTTCTATCCATGTTGATCAGGAAGACAATTGGTCAACTTGGAGTCCAGGTAGTTGATACAAAATCTATGATGGAGACAAAGACAGGAGGTGATGTTGAGACACTGTCTATTCATTCAACTCAGAGCTCATTAGCTTCTCATCCAGGAGGTTCAAGAAGAAACCAGAACATCTAAAGCCCACTGGGCCCAGGTAAGGTCAGAGGTCACGAGTCAACAATCAGAAGGAGCGTCGATTTGATGGTCGGGGGTCATTAGAACCATTCTTTCTGTCAGGAAACAGATTTATGGCTCCAGCAGACCTGTGTTCTACAGGAGAACCTGGACCCAAAGCCACCAGCAGGTCCACCGGGTGTCCTAGTTAAAGTCTACAGGAAGTTTGACCAGTGGGTCATTGTCTTATTTCCAGTGCATATTATCTAATTATCTTATTCTAAGAGTAAAACTACTAATTTGCAAACTATCACATTTACCTACTCAAACTAAGAGTAAATACATTTAATTTAAGTTCATTTTTACTCATTTCTGGATCGTTTTTCTAGTGCAGAACCCGCCAGCCACCCAATCGACCCAGACCGGATGGTTCTGCTTCATTCAGAGGGAACTGGGAGCATTTCAGACCAGCACTGGAAAGTCCAGGACCATCAGAACTGGAACCAAAGCATTTTTCTTATAACCAGAGTTCTGCTGGGTCTGCTGCTGCTGTAACAGAGGACCTGAACCCAACAACCATCAGAATCAGAACCGTCTGCAGCTGGACCCCATGTTCCTGTTTGACCCAGAATGAAGCAGAACCAGAGGACTGGGTCAGAGAGCGGCTGCTGGGCCTCCAGCCGCAGCTGTTGGCCTCTATTCTGGTTCCATGCTGAGCTTTGCTGGGATTACAGAGAATCTGCTGGAGCCAAAGGACAGCATGGAGGCCAGGGTGGAGGCTCAGCAGACAGCAATGAGCTGGAAGCACTGGGACAGCTGCTGGGATCTGGGGAGGATTACTGGGATGTGGACCTGCGCGCCTCAGAGACAGACAGGCTGCGCTCTTCATCATGTTCATCATCCTCAGGCTCCAGGCGTTCTGCAGGAGGAATCCCAGAATGATCCCGGTTCTGATCCATCAGGGGGGTTGAAGGTTGGAGCAGCGGGACCTTTGATGGATCATCAACTAATCACATTATCATTTAATCTCATGAGACAATAATTAATTAAAGCTTTTAACTGATAGTTTCTAAAGCTTCTTCCAGAATCTTCTCACCTTCTCCTCAAATATTTTCATCTTTTCATCGGATTCAAACTTTTCTGACATTTTAAAGCAGAACCAACCAAAGAAATCCAAACTTTCCCAGGAGGAGGGGTCATGTGGCTCAGTGAGGCATCTGCTGGGATCTGACCACAACTGCCCTATATGGCCGCCCAGTGAGACCAGTTCACCCAGTGAGCTGCAGCTGGGGGAGGGGGGGTCACATGCTGAGGAGGTTTTAAAGTCAGACGAAGCCGAACCTCCATCATCCCTCAGAAAGAACGCTGCAGGAGAGCCTCAGACGGCAAGGTGAGTCCGACACACAGCCCGCATCATCACCCATCAGCTCCTCACAGGTGGGGGGTGTTCTGAGGACGTTCAGGTTTTAGAAGAACCTGATGGTCTGAGATGTTTGAGGGGCAGCAGCTCCTGATCAGAGGCAGGAAAGGATTCTGATCTGTGGTGCTGATGAGAGCCGAAGGTTTCGGTCCAAACTCATCAGTAAAGGTGTCCAGGTTCTGATCCAGAACATCTGACCAAACAGGCCTCCTGCTCAGACCCCCACACCTTCCAGGTCTGACCAAAGATCTGGTACCAGACCCAGCCTTTCCTGGTTCCTCAGGAGGAGATGGACCCGTGGATGAAAGACGCCTTCAGAACAGAGCAGAACCATCAGGCTCAGAGTCTCCTTCATCAGTTCTTATCGTCTGTTTTTATTTTTAGGTGTTTGAATAATTTTAGCATCGTTTCTGCAGCCGACTGCTGGTTTCATGAAGCTTTGAGCTTCAGGTTCTATTGAACAGAACCGGGTCTGAAAACAGGCTGGAATGAAGCGGAGCTCCATCATCCATGGAGCTGAGAGCATGAGAGATGCTTCTTCTCATCAGGACCACCCAGCTTGGACCTTCATCTCTGGGAGCAGAACCAGAACTTTTAACAACCCAGACTTCTCTGATACCGACAAGAAGCTTTTTATTTATGACACCAAACAATAAAACCTTCTAATTCAGGACAAGGAAATATTTTCCTGTCATATAATGTCTGATATGAGGGCCTGTTTATGCAGCGCCATCTACTGGAGACGCAGCGATGCAACAAGAAAAGGTCAGTCTGGATCCAATCAGCGGGATTATGGGAAGTAGGCGATGTGTTCCCAGGGCCGTTTCCTGGACTCGGGAACACGGGGGGCTGAGCCCACATCCACCAGGGGGATTTAACCTGAAAGCTGCTTTCTGAGCATCTGGCTCCTCGTTTGAAGACAAAAGCTGCGAAATGTTCAATCTGCTGTAAATAAACAACCAGAGACATTATTTGATTTAAGCCAGAAGTATCTGATCAATGAAAAAAACCATAAACTGCTGCTCCTCTTGGATGAAACAGTTACTGACTCCGTTTGATCACTGACATCCTGCAGTTTAATAAATATAGACCAATATAACTAAATACTAACAAATGATTGATTATGAGCCTCTAGCTTCTTCATTTTGATCATTCAGGATAATTAATAAATAATCTAATAAATATTCAGGGCTGACTAATAATGATTTTAGCCAAACTGATGCAGCACCTGCAGAGGAGGAAAAAACTGCCTTAAAATGTGATGATAATCCTAAACTTTATCTAAAAAACATCATTAATCATTTTAATGACAATAACAGAAACTAACCTCCTGATTGGACGTATGGAAAAGGAAATATTCCAGAATGTCTTTGAACATTTTCCTGGATCCACAGATAAACGGGAAGATCAAGAAATACTGAGTTTTATAAAATGCAGGAGTTTCCTTGGTTGAAAGTAAATCAAGTTTTAAACCAACTCTGCTGAGAAGGAAGAAATAAAATCCTGAAGTTTGATGTTTACTAGGAGAGCAGGAAGAGCTGAGGATGAGGAGGGTGAAGAGCATGGAGCAGGAGTCAGACGCAGTTTATAAACTATGAACCTGATTCTCCTGCAGAAAAAGGGAATAAAATAAAAGTGGATTGTGGAGATCTGGCTCTGTAAAATCCATGAACGCCCTGCTGGAGGTTTGTTGTGATAAATGTCGTTATCGGACTGTTTTCATCTACTTTAGAACTCCTAATTAAAATAAGATAACCTTAGAATGAAAATGTAAATGTTTTGGTATTTTTCATTAGTTTACAGGTTTATTACAGGTTGTCCCTTAGATTATTGCATTTTTTTATTTTATTGTTTCATTCATTGTTTCTTCCTTCCACCCAGCTCCTTGTTTTGAACATTTCTGAACAGAAAACTTGATTTTACCTTAACGTTCTGTCTGGTTAATCTGGACCAAATTCTGTGTCCTGATTGATTTGCAGTCTTCAACAAGAAGCATCATTTCTATCAGAAGGCCGATGAGTAAAGACTGGACCTCTGTCTCTGTCTCCTTGTTCTCAGATGTCTCGTTTTCTGGACATGAAGGAGTTTGGGGAAGCTGCTCGTTTTCTCCGCCTTTCCAACCTGGAGCAGCTGGCTGCCAGGGCCCAGGCCTTTGATGGTAAACCAACCTACCTGCATCAGGCAGAAAATTACAATCAATTCTATTCGGTTTATTTCTATAACACCAACATCCCAACATCTCATCTCAGATCATAGAACCAGATCATTTAGTCAGATTGGTTCAAAGTTTTTCTATCTAGGGAAAACCAACTGACTGCATCGACTCATTGACTCTTCTTCAGCAATCCCTCACACTAAGCATGCTTGTAGCGACAGTGGAGGGAGGAAAAACTATCTCTTGGCAGAGGGGAGGCAGTGCTTTGCTAACACTACTTTGGAGGGATTGGATAGCTGCAGACCCTGAATGAGTGGTGGAAGAAGTGACTGGGTAACCAGGCCAGATTCATTCATCACTCAGGCCAAAGTCATCAGCGTGGTCAATAAAACTCCATGGTGGCAGGGGCTGGGAGGTGGAGGAAATTCAACCTGAGTACCTTAGATCTCTGGATGGTTTCAGGCTGTCATGGCTGACACGCCTCTTGAAGATCTCATGTAGGTAATGTGAAATCCTCTGGAGTGGCAGCTATAAGGGGATCACATTTCTTAACTTTCAAGGGACAGCCTCTATGCCAGGGAGGGTTTATGCCAGGGATGGTCTATGCCAGAGAGGACCTATGCCACGGACGGCCTCTCCCAGTGAGGATCTATGCCAGGGAGAGTCTATGCCAGGGAGGGCCAATGCTATTGAGGGTCTATGCCAGGGAGGGCCTATACCAGGGAGGGCCTATACCAGGGAGGGCATATGCCAGGGAGGATCTATGCCAGGGAAAGTCTATGCCAGGGAGGGTTTATGTCATTGAAGGCCTATGCCAGGGAGGGCCTATGCCAGGAAGGATCTATGCCAGGGAGGGCCTATGCCAGGAAAGGTCTATACCAGTCAAAGTCTATGCCAGGAAATATCTATGCCAGGCAGGCCTATACCAGGAAGGGTCTATGCCACAGAAGGGTCTATGCCAGGGGAGGTCTATGCCAGGCCGGACCTATGCTGGGGAAGGTCTGTGCCAGGGAAGGTCTATGCCAGGGAGGGCCTATACCAGTGAGGACCTATGCCAGGGAGGGTCTATGCCAGGCCAGACCTATGCCAGGGAAGGTCAATGCTAGTGAGGGCCTATAACAGGGAAGACCTATGCCAGGCCAGACCTATGCCAGGGAAGGTTTATGCCAGGGAGGGTCTATGCCAGGGACCATCTATGCCAGGCAGGGTCTATGCCTGGGAGGGTCTATTCCAGGGAGGATCTATGTCAGGCAGGGTGTATGCCTGGGAGGGTCTATGCCAGGGAGGACCTATACCAGGGAGGGTCTATGCCAGGGAGGGTCAATGACAGGCCAGACCTATGCCAGGGAAGGTCTATGCCAGGGAGGGTCTATCCCAGGGAAGGCAAATGCCAGGAAGGACCTATGTCAAGGAGGGTCTATGCCAGGCAGGGCCTATGCCAGGAAGTGTCTAAGCCAGGGACAGTCTATGCCAGGGGGCCTAAAGTCAGAGAGAGAGTCTATGCCAGGGAGGGTCTATGCCAGGAAAGACCTACTTCAGGGAGTGTCCAGGGTGCCGGAGAGGAAAGTCCTGTTGATTGCTGAACCTTGGGTGCAGGAGGAGCATTGCTGTTTTCTTCCAAACTGTGGAAAACTGGACCAGCTAGGCGCTAATGCAAGTGGACAACACTAACATCTTGTGGGAGTGGTGGTCTAGTGATTAGAGCAGTGTACTGGTGGTCTGAGAAGGTTACAATTACCCGGTTTCTATCCCCAAAGCCTCCACTCTGGGTCCCTGAGCAAGACTCTAAACCCCACACTGCTCCCCGGGCACGGCACAATGGCAGCCCACTGCTCCCCAAGGGGAGAGGTTAAATGCAGAGAATGAGTGAACAGTGAATTTCTCCATTGTGAGATCAATAAAGTTGTATTTCTATTTCTAACATCACAGTAGAATGAAGTAGATGTAGAAATGTTTGCAAGCCTGTCCATGTTGTCCAATGGCAAAAGTCATTTCTTTCCAGGGGTTTTCCAGTCTATTGATAGTGGTAATTTCTGTGGGCTGATTCGCTGGATGTCTGTAGGAGTCTACATTTGCGAACCCATCGTCAGTAGAGCTGCTTCTCATTCACCATTAAGACATTTTCTCATTTGCATGGTGCAGAAATTCAGCCCACACAGACGCCAGGTGGAGGGGCATGGATGCCCCAGATGATATAGTTTTGCTGTCCAGACCCTGCGGACATCTCAATCATGAACCAAGTAGACTTTAGACCATCTCCAAGCAGTTCGATATTCCTGTGTCCACAGCAGCACATATTATTCAGATGTAATATCCAAGGGACTGTAGCCAACCTCCCTGCATTTGGCTACAGGAAGAACATTGGTGACAAATTGGAGATGGAAAGACGATTGGAAACAAGAGAGCCCAAAAGAACTTCTAAAGAGATAAAAGGTGAAATGCTTCTGGAAAATCAGTCAGATTGCACCGTCTGTCGCTGTTTGAGCCAAAGTGGATTAAATGGGGGACCACCAAGGAGGCACCATTGATGGAAACAAATCTTTTAAACTAGAAAATGTCCAATGGACAGAGGAGACAAATTTGGAGCTTTATGCTAAGAAATATCAGCTGAAAAAAAAAAAAAGAGTACTGGCTCTAGTGTAAAACATGGAGGAGGCTCTGATATGCTCTGGGCTGCTTTGCTTCATCTGAATCTCTGCTTTGCTTCATCTGAATCTCTGCAGGGTCCAATGAAATCTCCAGCTTGATTCCAGTTGCAGGTCTTTAGCAGGAAAACAGAGCTAGAAACAGAGCAGAGGTCTGACTGACAGGAGCAGGAACCAATGATGGTGGACTCTGAAGGCTGGGAACTAAATATGAAGGAACCATCGTGTTATTGTTTCATTCATGTTTTAGATCATTCTGTTAAAGCCTGGATGAAAAACAGCATCTTCTCTACTGTTGTCAGATACCAGTGGTTCCTGTGACTGTGGGTTTTCTCTCATTGAATGAGGAGAAGCAACAATTTGTTCCCAGATGATTTATCATGTCAGCTGGTTCTGTCCTGTTGATTCTTCTCATGGTTCTCTAGTGTTTATTTACTTAAAGGACAGAATCCTGAAAGGTTGACATTATTCTGCCTAACACCTGCATACGCTGATCTGTTCCAGGGACGAAGCGTGTTTGGATGCCAGATGAAGCTGAAGCGTATGTTGAGGTGGAGGTCAGAGAGCTGGATGGAGACAAGGCAACGGTGGAGACCAGAGATGGACGGGTTGGTTGACCTCTTCATTTCCTTATTAGTCTATTTATGAGGTGTTTGCTCCTGTATGGGCTTCAGAGGGACGACATTTTTTTTCTGATTTCACAATCAAATTGAGGACCAGTTGTTGTACAGTGGGGAGATTTTCTTGGTCCATCACCCCGGTCCTCCGACAGTGAAAATGGCTCCCCATGCAGCCCCCCTGGTTCCCCGTGAAGCTCCCCTGGCCCCCCATGCAGCTCCACTGGCCCCCCATGCAGCTCCACTGGCCCCCCGTGCAGCTCCACTGGCCCCCCGTGCAGCCCCCCTGGCCCCAGCTCCACTGGCCCCCGGTGCCCCCCTGGCCCTCCGTGCAGCTCCACTGGCCCCCCGTGCAGCCCACTGGCCCCCCGTGCAGCTCCCCTGGCCCCCCGTGCAGCCCCCCTAGCTCCCTGTGAAGCTCCACATTCAATATAAATGAATTCATATCTGTCAGGCCTCCTGCATGTTCCCACCCCCTCGCATGCTCTCAGATCCTCTTTCTGTCCCTTCTGCCCCTCTCTCCACTATGGGGAGCAGAGCACCCCCCCCCTTCCTGGACCAGCCCTGTTTAGAAAGACGGACTCAGTTCTCCATTTCAAACCACAACTGAAAACTCTTCTTTTTAAGATTCTCTTTACTATCACTTTCCCAGCCTTTGTATTTTTAAATGGTTTTATTCTGTTTTTTATCTTGTATGGTGACCTTGAGTGTCCAGAAAGGCGCCTTTTACATCAAATGTATTATAATTATTATTATTCTCATGAGTAATTATTTTTAACCTTTAGGTTTAAGGCTGAGGTTTAAACTGAGTTTAGTTTTACGAGGGTGATGTATGCACTGGTAATGGTTAGGGTTAGGTTAGGGTTAGGTTAGGGTTAGGTTAGGGTTAAGGCAGAGGAAGGGTTGAAAATGATCAATCAATGGAAGCCAATGGGAGTAGACACATTTTCTCACTACCTGTAGGAAATAGACAGGTTAAACCTTCCCATCAGCTGCTGATCTAATTCCATTTTCCAAACCTCTAAGGTGAGAAAAACGAGTTTCAGTTCTGACTGAAGATTCTGGTTTCAGTTTCTGGTCGTTAAAGAAAATGAGCTGCAGCCGCTGAACCCTCCGAAGTTTGACATGATGGAGGACATGGCCATGCTGACCCATCTAAATGAACCTGCGGTGCTCTTCAACCTCCGGAGGAGATACAGCATGTGGATGATCTATGCAAGTGTCACAGAGACCTTTTAGAGCCTGACCTGTGAGACGGCCAAATAATCAGAAACCTTTTCCTTTCAGACGTACTCCGGTCTGTTCTGTCTGGCGGTGAATCCCTACAAATGGCTGCCGGTTTACTCTGCAGCCGTGGTTACAGCCTATAAAGGGAGGCGCTATGCAGACATGCCCCCCCACATCTACGCTGTAGCTGACAATGCCTACAGCGACCTACTAATAAGTGAGTGGCCTCCAACTCAGACCTGTTCTCTGCTAAGCAGGAAATCAGTTGTTGACGACATAGAAACAGACTTTATTGTTCTCCTGTGGGAAAATCCTCTGGACTTTCAGTCTTAATATAATCAAACTGAAGCTTTTTCTGGGAAAGATGTCTGCCTAAGATGAAAGCAGATCCTTCAGTTATTTTCACTAATAAGTTCAATCAATTAGGATATCTCAGACCAAATTACTTTATTCTTGTGACCTTTTACCAGAAAGATCAGAGCATCATTTACTCACTTGGTTTAACTTTCTCCACAGATCGAGAGAACCAGTCGATGCTCATCACGTAAGTCTGACTCACTGCTCCCCTTCTCAGGAGAAGAGCTGGTTTTATTGCTGCACTGTTTGGATTTAAAAATGATAAAGTTAATAATAATAAAATAATGTAGTGACATCACAGCTCAGCAAGGATTTTATTTGAGAACTAGAGTTTATCTAAAGGAGTTTTTTAGAATGAGGTCAGAGTAGGTTTCTTTCCAAAAGTTAAAAATCAATCCTCTAGACTTTGTTTCCAAGTTTGAAGACGTCTAATAGCGTTTAGTTCCAGGTTTTATCCAGCAGCCCAACAAAGCCTGGTTTTAGTTTAGAAAAACATGCAAATAGAAACTGATGAACGGGTCCCCCTTTGGAATGGGGGTCGTTTGGCTTCTTTGTTAGCCTGCAATGCCCCATACCTGTCTATGTCTCTGAAAAGGAGGGTCGTTAAAAGGACCCCCCCCCTGGTTTAAGGTTGGTGTTTCTTTCTTAACATAGATGCTTCCTTCCTCTCAAACCACCTGTCTTCTTTGTCCAAAATGTGAACATTCTGGTCCTCCAGAGAATGTCCTCCGTCCATCAGGTGTAGATGTAGCGCAGAGTCTTGTCCAGAGGAGGGCGCTCTTCTGTGTTGGGCCATGCGCCTGTGGAGAGGTTGTTTGGTTTCTCTAACATAAAGATCAGATCATTCCTCCCCTGCATTGACCTGCAGACACTCTGCTCAGAGCATTGGGTCTTTAGGATGAACTGTTAGTCTCTGTTTCAGGGTCTGTTTGGTTTGGAAATGGTTCTGGGATCTTATTTGAGGAAAATCCTCCTGAGCTTTTCAGAGACTCCAGCAACATCTGGGATTTAGTTTTTTTGTGTAATCTTCTCACCTTTATGTTCTGCTGTGTGTCTTTGGGATTTCGTCCAGTTTGGGTCTCCACAGGTTTGGAGAGCATCTCTGACGTTTCTGTTCTCTTCTGTTCTAGTAGGGACATGTTCTGCTGCTGGAAGGTTCTGATGACTGACAGTTTGTATTCCAGTGGGGGGTGGGAGTCAGAAAGAAGGTACTGGATTTCCTATAGACTTCTATGTTCAGGCTTCCATCTCCTTCCATGCTCACCAGACCAGGAAGGGTAGCTTGTTGTCCTCATCATCCTCTCTGGTGCCCATCAAAACAAGGCTTTGTTTTTGGTCCACTCTATAAAACCTGGAACTAAACACTAATTATGACATTTTGAATTGAAAAAGCTTCCTGGATGGGAAGAGAAACATCTTCAAACTTGGAAACAAAGTCCAGTGGATTGATTTTAAGTTTTTTGGAATGAGTCTGACCCGGATGACTGAGACTCTTCACCAGCAGCCAGATTAGCTTGTAACTAACTTAGAGCGATTAGAAAGTGTTCAAACCAATTCACAATGCAAATCCAAGAAGAAAATAAAACATTATTTGGTTAAAAAAAAGATTAACCTTAACAGGAAATCAGTAACCTTTAGATGATCTATTCCTGAGAGAACAGTTAAAGGACCAGCTAGCTTCCTTAGGCTTAGCTCTTATGAACAGTCTCACTATTTAATCTCAGCTCATTGTGTGTGAGCAGATATTCATCCAAGTTACTGCAAATAATGTCATTATGGTTCAGTAAGTAGTTATTTATTTTATTAAATCACCAAACGATGCTAAACTGTATCCTATAAAACTTTTTAAAGGCTTTTCTGAGAGAATTTCATGCTTTTTTACATTTTCACCATTAATTTGCTGGTCTGACATCATCATGGGACAGAGCAGTCTGGCAAAATATGATTACTTGCATTTTATTTGGCCTTTCCTTACATTTTGCACTATATGCAAAACAAAATGACTCTATTAACCGAAATATCCGATGCCAGCTTCTGACTGAGGGTAGGATCCTGTTTCCTGGACAACGGCACAGACGAGTAATATAACAGAAAGCATGTAAATGCAGGTATTATTAACACTTTATAGTTTTGTACAGTTATTATAATTAGAGAGAAAGAAGTTATTTTTCTAAAGCACAATGGAGGGGAATCTGGATGTATTTCTGGATGCAGAAATGGGCTGATGCTACAGATCAGGTCGTGACAAACGGAGCTAGAAGCTAGCAGACATGAGGGGACTCATCTTAACGGACTCTTTGGACATATTTAAACAATTAAATGCAATAAGCATGAGAGGAAACATATACATGTTAATATTATATTAGTGTTTAATCCCTTGGTGAAGTAACAGTTTGTGGAGCTTTATGTTCTTAAAACATGTCAGTGTGGCATACCTTTAGCTTATTTTTAGCTTGCATGACTGTTAAAACATAAAAATCATCTAAAACCCCAATTCTTTTGTTGGAAACATTTCTCCTGATTTTTCCAGACATGTAATCATGCTGATCATTTTGGAAAGGTGAGGCATCACCAAAGTTCAGGAAATCTTAGCGCAGGCTGTGTTGCTGAATGTTAGGATGGCCTGGATTAAAGGCCGTAGATCCATATAGTTCCAGTCTTTGCTCTGCAAACCCAGAGAGAAATTTAGCAGAAAGTGTGTTTTACAGCTCATGAATCCTCACCGGGAGCAATGGTTGAGGAAAGAAGTCAATGTTGTCTTTGCTCTCCCTGAGGAGTCTCATGTAGAAGCTGCTTTTTATCACAGCAGGTCCTAAAACTTAGCTGCTTGAGCTGAGATTAGGTCCTTTCAAAAAAAACACCAAATCTATAAATTTGCCATCTTGATATAAAACAATTTACACCTCATTTTGATCCTGATAATGTTTACTTTGTTCGTTTTGATCCATAAAATAATTATTCCACTGGGTGTGATCAGCAGACGTGAACATTTGTACAGTGCTGCCACCTGCTGGCCGTACTGACTGACCCTAACCATCAGCTTTACTGGCTTCCAGAGATGGGAAGTAACGAAGTACAAATACTTTGTTACTGTACTCAAGTAGATTTTTCTGATATTTTTACTTTACTACTTCTTTTTATGGCTTGGCTACTTTTTACTTCTACCCTTACATTTTTACACACAAATATTCGTACTTTCTACCTCCTTACATTTTAAAAATTTGGCTCGCTACTTTAGTTTTGAATCATTTCAATGGAGTTACCAAGTATTATTTTTCACGCCATCAATACCAAATTCAATCTAATTGGATGGGAATCTACGTTGCATTTGACGACCACTACAAGAGATGAATCTAAGTAGATTCGGGCGTGTATACCATTAGCTGACAAATCATTGCAGCTTGGTGGCGGTGGCGTAGCATAGTAGCATGGACTTACAAGAGATGATTGAAAATGAACACAACGGAGAGATCTAGTCCTATTGGCAGTATCCATTTAAAATGTAGGCAACGGCATGAAAAAGTGGTTTCTACTTTTTACTTTTATACTTTAAAGTAAATTTACAAGCCTGTACTTTGTTACTTTTACTTGAAGTAAAAAAGTTCCACTTTTACCAAGTATTTTAACACAAGTATCTGTACTTTTTACTCAAGCGACGAAAGCAGTACTTCTCGCCATGCTTTACCACCCTGAATTCAACCTCAATTCAGTTTATTTATATGGCGCCAAATTCACAACACAGTCATCTCTTGGAAAACTTTGGGTTTGGGCTTACAGATATACAGTCAGAATTTTGATACAAAGTTTTCTATCTAAGGAAAACCAGTTGATTGCATTGACTCATTGTTGACTCAAATACAATCCCTACACTAAGCATGCTTGTAGCGTGCAGTCTCTGCGCAAAACTCCCTTTTAACAGGGAAGAAACCTCCGGCAGCAGAACCAAGGCTCAGTGTGTGCGCGCCATCTGCTGAGTACGCCCATAAGGGTTCGACTGCGGAGACAGAAGCAGAGATACAAAAGCAGCTGTAAAAGGCGCCCCGCCCAGGGAAACACACACAGCCAGGCAGACGAGCCCAATCATCATCTAGACTTTTTCCTTTTTATCCCTCTGCTGCAGAAATGCTGACCTTTCTGGCTATTTTAGCAAAGTGTAAAAACAAAATATAATCAGTCAATAGGGGGCGCCATAATTAAATTGTAAAGCCATTATATGAAGGGGAGGGAGCTCCTGGTGTTTGATTGAAAAAGAGTCAGAATAAGATGGAGCACTCCCCTGATGGCTGCCATGTTGGCCTTAGAAACACTTTAATCAATTAATTTAGAGGAAGACAGTTGGTTTTCTCACCATTCAGCATCATGTAAACACATCAGGAAATCAGCAGTAGAACCGCCTTCCTGACCTTCAGACCGCTCCTGTTTCTCTGCGTTCTTCATCAGCGGAGAGTCCGGAGCAGGAAAAACTGTCAACACCAAGAGGGTGATCCAGTACCTAGCAACCGTTGCTGCTCTGGGAGGAAATGTGAAGAGAGAAGTAAGTACTTTGTTTTTGTTGCCCTTCTGTGGCATCTTGTTGTGTTCAGCTGAGTTTCCTGCAGCCTGCTGGACTCTGCTTCCCCTCAGCGCTCCTTAGAGGACCAGATCGTTGAAGCCAATCCAGCAATGGAGGCATTTGGAAATGCCAAAACCATCCGGAACGACAACTCGTCTCGCTTTGTGAGTCCAGTTGTCTGATCGGCCAATGACAGGGTGCTGCTGGGTGGTTGCTGCTGGGTCCTGATGGTTGTCTCTGATTGGGTATTCCAGGGAAAGTTCATCAGGATTCATTTTGGTCCAAGTGGGAAGTTGGCTTCTGCCGACGTCAACATCTGTGAGTTGGATTATTACACAGCAGCTCTAGATTTTATGATGTATGCAGCTTGTAGTGCTTCTAGATCCTCTGCTGCCAAACTATGCAACCAGTGAGCAGGAAGTTATCATTTTACCCAGAATATTTCTCAGATTTATAAAAAACAATGCAGGTCATGATTTCAACCTTTATTCCCTCAGATCTTCTGGAAAAATCCAGAGTCGTGTTTCAGCAACCAGGAGAGAGAAGCTACCACATCTACTACCAGATTCTGTCCAATCAAAAGCCAGAGCTGCAAGGTGACCACGTCCACATGATGACATCATCAGTGATAACAAACATGACAGCAGCTGACACATCGACGTTATACACAGGCTTTGGTCTGGAAATGGTTTTCACACACAGTAGTTTCCCTTTGACTCCTCATTGATTTAATATTCATGTGAAAAAAGAATTAAACTTAATCAGGACTTTCCAGTTTACTTTATTATCTTTGAGAGCATAAAATTCTTTCTATGCTCCAATTCACAATAAATGTCATCTCAGGTCACTTCATAGATCCAGACCAATTAGACCATCCAGTCAGATTGCTTCAAGTTTTATTTAATTCTATTCAGTGTATTTCTATAGCTCCAATTCACATCATGTCATCTCAGGTCACTTTCCAGTTCACCAGATCATCCAGTCAGATTGATTCAAAGTTTTCTATCTAAGGAAAACCAGCTGATTGCATCAACTCATTGGCTCTTCAGCAATCCCTCACACTAAGCATGCTTGTAGCGACAGTGGAGAGGAAAACCTCCCTTTGAACAGGAAGAAACCTCCAGCAGAACCAGGCTCAGTGTGAGCCGCCATCTGCTGAGGCCCACTGTGGGTTCAAGGAGACTCTACAAAGGGTCCTCTCTATACAGCAGTAAACCATTTTTCCAGACTAGGAAGGACTCCCGCAGGCCTGTGGAGTGATATTTTCTCTCCAGTTTCCTAGCATTTTGCTTCAAACTGCGCAGCTCTGCATTAAAACCAAGGAGCAAGCTTTCTATTTTTAACGGTTTTCATTTTCAAAGGAGCTGCGTTGTCTAAGGCAATACGCAGAGAACTAGCAACCCCATCAACAAAATCATCAACCTGTGAAGGGGAATAAGCTATGCTTTTGCACTCTGCAGCACTGCTCAGCGACACAGAGGAGAGAGAAAGTGAAGCAGATTCTTTAAAATTTATAACTGCACTATCTGATAAAGATCTACTAAAATGTAACCTTCTTTTGGGGGAGGAGAACTCTGTTAAAGTAATCCTGAAGGTTATTAGAAAGTGGTCAGAGAGGACAGGGTTGTGAGGAAATACTGTTATTTCTTCACATTCTATGCCGTATGTAAGCACAAGATCCAAAGTATGAAGATGAGAATGTGTGGGACTATTCACATTTTGAACAAAGCCAATAGTGTCTAAGATAGCATTAAAGGCTGCTCTTAAGCTATCGCCTTCAATGTCAGCAGCTCACGGATGCTAAAATCGCCTTCAATGATCAGCATGGATGCATAAAATCTCCCAATCAGAAATGAACTCTGAAAACTCATCTAAACATTCA
Organism: Cyprinodon brontotheroides; assembly: GCA_018398635.1. NCBI lineage: Eukaryota > Metazoa > Chordata > Actinopteri > Cyprinodontiformes > Cyprinodontidae > Cyprinodon > Cyprinodon brontotheroides. The sequence continues at coordinate 6,039,805 of JAGKQL010000065.1, read as the reverse complement.
GAGTAAGGATCTGGTGGATGCATACAAAAGTTACAAAAAGAAGAGGTTTTCTTTCTTTGAAATTTGGATGGACTGGTCATTAAGGGTTAAATGTTCAAAGAGTTGCAGGTATTAACTGTTTTGGGAGTAATCAGTAAGTCAGACTGAAAGATTGTTGCTACTCCTCCTCCTCTGCCAGAACTTCTGGGGATGTGAAAATTTAAATAGTTTGAAGGAGTTGCCTCATTTATGCTCACACATAATCCTCTTTTGCTGCAGCCAGGTTTCTGCAAGGCAAAACAAGTCAATGTGGATTATCACAAATCAAGTCATTAACTAACAAACCTATTAAAGTGAGATATCTTATTTGGGGCCAAAACTGCATTTATTTGCTTTTTTTTATTTGGAGTCATTTTAATTTCAATTAGATAATCATTATTTACAGATTTTAATCCCCCTAGGAAAAAAAAGGTCCCTGATGGCATCATGTGTTTCTACTGTAACAATGAAGAAATGTTGCCCAGTGTGTTTTGGAATCAAACACAATGTATTTGACCTGATAATGTGATCAATGTGTGCTGCAGACATGCTGCTGGTGACCACTTCAACCCATACGACTCATCACTTCTGCTCCCAGGGGGTGACCACGGTGGAGGGGATCTGTGACTCACCAGGAGCTGATCCTCACCGACGTAGGAGACCCTCCCTCAGACCCCCAATCCCCCAAGCACCCCCCCACCCCCACCCCCACACACACCTTCTGCTGAGAAGTAAACTGTGATTCCTGTCTCGCTTGTGCGCTAGCGCAGCCATGGACACACTGGGGTTCACTCCAGAGGAGAAGTATGGCTGCTATAAAATCGTTGGAGCCATCATGCACTTCGGGAACCTGAAGTTCAAGAAGAAACAGAGAGAGGAGCAGGCGGAGGCTGATGGAACAGAAAGTAGGTGTTTATAGAAGCTAGCATGTCTGCTAATTAAAGGCTAAATCTGTTTTCTTATCAGGAATAATATAGATTCAATTCTATTCAGTTTATTTCTATAGCTCCACCACATCATGTCATCTCAGGTCACTTTCCAGTTCACCACAGATCATTCAGTCAGATTGATCTGCCAAAGTTTACTATCTAAGAAAACCAGTTGATTGCATTGACTCATTGACTTCTTCAGCAATCCCTCATACTAAGCATGCTTAGCGACAGTGGAGAGGAAAAACCCTTTGAACAGGAAGAAACCTCCAGCAGAACCAGGCTCATGGTGTGTGAGCGCCATCTGCTGAGGCCGACCCCACTGGGGCTCAACGAGACAGAAGCAGACATAGAGAAAAGAAGCATAGATACAAAAGCGCGTAACTCCGTCAACCAGCTCCACAGGCGCCCCCCGGCCCAGAAACACACAGCCAGGCAGACGAAATCAGCTCGAAGCCAGCTCCCATGTCAGAGGATGAAGAGAGCACATCCAGTTAGTCGCCACAGTCAGAGAAACAGGACTACACTGAAAACAGTTACAAGCTCCAACATCTAGAAACAAAGGTGTTGTATAAACAAAGCAGCACAGCTGATATTGCTGATATTTCTCTCCAGGATGGAGTCACAGCCAAACAGGAACAGACCAGATGAAGCTACTAAGAGAGAAAGCAGAGAGAGCAGAACGTTAGAGATTGAACTAACAGATTCCCCAGAGTGGGGAGAATAGAGATAGAATGAAGCAGAATGATGAAAAAGGGGTCCCTATGTCCCTCCAGCAGTCAGCTCCAAGCCTATAGCAGCAGAACTATAGAGATAGATCAGGATGTAACCTGGTTTCCTCACTCTAACTAGAAAATTTATCAAAAGGAAAGTTCCTTTTAAGCCTAGCCTTAAAAGTAGACAGGGTGTTCGCCTCACCTGACTCAAACCCAGTGGTAGTTGGAGTCCCACAGGCGAGGAGCCTGGAGAACTAAAAAGATCTGCCTCCCATTCTACTTTTTAGAAATTTAGAACCAAACCTACAGACTTAAGAGCCTAAGTGCTCTTGTTAGGAACATAAGGAACAAATCAGAGATCTCTGATATCAGATGGAGCTTGGCCAATATTTAAGGTTTTATATGTGAGAGCGATGTGATTTTAAATTCTATTCTGGATTTAACAGGAAGCCAAATGGAGAGACGCTAAGATAGGAGAGAGATATGATCTCTCTTTTTCATTTTCATTAGAACTCTGGTTGCAGCATTTTGGATCAGCCGGAAGGCTTTTAACTACAGTTTGTGGACTTCCTGATAGTAAAGAATTACAATAGTAGCAACCCCATCAACAAAATCATCAAACCCGTGAAGGGGAATAAACTAAGCTTTTGCACTCTGCAGCACTGCTCAGCGACACAGAGGAGAGAGAAAGTGAAGCAGATTTTTCTTTAAAATGTATAACTGCACTATCTGATAAAGATCTACTAAAAATGTAACCTTCTTTTTGGGGAGGAGAACTCTGTAAAAGTAATCCTGAAAGGTTATTGTGAAAGTGGTTAGAGAGGACAGGGCTGTGAGGAAATACTGTTATTTTCTTCACATTCTATGCCGCATGTCGGGCCAAGATCCAAAGTATGAAGATGAGAATGTGTGGGACTATTCATTATTTTGAACAAAAGCCAATAGCGAGTCTAAGATAGCATTAAGCTGTAACCTAAGCTAATGCCTTCAATGTCAGCATGGATGTTAAAAATCTCTCCCACTATGATGACCCTGTCAGTATTTAATACCAAATCAGAAAGGAACTCTGAAAACTCATTCCAAACATTCAGAGGCAAGGAGCTGGTGGATCTATACAAAAGCTACAAAAGAAGAGGTTTAAGACCTGAAAGATGCAGCTTCCATCATCATCCTGTCATTTGCATCAGCTCTGCAGGAAGTTTCCTGCTAGAAATAAACTCTGAATTAATTTGAAGTTTTGATAGAAATTAACAAAATAAACAGGAACATGTATCTTTGTGACAAAGAAGCTCTGGTTCTGCTTCAGGCCTTGTTAAAGCTCATCCAAAATGTTAGCTCATGTAAAGGTAAAAGGAAACAGGACCCAGGGTGGATGGGATGAGTGTTACTGTTAAGGTGGATGACTGAGTGAAAACTAAACTATGGGGAAAAGCCTGGATTGACTCATATTACTACTATGCTGTGAGAAACCCACCTTGTAGAAATGACAGAAGACAAATACATATGATGGCGATGCTTTGAGTGGATGCAGTGGTTAGCGCACGCCACTACCCATAAATCACAGGCTTTAGTTCTCGACGTGGCCGACCCAGGTTGCAATCTGTGGTCCTTTTCGCGCATATCTCTCCCTTCTCTTATTCCCTTTTCCTGTCAGCCTACTGCATAATAAAAAGGAGCCACTAGTGCCATAAAACCTCAAAGAGAAAAGACAAATACATATGAAAAACTAGAGCAAATATTAAATAAATACTGAATGCAATCAAAGAGAACTTAAAAAAACACCAAGAAAAAAAAAATGGGGGGGTGGAGTTAAGGTCTTGCTCAGGGACCCAGAGTGGCAGTCTGTGGGAGTGGGTTTGGAACTCTCAACCTCAGGATTCCGAGCTCTATGCTCTAACCACTAGGTCACCCCTCCACCTAGAATACAACATAAATAAAAGCATAACTGAAAACCTGAACTGAACCATAAAACCCAAAGCAGCAGATCAGGACAATGGATGAAATATTAGCAGGTCTGAGGCCATTTGGTTCAGGATCATAGATTTCAAACCCTAGATTTGTCCTTCCATCATGATCTCTAAGGGCTGCAGAGCTGAGCCCAGATGCATCGTTCCTTAAAGCCATAATATATCTGCTTCCAAAGCAGAGAGTCAGATGATCATTTTCATCAGCTTCCCCATTGAATTCAGTTTATTTCTATAGCTCCATTCCCGCACACCATGTCATCTCAGGTCACTTTACATAGGGTATACCCAACCAGATCATCCAGTCACATTAAAGGTTCAAAGTTTTACTTCTATCTAAGGAAAAGCAGCTGATTGCGTTCACTCATTGCAGATATTCCCCTGCATTCAGTGTCTGTGCAGCGTGCCAGAAGGTTCTTTGTTCTTTCTCTGTCTTGCATCCAGGTGCTGACAAGGCAGCGTACCTGATGGGCATCAGCTCCTCCGAGCTGCTGAAGGGACTCCTGAACCCAAGAGTGAAAGTTGGAAATGAGTTCATAGTGAGAGGGCAGACTGTGGAGCAGGTAACCAGGAGATTCATCACTGATTCACATAAAGTGGACTTGAATGAGTGGTTCCCGCCTGTGCCCGGCCCCAGGTGAACTACGCGGTGGCAGCTCTGGCCAAAGCCACGTACGACCGAATGTTCAAGTGGATGGTGGAACGAATCAATCTGTCTCTGTACACCGCTCTGCCTCGTCAGTACTTCATAGGAGTGCTGGACATTGCTGGGTTCGAGATCTTTGAGGTAAAACAAGAATCAGACCAACAAACAGGAAGTTCAGGTTCTAGACAGCTTCCAGAACCTTCAAAGGACTGGATACTTTAGCTTTCATAATCAGTAGCTTTGCTTAAGCTTTTTGAACGTTCTGATATCAAACCTGCTTCCACCAGGAGAACCCCACTGAGATCATTAGAAAGTACTAATCTTCTGCAGTATATACTAGCTTATAGCTACTGCTTTCCAAAGTAAAGGCCTATAAAACCCTATGCTGGAGATGAACAGTTTTAAGGAGGACCTGCCAAAGTTTTAGGAAGTTATTTTCAAATGATCAGCTTTTCATGACGCTTAATTACTAGTCTAGGAACTGCAGACATCATGTGCACCTTTTCCCACAGCTCAACAGCTTTGAACAGTTGTGCATCAACTTCACCAACGAGAAGCTGCAGCAGTATTTCAACCACCACATGTTCATCCTGGAGCAGGAGGAGTACAAGACTGAAGGGATTGAGTGGACCTTCATAGACTATGGCCTGGACTTACAGGCCTGCATCGACCTGATAGAGAGGGTAAGTCTGGCTGTTACCTGGAGGAGGACGGAGACACCAGCATGCTGGTGAAGATCTCTAAGTTATCCAGATCATAGTTATTACAGAAAAGTTCAAATCAATCCACTGGACTTAAGTTTGAAGATGTTTCTCTGCAATTCAGGGAAGCTTTTTCAATTCAAAATGTCAGAAAGAGCCGTTGAGTTCCAGGCCTTTAGTAGCCCGCAGACCTAGCTCTCGTATAAAACCGGCCATTGCAAAGGGGTGGACCGTTTTTGGTCAATCCTCTATACAACCTGGAACTCAACACTTGGCTTCTGACATTTTTAATTGAAAAAGCTTCCTGGATGGAAGAGAAACATCTTTAAATTTGGGAAACAAAGTCCAATAGATTGTTTTTGAACATTTTTGAAAGGAAGAGACAGTCTACATATAATCACAGTAAGCTGCTGTTGTTTGTGTGTAAAGCCAATGGGAATCCTGTCCATCATGGAGGAGGAGTGCATGTTCCCCAAATCCACCGACCACAGCTTCAAAACCAAGTTATATGACAATCATCTGGGAAAATCTCCTAACTTCCAAAGACCACGGCCCGACAGGAAGCGCAAATATGAGACGCACTTTGAGCTGGTTCACTACGCTGGAGTGGTGGGTGGACCGATGGATGGATGGATGGATGGATGGATGGATGGATGGATGGATGGATGGATGGATGGAAGGATGGATGGATGGATGGATGGATGGATGGATGGATGGATGGATGATGGAAGGCAGGATGGATGGATGGATGGATGGATGGAGGGATGGATGGATGATGGATGGATGGATGGTGGGTGGGTGGTGGTTGGATGAATGGATGGATGGATGATGCCGGATGGATGGATGGATGGATGGATGGATGGATGGATGGATGGATGGATGGATGGTGGGTGGGTGGTGGTTGGGATGAATGGATGGATGGATGGATGGATGGATGGATGGATGG
>JAGKQL010000065.1:6012316-6024059 GCA_018398635.1 Cyprinodon brontotheroides | reverse complement strand
TTATTTTTATTTTTTTACTGATTAACGCTAAATTCATGAAATCACGGAATAGTTTTAGTTTTAGGTATAAATAATGATCCATTGATTATTCCTGCTGACTGAACTTTTCCTTTAAATTTTTAAACAATAATTAAATCCTCTTCAGGAAACAGCAACAAATCCTCAAACTAAAGTTCATAAAGTTTCACAGTAACGTTTCCAAACCGATCACTCAGTAAACAGACATGCAGCGTTGCCATGGTGACGGTGTGTGTTTGTGGGCGTGTCGTACCCAGCTCCACGGAGCGTGTGCGAGGGTTGCACTGCTTGTGACCCTTGCAGCCTCTGAGCTCCATCAGCTGGACGTGCAGCTGATTGAGAACGGTCCGATCCAACGAGCTGACGGCGTTTATCAGCTGCAGACACCATGGGAGAAACTTCAGCTTGCTTTGGGTTCCCAGTAAATGTACTGGTTCCAGGAAATAACACAACCAGTGCAGCTTTAGTATCCAGAGACAGACACCCCATGATGGAGAGCTGCTGAGGGTTTCAAAGGTTCCTCAAAGGAAGACCAGAGCTGCACGGTTCATCATCCACATGTGAAGGTTAGATGGCGTTACCTGGTACGGGTCGGTGTTTAGATCGAAGTATTCCAGGAATCCAGTGGCAAACTCACAAAAGAGGAAGTTGTGTGTCTCGTTGATGGTCCTCAGACACCAGTAGGTGTTGTTGTTGGCGCTGGTGCAGGCGCAGAACGGTCCCACTGAAACACAAACACAGCCAGTCCTCAGACCCCCCCATGCTAACCACCAGCAGAGACACCTGGTGGTCATTTCTTTCACAGACACGGCAGGTGAAGAGTTCAGGAAAACACAAAGACCAAACGACATGAAGCTAAACGCGGTGATGATGGAAACCGAGCAGCTCTAGGGTGGAGAGGAGGTTCCTAACAGCAGCTGCAGAGCCCTGATTGGTTCTAAGCTGTCTGAGGACATGAAGCGGGACTTTCCTGGTCTTCTACACCTGAACTAATGAAGTCCTGAACCAGTCAAAGGCTGCAGAGACAGGCTTCCTGTGGAAACCTGTGTTTGAAGGTCTGAAGCCAACATTGACGGTATACTGGAGGATTTCCGCCCTCTCACCTTTAAACCAAACCGCTCATGGACAACCCTGTACCCGCTCCAAAGGGACGCCTATCAAACACGTGCAGGGAGCCACGTTTCTACTCCTCCAGGAGGTGCAAGAATGCAGTGATGGGACGGTCGCTAGGATGGATCTCATCTTACCCATATTTGTAAATAAAAACTTTCCAGCAATAAGACTCGTGTTCATTAAATTAAAACATGACCTGCTGGTATCTTTGTGGAAATCTGGACGTGTTCGCAGGTTGAGGTCGAGTCGCTGAAAGGCAGAGGAGTGCGCATTGGAGAGAGAGAGAGAGCCGAGCGAAATGGCAGCGAGGCTTTTCCAGGGCCTGGTTTAGCTCTGCAAGGCTTTACTGGCGGTGAGGCTAACGCAGCGGGCTAACTGCAGCGAGGCTAACTGCATGCAGCGCAGGCCAATACCTGCGTACTGCATGCAGCCAGAGGCTAATGCATGCAGCGAGGCTAACTGCTGGCGCAGCGAGGCTAACTGCATGCAGCTAACTCTATGAGGCTAACTGCGTGCAGCGAGGCTAACTGCATACAGCGAGGCTAAGGCTTTATCCTGCTTTCCCTGCCTCAAAGGTCAGGATCTGATCCAGCCTGGATAAAGACAGCTAGGACTGATTTAAAGCACTTTGTGGAAAAGGAAAAGAAAAGAATGAACAATCTGGGATTCACATGGAAAATAATAGAATATATTCTACTTTTTTCTAGATGTTTGTTTATTTGCATAGGTGCTCTTAAATAAACACATTCTCAGAAAATAGTTCTATATAATAAAAAATATAAAAGCTGACTAATGTATACCTTGTCTGGTAAAAAAGAAAAAAAACTGGTAGATTTTTTTTTAGGTTTACAGCAGAACTCAATATTGGACAAAACACAGATTAACCTTCGCAGCCTCAGAAGAGATTTATGGACAGGAAGTAAACCTGGACATGAAATGATGTTTTGTTTTAAGTGTTTTTATCATGTTTTTTGTTGTTGGCATTCATATAAATATACTGGTGTGTGATAAATTAGTATACGTTTGATTGGTTTTAGCGTCTTATAGCGCCCCCTGGAGGAAACTCCACCAGCTTGCGCCACTGCATCTGTGGCCACTTTTACTAATGATGCAAATTCCAAAACAAATCAACTTATCTTCCCTGGAAAGATAATATAGAATATAGAAGTAGATAACTTCGACCAGCAGTGACGTAAAACGGATTTCTCCAAACAGCCGAACTTAACCTGTCGAGAAGAAACTTAGAAACCATTTGATGTCAAAGTTATGGACCATCCGTCCATTAAATATACATCATACTCCTTCTAGGAAGCATCAGAGAAATGCTGCCTGGCGTCATGGAGAGTTTTTATAGAATGTCTGAATTATTGAGCTGTTTTCTCAATAAAAAAAACAACTAATAAGGTAATGAGTTAATATTTTTAATACTCAGCCTATTACCAAATATTCATACACAGTGTAGTTTGGATTCGATTATAATGGTTCCTGTATTAGTGCCAATAATCCAGTAATAAATTATTATTTGGTTATTTTATTGAACTGCAGAGAATAATTGATAAACATCGCTGTACGGCTCCTTCTTCTTTACTTCAGTTCTCTGAAAATCACCAGAATTTAGAAAATAAAGGATATTGTGTACAAAATGTTCCACATAACTACAGATGACTGATTATTACTGCATTTACTGCACAATAAAGATTCCATATTTTCCCACTTAGTTTCAGTTAAATCCTGAAAATGTCCAACCTTCAGCTGCACCTGTCCTCATCTGACCCTGACAGAGAAATCTGTTCCTAAATCTCACTGAAATGTTTGGTGAAAAGTTGGTTCATTTATTGAATTGTGTTCTATAGTCTGATTACAGGCCTCTAATAAAAGAAAGTGTTTTATTATAAGTGATACTGGAGTCTGATTAAAGGCCTCCAGCTTTAAATCATATAAATAGAATGTTACATAGATCATTATACTGGTTTGGTTGAACTGGGATTAACTGGGTTCTGAACTATCAGGGTCAGTTATTAAATATTAGCATTACAGGCCGTCCATGGAGCTTAGGGTTAGGTGACCCCTGACCTGTAATGCTTAGGGTCAGGGGTCAACTGTAGACTGTAGAAATGAATGGAAGTCATGGGAAGTCCCCACAAGAATAGTGTAACACGTGTGTGTGTGTGTGTCCCGTACATGTCCAGAAGGGGGCGGTGTGCCAGTGCTGGTTGTCGTGGGTGAAGCAGGTGAGTCCGGGCATCGAACACGTGTCGTTGTTTCTAATCCTCTTGATCATCTTCCTCATCTTCTTCCTCCTCTTCTGCTCCTTCTGGATCCAGATCTTCTTGTTCCAGGCCCCGTCTTTCCTGCAGCACAGGTACAGGTGTTTACAGGTGAGAAACCTGGCCAGGATCAGCCTGCTCTGATACCTCTGACCTACCTGAAGGGATGAAGACCTCCTCTGAGGCGGAGCTTCTTCTTCAGCTTGGCCTTGTACCTGAACACAAGCTGAATGGGACTCTGCACTGACTTCCATTCATTTCTATGCAGTAACACATCAGCAACACATACCTCCCCCTAAACACCACCTCAGTTCCCAGCTAGTCCTAACCTCCCACCCCCCAGGAGGAGCTTTCCTGGTGGGAACCAGTTGGCTGCTTCTCCCAGAGGAGCAGATTCTGGAGAACTGTCCCCACAAGCTGATAAAAAATGGCTACACTCACACACTTTCCTTTAGACTGACTTCTATCCATCCTGTTAACCCAAAACTAATCCTAACAACCCTGTTGTCATGGAGACCACCCTGTGGGGGGATCAGACTAATACTGGACCTAAACCCAGAACCTCCTCCTGCAGGGCAGGTCTGCAGCGAACCATTATTTAGCAAACCGATTAATCTGTGGATTATTTCTTCCACTAATCGATTAATGATCGGACAGCCGAAGGTTCGTTAAAGAAGATCAGATGAAACCAGGTGAGACTGAACCTTTTCAGCTTCAGGAGGTCTGGATAGAGAATATTGACAAATGAAAAAAGATTTTTATCTGAGATGTATAATCCAGTTAACGATTAATTGATTACTACATCAGTTGATGATTATTTAATGGATTAAATGATTAATTGTTGCTGTCCTACTGCTGGTGGCTCCTTTCTGGATGCGTACTCACAGATACTTGTTGCAGTCACACTCTAGGGGGCGGGATTTCTTCAGGTGACCTCTGACCTCTCTCAGGTTCTTTATCCTGGTCTGCAGAGTCTCGATCTGCAAAAGACCAGATGTTCTGTTTCTCCAGGTATCGGCCCAGACTGGTCCTGACCACAGACGGCCTTCCTTTACCATCCTCACAGTGACAGTTATATCGTATGTTATCGTATTTTATGGTATTATACCTTTCACTATTTCAACTCAGAAAATGACCAACAGTGTGACTTCAGTGTGCAGCGTACGATGTTAGCCTACAGTTAACAGGTGAGCCCTTCCTGGATTTGTTGCAGTTCTACTTTCTGCGAGGCAAACAAAGCTCAGCATTTTGGTTTCTGTTGCAGAGTTTGCATAAGCAATGTTGCCAATGTTTGCATCTGTCATCTATCTCAGAGATGCAGAGATGATGTGTGAAGCTGCAGCAACAGAGGAGCAATGAGTTGAATAAAAGAAAAAACAGTGATCTGACACCTTTTAGTGTCTGATACATTCAGCTGGATCTAATTAACGGGGGGATGAATCATTTGGGTCTGTCGGCGTCACTGCCAGCCAGCAGGCCTCACCTCATGGTCAATGTGCAGCTTGTGGTCCTTCCACGCCTGCAGAGATGTATAAACTCCGGTGTCGCACTTGATGGAGGCGTTGGACAGGATGGAGCACCTGCAGGGAGGCAGTCTGGTTAAACTGGGATCAGAGTCGCTCAGAAAGCGGCTCGGTTCACGCCCTCAGACATACTTCTTTGATCATTCATGCAGAACTGACCTCCTCGCCTTTATCTGGAGCCAGTCAGCGTTTACTCATCGCATTTCAACAGAACCCTCATGATTTTACAGCTTTGGTCAATAAAATCTGCAGCTGTTGGGTTTTGTGTTCCTGAAGCTAAGCAGCGCTTCAGACAGCATCCAGCTGTCACCTTGGAAACGGGAAAGAAATCCCAGTCTGGGATCAAAGGCGGGAAAACGAGACCGTGTTCAGGGACAACATGTTCTGTTCAGAACCCTGATCTAGAAAGGTTGTGAGGTCAAACAGAGGGAAACTGGCCCTTTTATCTGAATAAATGCTAGTTAAAATCCGTAATGAATGAAACAGAATGAATGAATCGAATGAACGAACAAAATGATTGAATGAATGAATGAATGGTAAAACTGCAACAAATACGAATGAACGAACAAATGATTGAATGAATGAATGAAGAAATAAATTTTCTCTCTGAATGAATGAATGAATGAATGAATGAATGAAATTTAGTCAATTATCTCTTTCAGTGTCTCTCAAGTGACCCTGAAATATTTCATGAGTCAATAAAACAACTTTAGTTTTGATGCGTTTATTACAAAAGATCATCAAAAATCTAAAACAAGTTCTGATTTTACCTCTCTGAGATAAAAGAAACAATAAATCTTTGTCGTGAAAGTCATTGTGAAGAAAATCTCTGGCTCCAAACTCAAATTCAAAGGATCCATCAGTGAATATTTTAAACCTAATTCCTTAATAAATCTGTTTCCTGATGGAACCAAGGCTGATTTCAAACTCTTCTCACCTGTGAGTCACTTTCAGCGCGGACGTGACGGCAATCTCACTTGGTCAGGAACTCCTCCCAGTCCCGACTGAACTCGTCATCTGGCTCGCTCTGATTGGCTCCGCCCACCGTGCTGTGGTTGTTACCAGGGTAACCATTTAGGCTGGACAAGGAGCCGTGCTGTAGCGGTTTCTCTTTTCTGTGTAGCTCTTCATGGTTTTAAACCCTGAGGCGCAGAAAATGAGATTCTGAGGACATGAAGGAAATTGGTAAATCTGTAAACAGAGTAAAACACAAGAAATCTTGTAAGGTCAACCAATCAACCAATCAATCCATCCATCCATCCATCCATCCATCCATCCATCCATCCATCCATCCATCCATCCATCCATCCATCCATCCATCCATTCCATCTTCCTCCGGCTTATCGAGGAATTACCGGTCGTCGGGCAGCAGCCTGCTATAAGAAGTGCCCAGACTTCCCTCTCCCCAGCCACTTCCTCTAGCCCTCAGGAGGAACTCCCAAGGCGTTCCCAAGCCAGCAGCCGAAACACATAGTCTCTCCAGCGTGTCCTGGGTCTTCCCTCGGGCCTCCTCCTCGGTGGGGCGTGTCTGGAACACCTCACCTCGCAGGGGCGTCCAGGGAGCAGCATTTCTCCTAACCAGATGCCTTGAGCCACCTCAACTGGCTCCTCTCGGCGTGGAGGAGCAGCGTTCTACTCCTCGAAGTCCTCCCGGATGGCCGAGCTTCTCACCCCTATCTCTAAGGGAGAGCCCAGCCACCTTTCTACGGAGGGAACCCATTTCGGCCGCTGTGGTATCAGCGATCGCTTCTTTTTCGTCATGACTCCAGAGTTCATGACCACTGGCGATGAGGGTAGAAAGGCACTAGAACGACGCACCGGTAAATCGAGAGCTTAGCTTTTTGACTCAGCTCTCTCTTCACCAGGACAGACCGTGTACAGCGCAGCTCTGCGGCAGGCGTTTCGCCAATCCGGCTTTTGATCTCCCCGCTCCCTTCTTCCCTCATTCATGATCAAGATCCCGAGATACTTAAACTCCTCCACATTGGCAGGACACCCCTTGACCGGGAGAAGGCACTCTACCTCTCTCGGCTCAGACTTACTGCCCGGCAATCTTGGACCAGACTCTGGACACCGGGTCATACAGGGGACCTGACAGGCCCATGCGTCAAAGGGCCCGGCACCTCGCATACTCCTGGAGGAACCCCCACAGGGCCCACCACAGGGACCACACGGCCGAGCAGCCTTCTCCAAGTCCAGAAAGCACATGTAGACTGGTTGGGCCGAACTCCCATGCACCCTCTAGGACCCCTGCTGTGAGGGTGTAGAGCTGGGGCTCCAGCAAGTTCCACCCAGCAGGGCCGGAAACCACACTGCTGCTCTTCCCTGAATCCGAGGAGTTCGACTATCCTGGATTGACCCTCCTCTCCAGCAACCCCCCCATAGACCTCCTGGGCCAGGGAGTGCTTAAGAGTGTGACTCCCCTGTAATTGGAGCACACCCCCGGTCCCCCCCCCTTTTAAATAGGGGACCACCACCAGTTCAAGCCAATCCAGGGGAACTGCCCTCGCATGCCAAAGCAAATACGTGCAGAGTCGCGTCCAGCCAACACAAATTCCTGGGAAAACATCCAGGGACCTTAAGGAACTCCTCGGCAGATCTCCTCCACCCGGGGCCTTGCCACCCGAGGGCTTTTAACACCACCTGCGCCACCTGGCCCACAGAGATTGAGAGCCCAGCCCAGAGTCCCAAGGCCCAGCTTCAATGGAAGGCATGTTGAGGTGGGATTGAGGGAGGTCTTCGAAGTATTCCTTACCCACCCACAACGTCCCAAGTCATGGTCAGCAGCACACCATCCCACTGGTGCTAAACAGTGTTAAAAATAGCTGCAACTGCCGTCTTCTCTCCATGGCCTCCTCCAAACTCCTCCCCACACCTCCGAAGTTTTGCCTCAGCAACCACCCGAGCTACTGCCGTATAGCCCGCCCGGTGTTACCCACATCAGGGCTGGTTCCCGAGGTCCCACACAGACCAAAAAGCCCGATAGGACTCCTTCTTCAACCTGACAGCGTCCCTCACCGCGGAGGTGTCCACCAGTGGGTTCGGAGGGTTGCCGCCATGACAGGCACCGCCGACAACCTTGCGGCCGCTATGCTCGTGATAAGCCGCCTCGACAATGGAGAGGAACGGAACATGGTCCACTCGACTCAATGTCCCCCACCTCTCCCGGGATGTGTTTGAAGTTCTGCCGGAGATGAAAGTTAAAGCCCCTCGCTAACACTGGACTCCGCCAGACGTTCCCAGCAGACCCTCACAACACGTTTGGGCCTGCCAGGTCTGACCAGCATCCTCCCCCACCACCGGAGCCAACTCACCACCAGGTAGTGGGTCAGTGGAAAGCTTCCGCACCCTCTTCTTCACCCGAAAGTGTCCAAGACATACGGCGCTATTGCAAGTCCAATCAAACCCATCAACAAATCAACCAATCAATCAACCAATCAATCAATCAACCAATCAATCAATCAATCAATCAATCAAATCAATCAATCAATCTTCCTACTAAATGAAAAAACCAGTGACAACAGAGATGTGCAGGAGGAAGGTTCTGTCCACTAGAGGGCAGCATCCTCAAACATTATACAGATGCTAATATGGAGTCACTGCAAAATGTAAATAAAGTAACATGTGAGCAAACAACAGGAACAGACCTGCTGACATATTTGGACTCCTTCCTGTCCATTTTAATGACTGGTTGTGGTCTTTCCCACTCAGTGGCGTCTCCCTCCTGCTATCCAATAGTCACTACATCGTTAGTGCCGACCACCGCAGGGTCAGCCAAGGTCACCCTTTCAGTTCACTCTCAGTTTATTTCTATAGCTCTACAAAACACGTCATCTCAGATAACCTTCCAGTTCACCAGATCATCCAGTCAGATTGATTCAAAGTTTTCTTATCTAGAGAAAACCAGCTGATTGCATCGACTCATTGACTCTTCAGCAATCCCTCACACTACCAGCATGCTTGTAGCGACAGTGGAGAGGAAAATCTCCCTTGAACAGGAAGAAACCTCCAGCAGAACCAGGCTCAGTGTGGCGGCCATCTGCTGAGGAGCCCACTGGGGTTCAAGGAGACAGAAACAGAGAAATGAAAAAGAAGCATAGATACAAAGGCAACTGTCAACCAGCTCCACAGGCGCCCATTTTCAGGAAACACACAGCCAGGCAGAGCGTGCTCGACAGCCAGCTCCCATGTCAGAGGATGAAGAAAGCACATCCAGCCCAGTCAGTCGTCAGGCAGGACTACACTGGAAAACAGGCCACAAGCTCAACATCCCTAGAAACAAAGGTGTTGATTGGCAGCAGCACAGCTGATATTTCTCTCAGGATGGAGTCACAGCCAAACAGGAACAGAAGGAGCCAGATGAAGCTACTATGAGGAAAAAGCAGAGAGAGCAGAACGTTAGAGATTGAACTAACAGATTCTGCAGAGTGGGAGAATAGAGAGATAGAATGAAGCAGAGTGATGAAAAAAGGGGTCCCTATGTCCCTCCAGCAGTCTAAGCCTATAGCAGGCAGGACCTTATAGAGATAGATCCAGGATAACCTGAGCCACTCTAACTAGAAAAGCTTTTATCAAAAGGAAAGTTTTAAGTCCTAGCCTTAAAGTAGACAGTGTGTCTGCCCCTCACGGACTAAAAAACTGGTAGTTGGTTCAACACAGGAGTATGCCTTCGAGAATCTAAAAAAAGATCTGCCTCCATTCCTCACTTTTTAGAAATTCTGTGGAACGCATTAGTGAACCTGCAGATTGAGAGCGAAGTGCTCTGTGTTAGGAACATAAGGAACAATCAGATCTCTGATATCAGATGTGAGCTTGGCCATTTAAGGCTTTATATGTGCGAGAAGGAGGATTTGAGCTTACCCTAACTGACCCTAGCTGACCCTGGCTTAGTTAAAGTGTCGCTGATTTGACCGGTTATCCCAATCGTTTGTTAAAAATGGTGTCATAAACGAGATCTCACCTAAATGTGGTTCTGATTGAATATTTTCTTTAAGCCTTGATATGATTTATTGTTGTAGGGTTCAAAGGTTAACCTGAACAGCCCTCAGTAATTCCCCTGATGAAGCAGCAGTATCAAATGTTCATCGGCCTTCCTTCACCAGCAGCTGGTGTGTCATGGCAACAGTCGCTACCAGAGCTTGGGCTGCTGCCATGGCGATAACAGATTACACTAGCATCTCACTGTAGGAAAAGCTTCATCCTGGTGTAGTTATATCCTAAAGCCCAATCAAGAGGCCTCGGCTCAGCTGCACATGAGACGCCACTGACTGGGAAAGGCTCTCTGTTTGAGGTCCACTCACTGCTGCCACCTGCTGCTGGAACAAGGTAACACTCTCTCTTCTTGGAGAAGAACGATTTCTTCTTGAACGACTTCAAGATGGGGGGGCCGGAGGTTGGTGGGCAGGAGGTCGCTGAAGTCGCAGTTGCAGGCATCTGGTGAGTTGGGAAGGTACAGCTGGAGATTTGATGCTTATTGGATGTCGGTGGTTGGACACGCCCCTTTGGAAGCTTTTGACCCTGCCCCCTTCACTCTGTAGCATTTGGAGAGCCGCAGTTTTCCCTGATGCATCCTCCCTCACACTGCCACTTCTAAACACATAGAGAACAACGGGTCAAGTTAGGCTGAGCTCAGTTTGGTGCTGATAAACATCAGTCCAACTTGGGTTAAGGTCTTCTTTCACTGCCTATACTCCGCCACCATTTCAAGGAAACACTTCTGACCAGGGAAGTCCATTTCCTGGTTTTCAGAACCTCCTGTGAAGCAGAGATAAAAAAGGAAATTACTCCCTTTTTCGAACCAAGAATATGAAATAGAAACCCTCACAGCATGTCACTTCCAACCATAAGCTTTTTGGTCTTCTGATGCTCCTGAACAAGACCTGGTCCTGGGACTGCTGGCCACCTGAGCTGAAATGGTACCTGTACCCCCAGCTGACCCCGAATGCAGCGTCAGGGCAAAAGAGTTAAACACAACCTTTCAGTGCCAAAACAAGACGGAAAGGACAGGAAGTAGGGGACCCCAGCAGAGAACCAAGGACAGACCAATGGACACAACCAAGGACAGACCAATGGACACAACCAAGGACAGACCAATGGACACAACCAAGGACAGACCAATGGACACAACCAAGGACAGACCAATGGACACAACCAAGGACAGACCAATGGACACAACCAAGGACAGACCAATGGACACAACCAAGGACAGACCAATGGACACAACCAAGGACAGACCAATGGACACAACCAAGGACAGAGGCAAGTGGTAAAACATAATCCCCTGTACTAAACTTTAGGGACAGAACTTTGGAAGGAGAACAGGGCCTTAAAACGTGGAGGAACTGATGGAGCCATTAGAACTATAAGCTTTGATTCTTCTAAAGAATCAAATATATTCAATATGATGAAAGAAGAAGTTCCTCCTACATGGTAACGGTTACAGAGGAAGGAGCCAAGGAGGAACCTTCTTTTTGTAAAGTTCTGGACCAGAAGAGGTTAATGGCAAAGAGTCTCCAGGTGCTTGAAGTACCTGTCCGGTCTGCTGGCAGGGCGTCTGGTACTCGGCTCTCTGGCACAGGTCTTTGACGCGCTGGTGTTTGGGTAGGACGTTCTCCTCCTCCGACACCTCCTTCCCCTCCACCCGCTGATGAAGCAGCTTCCTGTGAGAAAAAGAGTTTCAGCCCAGAACTTCCCGGATGATCTGGTTCTGGTTCCATGAACTGTTTCCCTGGAGATAGATATGATGTGACACAGAGGCTGCTCCACGAGAACATGCAAGACCACCAGCTGATCACCAAAGGTCAGGAAGCAGATCAGCAAACC
>JAGKQL010000065.1:5959604-5990130 GCA_018398635.1 Cyprinodon brontotheroides | reverse complement strand
AAAAGCTTTAGGTACATATCCCTGTAACAGAGATAGATTAATCACATTTAAAATGGAGGAGGAGATCAAAGGGAAGTTCAAACTTATTTATAAAGAATCCCATAAAATCATTGCTGCTAAGAGCAGGTGGAATGGACAGTTCAACAGAGCTATGGCTCTAGGTGAGTTGGCAACTGTATTAAAGAAATCTAAGTTATTCTTATTCTCCTCTATTAATGGGGAGAAGTATGCTGCTCTTGCTTACAAAGGGGGTCACTCTTATACAGCAGTAAACTATTTTTTCCAGACTACAGGAAGGACTCCCGCCTTGGGCCTGTGGAAGGCGATATTTTTCTCTCCAGTTTCCTAGCATTTTAGCTTCCAAGTACGCAGCTCTGCATTAAACCAAAAGAGCAAGCTTTCTATTTTTAACGGTTTTCATTTTCAAAGGAGCTTCGTTGTCTAAGGCAGTGCGCAGAGAACTAGCAACCCCATCAACAAAATCATCAACCTGTGAAGGGGAATAAGCTAAGCTTTTGCACTCTGCAGCACTGCTCAGCGACACACAGGAGAGAGAAAGTGAAGCAGATTCTTTAAAATGTATAACTGCACTATCTGATAAAGATCTGCTAAAATGTAACCTTCTTTTGGGGAGGGAGAACTCTGTTAAAGTAATCCTGAAGGTTATTAGAAAGTGGTCAGAGAGGACTCGGGGTTGTGAGGAAATACTATTATTTCTTCACATTCTATGCCGTATGTCAGCACAAGATCAAAGTATGAAGATGAGAATGTGTGTGGGACTATTCACATTTGAACAAAGGCAATAGTGTCTAAAGATAGCATTAAGGCTGCTCTTAAGCTATAAGCCTTCAATGTCAGCATGGATGTTAAAATGTACTATGATGACCCTGTCAGATGTAATTACAGAATAGATTGTAGGTGAGGAACAGGATAGATGGTAGGTGAGGAACAGAATAGATGAGGAACAGAAAAGCGAGGAGCATTGAGGAACAGAAGAGGACATTGAGGAATAGAAGGACCGGGCTGAACAGAACCGATCTGAGATCCGGTTAAAGCTGCTGTGTTTGGGAAGACCACCCTCTGACTTACTTCCCAGTGAGCATGCTGGAACGGGACGGACAGCACATGGGCGTGGTCACGAAGGCGTTGGAGAAGAAGGTCCCGCCCTCCTCCATGATGCGGCGGGTTTTGTTCATGGCCTGCATGGATCCTGAACACAGATGGGAGAATCTCACTAGCTGCACAGTGGAAAACATCTGCAGAGGAACATAAACATCCTGAGCTTCTGCTTCCACATTCTAGAGCCAAACAGCCTCCATGGCGGCGTACCGAGCTCCACGTCCTGGTCGTCTGTCAGGATCAGGATGATGTTGGGACGGATGTTGCGTCTGTCCCTCTGGATGCGCGGCTTCAGCCGTTGGCCAGAGGGAAACTGAGCCTCACCCAGCATCACTGAGAGGAGCAGGAAGAGGAGGAGTCTGGCCAACATGGCCGCCGCCAGCGGGTCGGGTTGAACTTAAAGGGTGAAGAGATAAGTGGCTTCTCCAACCTAAAGGGACACAGACAGAGAAGAACATCTGAGCATCTTCCAGATGGTTCTTATTAACAGAGTGGCGCAGGGATGGGCCTGAAGGTGGCGCTGTTTTCCACAGAGCACAGCTCAGGAATCACTAAGACTTTTCAGATCTTTAGAGCAGATCAAAGAAAAACGAATCTATTGTATCTTTGGACTGAACCCGTCCAGAACCAAAGGTCCAGATATGGAGGCGGGCCGGCCGGCTATGGTTCCCAGTAGCAGCAGAGAACAGGAGGGAGTGAGCTCTCTCACTGTCCTGTAGGATCTGTGCGCTGCGTCTATTAGTCACCTGGGGGTCAGAAACTCCGCAGGCAGAACAAGGTTCAGTCACACAGCTACAGTTACAGACTGTAAGTAGAAACATCACCGATTAATAGATCTTCACATTACTGCCAACATCACAGGAAGTAGCTGTTTATTGTGATGATCTCCATGGCGACCGAGCTGCAGGGGTTGGCTTTACTGATTTTCTCATTAGACCGAAAATTAGTTTTTAGTGTTGGCTGCTTAAATCTTCTAATGAGGAAAATCTGAAATCTAAAATGTAGCCCCTTTGAACAAGAAAACACATAAAAACATCTCCATCCCAGAAGTTGCTGGAGTCTCTGAAAAGCTCAAGAGGATTTTCTCCAAATAAATCCCAGAACCTTTCAAACCAAACAGACCCTGAAACAGAGACCAGTTCCTCCTAAAGACCTAATCTGAGCAGAGTGTCTGCAGGTCAATGCAGGGAGGAATGATCTGATCTTTATGTTAGAGAAACCAAACAACCTCTCCACAGACGCATGGCCCAACACAGAAGAGCGCCCTCCTCTGGACAAGACTCTGCGCTACCATCTACACCTGATGGACGAAGGACATTCTTTGGAGGACCAGAATGTTCACAGTTTTGTTAAGAAGACAGGCGGTATTCCAGCTAACATAGACGCAGTCTTTTTAGGATGGAAAAGACGAGGCCTTGTCAGGTTTAAAGATTTGTATCAGGAAGGTTTATTTTCGTTGCAATTTTCAATGATCTGTGTGTAAAACTTAAACCTACCAATTCAGACTACTGGAGGTATTTACAGATTCGCCGCTTTATTTCGTTTTTGGAACAAACACTCTAAACTTTCCAAATGAACCAGAGCTGCAGTTCTGGATGATATGTTTGCAGTCTGCACTGATCTAAAGGGCCTCATTCTAGAATTCACTCCATTATCACCTCACAAGGGCAGAATATTTATGTTAAGGTGAAAGTTTAGTGGGATAATGAAGTGGAAGAGCCAGATAGTAAATGGGAAGAGGCTGTGCATAGAGGGACTACATCCTGCGCACGTTTAGCCTTAATCCAGTTTAAAGTCTCACACCGGATGCATTATTCTAAAGCTAGACTGGCAAAAAGATTTAAGAATATGGATAAAAGGTTCAAAGATGATCTGAATGGATGTCTGATCTAATGTCGTACTTCAAATTAGAAAAGATTATATATATGCTAAGAGGATTCTGTGATCGGTTTTATGGCGTTTGGAATCCATTAATAAAATATTTAGAAAAACTCAAGACGCTTCCTGAGAATCCCTAAGAGTAATGCATCGAAATCTGAAGACCTACAGAAGTTAAGTACATGGAATGAATAAGGTTTTTCTTTTATGTGTGGTAGGAATATGTGTCCATATATGCGTATACATTGTGGTTGTATTTTCTATTTGTAGTGAAGACTACTATTTTTTTGTTGTTGTTGTTGTTTTCTGACATTTTGAACTGAAAAAATCTTCCTGGATGGAAAAGAAATCTTCAGAAACTTGGAAACAAAGTCCAGAGCATTAATTTTTAAAATATTTTAACTTTTCTGGACGACTCTTAACTTTCTGCTTCTGAATGCAGACAAAACAGAAGTTGTGGTGAATTTATTCCATGTGCAGAATAAACTGTCTGACCATGATTAGAGAGCTCGAATCACTCTTTTATTTATTGTTCTAACACACAGCTAGTAGGGCGCGTTTTCATAGACAATATATGAAAGTACGAATTATATCTGAATAAATATAAGATATTTACAAAAAACTGCATCTTAAAGTATCACAACATCATATCGCCATAGCAACATCTGAAGGTAAAAGAACTCTCTATCACCCAGAGCAGCCGGAGGAACAACCTGCTCATTTCTTTATAGAGTGCAGGTCAGGAAGTGGACTCCAGAGGGCGCTAGAAACAAGAGCAGCTTTTAGAGCAGCTTTAGAACCAGAGTCATGGACCTTCCATCTTCATCCAGCCACCAGCAGCTGCTGACATTCTGCAGAAGTCCCACCCATCCAGCACTGACTGGCCTTCAGCTGGTTGGTTCTGTCCCGCAGTGACCCAGGGCGGCTTGAACCGCCCCCTAATCTGCCACATCCAGGTTATATCATCCCATCATTATGAAACTGACCTAAAAACAGCCAGCCAGCAGGATTAGTCCGACTGATGGGAGGTCGACCCGTTTCCAGGAAAAGCAGCCGGATTCAGATGACCTCCTCTACAGAGGGACCCATGATGAGGAACCCAACCAGAACATTTAAAGCTGTGCTGCTGATCTCAGACCTTCAGAGAGTTTATCAGTGATGAATCAGACGCTTCTGGTTCTGATCCGGTCGTCTGCTCACTGAGCGACGCTTCCAACTGAGTGCCTCTTCCAAGCATATTCATGGAAAGTTGGTAAAAATGGCATAAAAAGCTGCAGGAGTTCAGAGAAAACTACAGCAGTGAGAGGATCATAAAGCAGGTCTGCTGCCGGATCAGAACCTGAAGACCCACCCACCCACCCTGAGTGACAACAGTGGGTCTGACTGATGAGGACGGAGCAGGGTTCAAAGGTTAGAAGGAGCTGCAGCCTGTTTTAATCCATCAACTCAAAGAACAAATGAAATAATTCAGATTTCCTTAGACTTATTATACGATCAGACCCTGAACGCATCCTGAGCTCTCGCTCTCTTTTTGGTAGAAATGCTGCTCAAGCTGACATCTACATGTGGAGAAAATGTTTAAACGATTAAAAATGAAACAATCAGGAGCAAATCATATAAGATTACATGCAACAAGAGGAACAGCGTAGAAAGTTTCCATTTGACGTGAATAACTGTATGAGGAGTGGGACTGGACCCAGATGGATGGACTGCAGCAGTTCTGACCCCATCAGAAACGGCCCCCAGTCCCAGTCAGCCCACATCTTTGATCGACATTCACCCGGAAAACATTCATCCATCATTTTAGCCCTAAAATTGATTGTTTTTCTCCAAAGCTGTGAAATGTGGATCAGTATAGAATGAACCAATGGAGAACCTCCCATCCGGAGGTAGGAGAACATCTCTACTTTGGACTGCTGGATCCTGGGTTTGGAGCCAGAACTTCCTCCACCTTCAGACCGTCTGGGTCCATCTGGCCTCATCTAGTGTGGAATAGAAGCATGTTCACGCTCCGGTGATCTGCGACGGTCCCAAACCTCTGAGCGGGGTCTAGGGGGGAAGTGGCCGGCTGCCAAATGGACTCAGAGTGTCAATAAAGGCGGAGCCTAATGTGGCCCAAACACTCCTTCATTCATATTCATCAGATGAAGGGAAAAATAGAGAGTGGAAAGGTCACTATGGTGGTTTCCATGGTAACCGGTGTGTAAACACATCAGCGCCGAGCTACAGGGTCTCTTCCTTGAACAGTGGGTGGGGGGGGGGGGGTGTTTATATGGCTCCGCCCATCAGCTTGCAGGACGGGCGGGCCTCCCATCCCATCAACAGACTCCTTATCACAACCTAAAAAGAAACAATTCCTGTTTTCTATTCAAGAAAACCAGCTGATTGCATCGACTCATTGACTCTTCAGCAATCCCTCACGCTTAAGCATGCTTGTAGCTAATAGTGGAGAGAAAAAACTCCCTTGAACAGGAAGAAAACCTCCAGCAGAACCAGGCTCAGTGTGAGCGTGCCATTCGCTGAGTGATCCACTGGGGTTCAAGGAGACAGAAGGCCATAGAAAAAGAAGCATAGATACAAAAGGCAACTGTCAACCAGCTCCACAGGCGCCCCGTCTAGCAGCGGCCTCATCCTCACCAGGGGTCCAAGTGGTCCCAGCTCTGACACTCTGGGTGGGTGTTAGATGTTTAGTGAAGAAGGCTGCCTGCTGCACCCAGTTCTGGAGGACATTTTAAATGAAGTTCAGAGATTTAAGTTCCAGTTACTGGTCTGGGTTTCCACCAGGTACCAGCAGGGTGTCTGCCAGCGGGATGATTAACCTCTCACTAACCGCTAGTTAGCCAAAGATGACGTCCACCTGGGAAGGTTTCTAAACTACAGACTCCCAGTTGGTCTTCTAAAGCAGTGATTCCCAAACAGGGGTAATAGCACCCCTAGTGGCCCACCATTACATTGCAGAAAATATGGGGTTTTTCTCTGAAAGGAATCCAAATGCTAAATAAAACCAAGACAACCAACCCTGATTGACTTAAAAAATCAAAAGACATGCCGCATACAGAACAGCACACCAGAGTATGCTCAGGGCGACGCGCTGTTTGGGCAAGTTCGAGTTCTTATCAATTTAAATTCTCTCAGGTCAAACTTTGCTAGATGAAAGACTGAGGAAGAAGCGAATGTAAGCTGCAGATGGAAGACTGATGATGATGATGAGATGATGATGATGATGATGATGATGATGATGATGATGATAAAGAAAAATTGATATTTTTTGTCAAAACATGCAAATATGTTTTTAGAGGAGAACCAAAGAGTTCGGGTCAGAGGTGATGATGTCAGGCTGAACCATGAGGAGGTCATTCATGACGACTGGCAGCTTTTAATTAAACCTAAAGCTCCAATGAAGCCTTCTGAAAGATTTATCCTCCTTCAGTTGAAGCTTGTCTGTTCACTCAGAGACCTGTTGAGATGGAAACAGGAAACTCTTTTCAGTGCTTCTTCTAATTCAGGACAAACAAGAAGCGTTTAGATCCGCCTCTCAGGGAAGGTCTCATCCCTGCAGCAGAACCACCAACATCCTCATCCTGTAGCAGCTGTGGATCCTTCTGTCACTAGAAACAGTATGGAGGAGGACAGGAACGTGTCTGCAGCGCCGCCCAGTCACGGTGAAGAACAGTCTTCAGTTCTGGTCATGAGTATCGGATGGAGTTCATGGACACAAGCAGCTGAGATGGGCCTCCTCCTGCAGCACCCAGTGATGAAGGGTCTTAAGGACGTGTTTAAAGCAGGTCCTCCTCCGAGGAGAACCTGGACTTGATAGCTAATAACCAATATCTGGTATGGCACCACCTTTAAGGTCCCTGAAGAAGGAGGTCTAAGGATCTGAGCCGAATGTGCTACCACGAACCGGAGACATCCCACAGAGACTACATGTAAACAGCAGGAGCACAGCGAAGGCTAGAACATGAAATTAACTTAATGAGCAAAACAATGAGAAGAAGACGGGAAGCAGAGAACAGGAAGTCTAACAGGAGAGCTTCAACGCTGAGGGAAGGAGGATAATAAACCTGGAGGAGCAGAAATAAGGTTAGGAAATATTTGCTTTAAGTAGAAAAAGAAGGTTTTACTTCAGGAGAACCGAACACTGGAATAAAGACGAAAAAAGAATAAAAACCCAAGAAAACGATAATAAACAGAGAAATGAACGCGATACGGCAAGCCGTTATTGAATATAACCACAGGGAGGGGATGAGCAAGCAGACAGGGAGAGGGATGACCCAATCAGGGGCTTTATGTGGCATATCTATAAAGTCTTTTTGGCTTCAGCTGTGCTGTGGCAGCGGCGGCGGCGGCCAGTCAGAACCTCACAGAAACGGCTCCACCAGTTCAAACTAGGCTGAAAATACCCGAAGGTCCTCTCTCAGCCATAAAACTGTATCCATTAAACTTTGTCCTCATAACATGGTTTCTTTTTACTCCAATCATCTTTACCGGGTAAACTTTACCAGTTTACCTTCCAGTTTTAATCAACTAATGGCGTCAGCTCAGACAGGAAGCATTCAAAGCCACAGAAAAGGACTCATTTCAGAAAGTCTGACTTCTAACCAATAAAGATCTGCTAGTTGGAGCCTAACTGGAACTTCAGGAGCGTCTTCTACGGGACGCTTCTGAGAGCAAATCTCTACAGAACAATAAAGAAAGTAAAGCAGAGGATTTCAGTGAGAGGAGGCGATAAAATCAGCAGAGCTCCTCCTGGATTATCATCATCTAACTCCTCATCTCATCAAACTAGAAGCAGTTTCAGCGCCCAGGAGGAACCCAACAGACTGACCCTCTCTGGAGCAGGGGGAACCCATCAGACTGACCCTCTCTGGAGCAGGAGAAACCCAGCAGACTGACCCTCTCTGGAGCAGGAGGAACCCAGCAGACTGACCCTCTCTGGAGCAGGAGGAACCCAGCAGACTGACCCTCTCTGGAGCAGGAGGAACCCAGCAGACTGACCCTCTCTGGAGCAGGAGGAACCCAGCAGACTGACCCTCTCTGGAGCAGGAGGAACATCATGAAGGCGGTGTTGGGGGCAGGTATCGGTTCTGATCATGAAAGGCGGTGTTGGGGGGCAGGTATCGGTTCTGATCATGAAGGCGGTGTTTGGGGCAGGTATCGGTTCTGATCATGAAGGCGGTGTTGGGGGCAGGTATCGGTTCTGATCATGAAGGCGGCATTGGGGCGGGTTATACGGTTCTACAGTCCTGAAGCGGTGTGGCGTTGGGGGCGGGTATCGGTTCTGATCATGAAAGCGGTGTTGGGGGCAGGTATCAGTTCTGATCATGAAGGCGGTGTTAGGGGCAGGTATCAGTTCTGATCATGAAGGCGGCGTTGAGGGGCAGGTATCGGTTCTGATCATGAAGGCGTTGTTGGGGAGCAGGTATCGGTTCTGATCATGAAGGCGCACGCCAGCAGGTATCGGAATTGCGAAGGCGTGGGGGGCAGGTATCGGTTCTGATCATGAAAGAAGCGGCGTTAGGGGCAGGTATCGGTTCTGATCATGAAAGCATGTGTTGGGGGCGGCATCGTTCTGATCATGAAGGCAGGTTAGGGGAGCAGGTATCGTTTCTGATCATGAAAGCATTGAAGGTAATCGGCTGATCATGAAAAGGGTTGGGGCAGGTATCGGTTCTGATCATGAAGGCAGCGTTGGGGGCAGGTATCGGTTCTGATCATGAAGGCGGTGTTGGGGGCAGGTATCGGTTCTGATCATGAAGGCGGTGCTGAGTTCTGATCATGGCGAAGGAGGTATTGGTTCTGATCATGAAGGCGGCGTTGGGGGGCGTTCTGGTCATTGGGCATGCAAAGGGCGTTCGTGATCATGAAGGCGTATTGTTAGGGGCAGGTAATCTCGGTTCTGATCAGCGAAAGCGGCGTTGGGGGGCAGGTATCGGTTCTGATCATGAAAAGCGGTGTTGGGGGCAGGTATCGGTTCTGAATCATGAAGGCGTGTGGGGGGCAGGTATCGGTTCTGGATCATGAAAGCGGCGTTGGGGGCAGGTATCGGTTCTGATCATGAAGGCGGCGTTGGGGGCAGGTATCGGTTCTGATCATGGCGTCAGTTGGGGGCAGGTATCGGTTCTGATCATGAAGGCGGTGTTGGGGGCAGGTATCGGTTCTGATCATGAAAGAAGGCGGTGTTGGGGGGCAGGTATCGGTTCTGATCATGAAGGCGGCGTTGGGGGCAGGTATCGGTTCTGATCATGCAGGCGCTTCTGCATGGGGGCAGGTATCGCTTCTGATCATGAAGGCGGCGTTGGGGGCAGGTATCGGGTTCTGATCATGAAGGCGCTTTTAGGCGGCAGGTATAGGGGCGGGCGTTGGGGGGAAGGTGTGGTTCGGATCATGAAGGTGTAAGTTGGGGGCAGGTATCGGTTCTGATCATGAAGCGAAGGCGTTGGGGCAGGCAGGTATCAGAAGGCGGTGTTAGGGCAGGTATATCGGTTCTGTTGGAAGGTGGAGTATCAGGCATCGGTCATGAAGGCGGCGTTGAGGGCAGGTATCGGATCATGAAGGCGGTGCTTGAGGGGGGTATCAGGTATCGGTCATGAAAGGCGCTGTTGGGGAGCGGTATCGGATCGTGGTCATGAAGCGCTTTGGGGGCGGTATCATTCTGATCATGAAGGCGGCGTTGGGGGCAGGTATCGGTGGTATGAAGGCGTTCAGGGGCATCGACTCAGTGTTGGCGGCTTTGTGGCAGGTATCGGTCATGAAGGCGGCATTGGGGGCAGGAATCGGCTCATGAAGGCGGTGATGGGGGCAGGTATCGGGTCATGAAGGCAGCGTTGTTGGGGGTAGGTATCGTGGTATCATGAAGGCGGCGTGATGGGGGCATGCGGTCATAACTTTTCCTAAAAGGGAACCTGGCTGCTGGTTTCATAGCAGAGCTGCTGTTCATTCTGTTTAATCTTTCAATTGAAAACAAGAACATTTCATCTATTTGGAAATCTGCATGTGTCCTTCCTCTATTAAAAGGAGGCGATCCATCAGTTCTTACCAATTATAGGCCAATTTGAAATGTATGTGTTTTATCTAAAATTCTGGATCGCTTGTTTGGGATCAATTGAAAAAGTTCCTCCATTCAAATGAAATCCTTTCTAAATATTAACCAGCAGCACTATTACTGCTACTGCACTACTCTAAAACAATTAAAGGAACACTTTGTAATCAGAGGTAAAGCATCAAGTTAATTAAACTTGTGTGATATTGATTGGTCAGGTCAGTAGCAGTGGAGGGTGGGGCTGGCGGGGTGGGGGGGCTGGCGGGGTTAATCAGTTTCAGCTGTTTTGGTGTGAATGAAATGAACAACAGGTGAACTAGAGGAGCAAACAACCAGTATCAACCATCAGAACAGGAATGAGTTCTTTTACCGGTGGGAGGCCACTGACATTTTTCCCCACCTCATCTTTCTGACCCTTTTTCACCAGTTTAGCATTTAGCTTGGGTCACTGTCACTACTGTTAGCATGAGGCGCCACCTGGACCCTATACAGAGGTTGACAGGCAGTCCAGCTTCTCCAGGATGGTGCATCAATACCTGCCCTTACCAGAAGGTTTGCTGCGTCTCCCAGGAGACAGGCAGTTACTCCAGGAGAGCTGATACTGTTATTTATTCCCTACAGAAAGCCTTTGTTATTGTACAGTAATTCATTTATTAATTTTAAATTATTTCTTAATCCTGAGAAAACAAAGTTAATGTTTTCAAATAATAGTAAGGTTCCAGTAGTGTCCACTCTGGAGGGGAATGTCACTGAGGTGGAACATGAATAGAAATACCTTGGAATTGGACTTGATGACTCCCTCACCTTCAAACCTTTTATTGATAAACTTGTGAACTTCTTCTGAGCTTCTTCTTTCGTAGAATAAGACATGTTTTTCTTTTGGAGTAAAAAGCCACCAAACTTCTGCCATAAGTGAATCGGCCCCTAGATTCTGGGGACCTTTTTTATAAGAATGCTTCTACTTTAAGTCTTCAAATGTTGGACTGTTTCCCGTGCTTCATTAATGGTTCATCACAGACTGTAGATCATGACATCACTGTCACCTGTCCTCTCAGGTGGGATGGCCCTCCCTCTCTACCAGAAGGCAGTGTCCCCTAACCCTAACCTTCCTGGATTACTGCCTTCTAACGTTTCTACCTTCCTTCCCCAGTAAAGCACGGCTTCTTCTGCCTGAGATCCACCATCAGCTGCTGCTCTCTGCTCCTTTTGCCTGAACAGAACTGGGGCAGAAAGCCTTTAGCTGCGCTGCTCCTTCTGGGGGGAAGATTTTACAGAGAAACTGGAAGTTGACTGAGTTTTTTTCTTTCAATGCTTTTAAGTTGAAAGTGAGAGAATTTGAAGCAGCCTCAATGATCTGCTGTTTTACTTCATGTTTTTTATGTTCCTGTCATTTAATTTCATGTATCTGCGTTTCTTATGTGACTTTGCTGCCTCTTGGCCACGACTCCCTGGAAAAACAGGTTCTTTATCTCAATGGGATTTCTTTCCTGGTTAAATAAGGTTAAATTAACATCTTCTATGTTTTTTCTTTTGATAGTAGATCTATGTGGTCTAGTTCTGTTTAGCCGGTACCTCCTCTGTCCTGGAGGGGACATCTGCTGGATGCTGCTGCCAATCAACCCGTCCCTCTCTGACACGGTCCAGGTACAACCAGGAAGTCTAAAAGGTAAATCCAATCACAGCCAGAGCGAGCAGGGATTCAACAATCTAGGAAAAAACTCCCTGGAAGATCAGAGAAGACTAGATCATCTGCACGACTCGTATCAAACTGATCAAAGACACGATGGAAAAGCTTCAAAGATGAGACTCGTCTAGAATTAAAGCCTGACTTCTGATGCAAAGGAAGAGAAACTGAAAGTGAAACTGAAAGAGTTGGACTATCAGACAGCAGTGAACCATCTGAGAGGGACGGTCAGGAGGACCCGAGTCAGGAGGACCCAAGTCAGGAGGACCCGAGTCAGGAGGGACCAAAGTCAGGAGGACCTGAGTCAGGAGGACCCGAGTCAGGGAGGACCAGAGTCAGAAGGACCCAAGTCAGGAGGACCAGAGTCACTAAGACTGAGTCAGGAGGACCCGAGTCAGGAGGACCCGAGTCAGGAGGACCGAGTCAGGAGGACCCGAGTCAGAAGGACCAGAGTCAGTAAGACCAAGTCAGGAGGACCAGAGTCAGTAAGACCAAGTCAGGAGGACCAGAGTCAGTAAGACCAAGTCAGGAGGACCCGAGTCAGGAGCACCCGAGTCAGGAGGACCAGAGTCAGAAGGACCCAAGTCAGGAGGACCAGAGTCACTAAGACTGAGTCAGGAGGACCCGAGTCAGGAGGACCCGAGTCAGGAGGACCGAGTCAGGAGGACCCGAGTCAGAAGGACCAGAGTCAGTAAGACCAAGTCAGGAGGACCAGAGTCAGGAGGACCCGAAGTCAGGAGGACCCGAGTCAGAAGAGTCAGTAAGACCAAGTCAGGAGGACCCGAGTCAGGAGGACCCGAGTCACTAATACTGAGTCAGGAGGACCAGGGTCAGAAGGACCAGAGTCAGTAAGACCAAGTCAGAAGGACCAGAGTCAGTAAGACCAAGTCAGGAGGAACGAGTTTGGAGGACGGAGTCAGGAGGACCTGTGATGTCATGGCTGTATCCTGCTGATCATTGGTCAGTTAGTGACCTTCTCTGTCCAGAGTAAATCTTAACTTTAGTGGAGTTTCACTGATTTGGTCAAAAGCTGAAACATGTCGAATGATTTCTGATTTATTCCAGATGTTTGCAGAATTACCAGTCTGACCGTCATCTCAGCTCTATTCATACTTTCATCTGAAATCAGAGGCAGAACAGCTGACAGTCCCAGAATTACAGGTTCACTACAGCAGCATGGCTTCCTGTGGTCCACCCCTGAGGAAAGTCATCTCCAATGAATTCATTAGGAGCTGCAAACAGAACAGGCAGAAGACAAAGAGCAGGCAGGCGGAGGCTCCCGGTTCCTCCAGGCGGAGCATCCATCCTGCCCACTCCTGGACAGAAATAGACTGATGGAGAGAAGCAGCTCAGCTGGGAGACGACCTGTAGGACAGACATTCACCCTGTGATCTCCATATGAGCGCTGAGTGAGAGTCCTCCTATAGATTCTGCAGATAAATGCAGCAGTGACTCATGGCTGAAAGCAGCTGTGATGGACATTTAGCAGAGGAAGACAGCATTTCTATCTGTGCAGCTAGAGCCGACCCATTCATCCATAATCTAATGTTTAGAATCCGTTCAGCTCCTCCTGTCCCTGTCCTTCCATGTCTCAGAGTGACATCACTTCCTCTGTTGTCAGCGGCGATCAACCAGCTCTCTGGGTGATCCCACCAGCTGCTAACATCCATTCTTTGTTGGTTTAAAGTCGTGTTTCACAGCTTGGGTTCTGTGGCCCTTTAAATAAACTCGCCTCCCAGACACTGATTCAAAGAAGAAAAGTCATTTCTCATTTTATTGGAAAATGTGAGTAAAAAACTGCTGCTGCCATCAACACCTTTGTTTCTAGATGTTGGAGCTTGGCCTGTTTTCCAGTGTAGTCCTGTTTCTCTGACTGTTACTAACTCTTCATCCTCTGGCTCGGAGCTCTGATCTGTTACTGGATCATCAGCTGGTAGATTATTAGTGATGTTCATCTACGATTTTAACTTAAACTCAGGCTGTAAAATTTAAAACTTATTTTAGAAATATCTGAGATGTTTAAAGAAAAATCAAACAGATTTACTATTTTAGGGATTTTCTAACATATCTGAACTAAGAAGTTAAACATTAAATAAATAACAACTACAAGTGATTTCTGATGATTATTTGGTGAAACTCTGTTAGAGCCGAACGATCCCTCCAGAAATCCGTCTTAATTGTTGTAATTGTGATGTTTCAGCGCGAAGCAGCGTCCGCTCTCAGCCCACACGATGGAATGAACCATCAGCAGCTTCAGAGCGCCGCGCTGACCGCCGTGACCCGCCAGGGAAACACAGCCAGCCCCGTCACTAATTCCTCTCACGTCCACCTCCATTCCCCAGAGTGAAAAGCAGCGAGGAGGCGATGAAGGCACATCTACCATCTGTAATCAAAAGGACTTGATGCTGGACCGGCCCCTCTTTTCCTGGCTCTGCTGTGAAGCCTGAGCAGCATACTGATGCTGGGATTACACACACACAGCCTGAACTAATGACTTTCTGCCTCAGAGCTGCCAGTTCCCACTGGGTTTGTTTAAAAGACACAGAAAGCCAAAGACGCGAGGAGAGTCGATACAACAGCTCCAATTAGCTGGGATGGTGGTCGGTCTGGTTCAGGGCCTGATTGCAGCAGGAGGTGAAGGTTCTCATGGTCTGTAGACCGTCTGTGTTCTACCAATGGAATGACCTGCAGGGGGGGGGCTATGAGCCTAGAGGCCTGTTTAAAATGCAATAAATACATTGGTTGAGTTTGACTAACTGTCATTAACACTTCAGTCCAGGCAACCAGGGTCTGTAACACCATTAATCACATTAATTATTGTTCAGGTGAACTGAAATCATGCGCTTTTAATTAAACAAAAAACATTTTCAGTGACTTTACACCAATTTGAAAAGATGACATTCATGAAGGCGTCGTTTTTCTGAAATGTGTCTCTAGGTGGGACTTTTTTCTGACTGCTTTCAGACAAACCAAACTCCTCACCTGATCAGCCTCTTCCACACGATGCAGCCGCTAGCAAAGCAAGCCAGAGCCACAGAACCTGATGACGTTCCATTACCTCAGCGCCCCGCAGGAAACCCAATGCTGGCTGGAAGGGCTCGTCTAATTCAATCACGCCAGGTTGGGTTGCTGGTGCTGATTGATTGATTGATTGATTGACTTCAATTTCCTCATTACATCGCCTCAATAGTCAAAATGAAGAAGCTGCCAAAAGGAGGCAAAGGTGTATGCGGCATATAGAGTATATACGGTGCCTCCACATATAGAATGACAGCTGTGGTCTCTTATTTAGAAGGATTATACACAGGGTTATTGAACAGGGGATTAACATGGGTTTTTATATAGATGGGTATTTATATATATAGCTGGGATAGGAATAACGCTAAACGCTAAAATAAAACTGGGAAAAAAAACTGGAATGCCAACTGGAATAAAACTTAAATAACGTGGAAATAAAGCTGATATAAAACTGGAAGAAAGCCATAATAAAGTTAGAATAAAACAGGAAAAAACTGGAATAACGCAGAAATATAACTGAAATAAAATTGGAATAAAACTGGAATAAAACTAAAATAAAGCCTACTTTAAAATAATAATTAAAACAAGTTACATTTTTAATACAAAGACTTTGAATAAGTCAGGAAGTTTCTTAGTTAATCAGCTAAACATAAACAAAGAAAGAACGACTATATTTGCAGTTACAGATCCTAAATATTACAGGATCTAGAGGATCAATGCCTTCCCAGATTTCTATAAATCTTTATAAACATCCCAGTTAAATCCATCAGATAATGATATGAAGCCATTTCTGGATAAAATAACTCTTCCTAAATGATCAGAGAGTGAAAGAGCGACCCTGGACTCACCGCTGTCTACAGCTGAAGTTCAGGAAGCATTAAAAATCATGCCAAACAATAAAGCTCAGGTCCAGACGGGTTCCCTACTGAGTTCTATAAAGAGTTCTGGGACATTCTGGCCCCAACGTTCCACAGAATGCTGCAGGAAACTCTAGATAATGGCAAATTTCCAGTATGAATTCTGCCACCATTAGTCTCCTGCTTAAACCAGGCAAAGATCCTGTTTCCCACCAGCTATCGTCCCATATCCTTAATTAATGTGGAGTAGTTGAGTAAACTGGACATTTTTATTACATAAATTTGGTTTTGGCAATTCCTTTATAAATTGGTTAAAAATATTCTACAGCTTTCCAACAGCCTGTGTCAGGACAAATAATCCAACATCTTCCAGTTTTTGTCTCCAGAGGGCACCAGGCAGGGATGCCCCCCTCACTTTTTGCTATTTTTATTGAGCCCTGGCTGCTACAATCAGACAAACAAATATGATTAAAGGTATAAAAAGGTATGAAAATGGAGCATAAAATTAGTCTTTAAGCAGATGATGTATTACTTACTCAAACACTTGCCTCTCTCAAGTGACTAGTTTACTAGAATCTTCTCAAAACTCTCAGAATACTACATAAATTGGTCTAAATCTGTAATACTACCACCAATTGCTCTACAGAATCCCTCAGGTCTACAATCAGGAAATATCAAATATTTGTGAATTACTGAGTCATCTAAACTAGCTGAGTTACCAAAACTCAACCACATCCCTCTTTTAAAGAAAATAGAAGAGGACCTAGAAAGATGGAAATCGCTTCCGATTTCCCATATCAGTAGGGTAGCCTCAATATAAATGATGGTCTTACCCAGAATTAACTACCTATTTTCAATGATCCCCAATAAACCATCATCTGACTGGTTTAAATCTCTCAGATTCTTCCATCTCTAGATAAACCCCCATTTCAGCTTAAAGACACACAGAAAACTAAAAGACAGAGGGGGATCAGATTTACCTACTACCTTCAAACTAACAAGGTCTAAACTATACAGGACACTGACTAAACTGGATGATCCAATATCTCTTCTTATTACTAACTGGAGGAGGATTTATCAGCTGCTGTGAACAAAAACACATCTGGGCTCAGATATGTTCCAAGAACTTTTAACATGACCACCCCAGTTTAAAAACTAATAGAATCTCAAGTCTCCAAGTGCAGAACCCATTCTCCGCCCTGCTCTCCCTCCACTGGCTGGAGTTCGTCACCGGGGTGCACTGGTGGAGTCTGTTTTGGGGTGGGGATTCCTAGGTGGCTACTTCAGTCCAGCCCCTGCCAGCTTCGGGCGGGCCTGGCCTGCCAGGGCTCAGCTGAGGCTCCCCGCCGGGGTGGGAGCCCCTGGCCTCGGATCCCGGGGCCCATGACTGGATTCACTTGGGGTGGCTGGTAGAGCTCGTGGACTCATCCCTGCTGCTCCCGGGGGCTCCGGCATTTCGGTCTCCTAGCAATGGACTCAGTGCTCTGGGGGGGCGCATCTTCGGCTCTCCACAACCACTATTGAGCATTTTTCCTCTGGATATACTTTACATGCACAAGTTCACCCTCACAAACAACTACAGATGTTTGGTTCCAGGTACTCAGAGATTCACTTCCACAAAGAAAGCCCATATTCTTATTTCCAGGTAACACAGAGTACATGTTAGATTTAATAATACTACTTATACTTCAGCGATAGAATCTAGGTGTTATTTTATTGTATGTCTCCTTCCACGTCTGTTGGTTGAACTGTTCTTTTTACATCTCTTTGCAGGTGATGAAGCAGACTGAAGATTTTTATTGTTATCTACCTTTTATCTCCTCTTTCTTTCATCTTTTCTCCTTGTTTTAATATACTCTGATTGGCTGCCTGATCATCATAAGGCAGCAAAATGATCATCAAAGGTATTCAGCTTCTTTTTAAGCCAGAGTCAAAAACTGATTTAGCGAGAAAATCAAACAAGCTGAAGATTAAACAGATGCAAAGATTTTTAATTAACCTTTGTGAATTTTATTGCTTTTTGTGTTATTTCTGATGTTTGTAGAACAGGAAGACATTTAGAAGAAAGATGATTCAGGAGTTACAGGAATAATCAATAATTAATAAAGAACATTACTGCGAATAAAGGGAGTTTAGGGAGCAAAGAAACCAGCACAGAAAAGGGAAACCAGGGAGGACTGCTGGTCTGGAAAGAGATTAGGAAATAGAAATGCAGACTGAATCAGAAAACAGAGGGATTTACAGACCACTGCTGAAAAAACCGGTAAGCATGCAGAAAGAGCAGGGAAAAATCACCCAAACAAAAAACACACCATTAAATATATTTTTTATTAACCCCTAGAACCGACGGACCCACGGTGGGTCCAGCTGCTACGTGACCTGCGTAATTTGAACAAACCCCCAGTATTGATGTAAAAAACACATTTGGCACAGTTTGGTGACATTTTGGATAAATGTGCCAAATGGCCTCTCCCGCCTAAGAAATTTCTCACTAATACCATTCTAAATAAATATGATTCATCTGATTGAGTCCAAATTTGGTATATTTTTACACACAACATTTAGATTTAAAAAGTCTGTACTACTTTTTTGTAGCCTGGCGTAGTCCCCTACTCAATTCACAATCAGAGTATGAGTCTGATACTGCTCCCATAGAGCTGTGATTATGGAGACGGACCAACGAACCAGGAAAAAATGCCTCTGCACTCACATTTGACAGACCTTACAACCAATAAGAGCAACTCGAGTGCGATATGTTTAGCGAGGCATAGTTGTTGTCCACGAAAATCAAAGCGCCTGCAGTTTCACGCCTAGAATAAGAAAGATGAGCCTTGATTGCGTTTCTCTGTTCCTCTTTTAAAAATTTATTTGCTGTCTCATATTCTTCTAGAACAGACCCAATAGCAGAATCTACTCACTTCAACTCTCCAGCGCAGCCATTATTGTTGTCACCCAAGCTCGCTTTAGTCACGTGGTTGATAACGCTACTCTTTGATCATCTGTCCATCATCACCAGATAAAGCCCAGCCCTGACAATTTGATTGGATCGGCCTGACAGTGGGCTTTAATACTGGCGCTACTTTTTAGTAGAGCCAGGGCTAGTTTCTAATTCCTCCAAAACCTTGTGAAAGGGTTAAGACGGACTGGCACCTGTACAGGCATTTTTGTGCTATAAATAATATTTTTGGTAGTGTTTTGCAATGTTTATTTCAAAGAAAAATTTGGCGCAGGTTCAAAAAATGCAAAAATATTTTGTATTTTTGTCCCCTGAGGGTCACAAAGCTACAATGGTGTTGACACCAGAAAACCATTCTATGACATCTTTCACAGTACACAGACGTACCAAAAGTTTCTTCTTAAATCTAATAGCTGTGAGGCTATAAGTGATTTACTTTTGTGTGTTTTTGTCAGGCAGAAATTTATTTATACCCCCTGAGGGTGTAAGAGGTTAAAAACCAGTGATCATCAGGTGTCTGCCATATTTACTGCTTATCCAATCAGATATGGGAGCTTTGGTGAGGATCTAGTTTATTGTGTAGATCTTTGTGGAGCCACCTGTTTAGTTCTCAGTCTGATATTCAGTGCTGAAAGGAGGTCAAGTGCTGAAAGGAGATCCAGTGCTGAAAGGAGGTCCAGTGCTGAAAGGAGCTCCAGTGCTGAAAGGAGGTCCAGTGCTGAAAGGATATCCAGTGCTGAAAGGAGCTCCAGTGCTGAAAGGATATCCAGTGCTGAAAGGAGGTCCAGTGCTGAAAGGAGGTCCAGTGCTGAAAGGATATCCAGTGCTGAAAGGAGGTCCAGTGCTGAAAGGAGGTCCAGTGCTGAAAGGAGATCCAGTGCTGAAAGGAGATCCAGTGCTGAAAGGAGCTGATCCAGTGCTGAAAGGAGGTCCAGTGCTGAAAGGAAGTCCAGTGCTGAAAGGAGATCCAGTCCTGAAAGGAGGTCCAGTGCTGAAAGGAGATCCAGTGTTCAAAGGAGGTCCAGTGCTGAAAGGAGATCCAGTGCTCAAAGGAGATCCAGTGCTGAAAGGAGCTCCAGTGCTGAAAGGATATCCAGTGATGAAAGGAGGTCCAGTGCTGAAAGGAGCTCCAGTGCTGAAAGGAGATCCAGTGCTGAAAGGAGGTCCAGTGCTGAAAGGAGCTCCAGTGCTGAAAGGATATCCAGTGATGAAAGGAGGTCCAGTGCTGAAAGGAGGTCCAGTGCTGAAAGGATATCCAGTGATGAAAGGAGATCCAGTGCTCAAAGGAGATCCAGTGCTGAAAGGAGCTCCAGTGCTGAAAGGATATCCAGTGATGAAAGGAGGTCCAGTGTTCAAAGGAGGTCCAGTGCTGAAAGGATATCCAGTGCTGAAAGGAGATGTCCAGTGCTGAAAAGGAGCTCCAGTGTACTGAGAAGGATATCCAGTGATGAAAGGAGATCCAGTGCTGAAAGGAGGTCCAGTGCTGAAAGGAGATCCAGTGCTGAAAGGAGGTCCAGTGCTGAAAGGAGGTCCAGTGCTGAAAAGGAGGTCCAGTGCTGAAAGGAGGTCCAGTGCTCAAAGGAAGTCCAGTGCTGAAAGGAGGTCCAGTGCTGAAAGGGGAAGTGTTCAAGGAATTCCAGTGCTGAAAGGAGGTCCAGTGCTCATGGGAGATCCGAGTGCTGAAAGGGTCCAGTGCTGAAAGGAGATCAAGTGCTGAAAGGATGTCCAGTGCTTCGAAGCGAAGTCCAGTGCTGCGAGATCCAGGAAAGGACGTCCAGTGCTGAGAAGGAGATCAAGCCGCCGAAGATCCAGTGCTGAAAGGAGTTCCAGTGCTGAAAGGAGATCCAGTGTTCAAGGAGGTCCAGTGGCTGAAAGGAGATCCAGTGTTCAAGGAGGTCCAGTGCTGAAAGGAGGTCAAGTGCAACTGAAAGGAGATCAAGTGCTGAAAGGAGATCCAGTGCTGAAAGAAGATCAAGTGCTGAAAGGAGATCCAGTGCTGAAAGGAGGTCCAGTGTTCAAAGGAGATCCAGTGCTGAAAGGAGATCAGAGGTGCTGAAAGGAGATCCAGTGCTGAAGGTGAATCAGTGGTCAAAAGAGGAGGTCCGAGTGTTGAGCGAGGTCCAGTGTTGAAAGCAGGTAGAAGTCAGTGTTCAAAGGAGGTCAAGTGCTGAAAGGAGTTCAATGGGCTGAAAGAGGGAGATCAGTGCTGCGAAAGGAGGGTCAGAGTGTTGAAAGGGAGTCAGTGCTGAAAAAGGATCCAGTGCGCGAGTGCTGAAAAGGAGGTCCAGTGCTGAAAGGGAGATCCAGTGTTCAAAGGAGGTCCAGTGCTGAGGGCCCGTGCGCTGAAAGGAGATCCAGTGTTCAAAGGAGGTCCAGTGCTGAAAGGAGATCCAGTGTTCAAAGGAGGTCCAGTGCTGAAAAGGAGTCCAGTGCTGAAAGGGAAGTCCAGCTGAAAGAAAGCAAACTTTAACAGTCCTCTGAGGGGTGACGAGCACATAAACTGAGCTGCAGGGATACTGTGGATTGTTGGATGAATGGATGAATGGGTGAATGGATGAATGGATGAATGGGTGACTGTGACTCAGCTGTACGTCGTTTTAATAGTGAGTTAATGAGGCTTTTATAAGCTCAGAAAGGAGGTGAACTGTGGCTAAACATTGAACATAAGGCTGGGGAGCAAAGAGGAAGTACAACGTTCAGGAAGTGGAGGTATGATGGTGGTTCTGCTAAAGCTGACTGAGGTCCAAGGAGACAGAAGCAGACTTAGAAAAACATGCTTAGTGTGAGGGATTGCTGAAGAGTCAATGAGTCAAAGCAATCAGCTGGTTTTCCTTTTTAGAGATAGACTACCTTCATTTATACATGCTCCCAATCGGTAGGGATTGTAGACAACATGGGATTAATTTCCACTGTTATGCTGATGATACCCAATTATATCTGTCTATAATCCAGATGAAGCAAACCCCATTACATAGATTACAGGCATGTCTGAAGACAGAAAAACCTGGATGACTCTTAGCTTTCTGCTTCTGAATACTGCAGACAAAATAGAAGTTATAGTCTTTGGACCAGAGTCTTTGAAGAAGAAGCTGATTAGAAAGTCACTTCATTTGGATGGGATTAAGCCGATTTCAGATAATAAAGTAAAAAATCTTGGTGTTATTTTTGATCCAGAACCCGTCATTTGCAAATCTGAGAAAAAACAGCAAATTTCCTTCTTTCATCTGAGGAACATTGCAAAAGGACATCTCCTGTCCAGGGGTGATGCTGGTAGTCCATGCATTTGTTACTTCAAGGCTGGACTATTGTAATTCTTACTATCAGGATTCAGCAAACTGTAGTTAAAAGCCTTCAACTGATCCAAAATGCTGCAGCCAGAGTTCTGATGAAAATTAAAGAGATATCATCTCCTATCCTGGCACTTCTAACTGTTCATTGGCTTCCTGTTAAACCCAGGAATAGAATTTAAAAATCTTCCTTCTCACATATAAAGCCTTAAATGGCCAAAAGCTTTCCATCTGATATA
Source organism: Cyprinodon brontotheroides (assembly GCA_018398635.1). Classification (NCBI taxonomy): domain Eukaryota; kingdom Metazoa; phylum Chordata; class Actinopteri; order Cyprinodontiformes; family Cyprinodontidae; genus Cyprinodon; species Cyprinodon brontotheroides. The sequence goes on along the minus strand of JAGKQL010000065.1, from coordinate 5,968,050 downwards.
AGAGATCTGATTGTTCCTGATGTTCCTAACACAGAGCACTACGCTCTCAATCTGCAGGTTTACTAGTGGTTCCTAGAATTTCTAAAAGTAGAATGGGAGGCAGATCACTTTTAGTTCTCAGGCTCCTCTCCTGTGGAACCAACTACCAGTTTTAGTCGGTGAGGCAGACACCCTGTGTCTACTTTTAAAGGCTAGGCTTAAAAACTTTCCTTTTTGATAAAGCTTCTAGTTAGAGTGAACTCAGGTTATCTGATCTATCTCTATAGTTTCTGCTGCTGCTATAGGCTGCTTTGGAGGAGCTGCTGGAGGGACATAGGGACCCCTTTTTCATCATTCTGCTTCATTCTATCTCTATTCTCCCACTCTGCAGAATCTGTTAGTTCAATCTCTAACACGTTCTGCTCTCTCTGCTTTTCTCATAGTAGCTTCATTCAGGTCTGGTCTGTTCCTGTTTTGGCTGTGACTCCATCCTGGAGAAGAAATATCAGCTGTGCTGCTGCCATCAACACCTTTGTTTCTAGATGTTGGTAGCTTGGCCTGTTTTCCAGTGTAGTCCTGTTTCTCTCTTGACTGTGACTAACTGGATGTGCTGCTCTCTTCATGTGCTCTCTGACATGGGGAGCTGGCTCGGAGCTTCTGGGTCTCTGCCTGGCTGTGTGTGTTTCCTGGACCGGACGGGGCGCCCTGTGGAGCTGGTTGACAGTTGCCTTTTGTATCTATGCTTGTTTTCTATATCTGCTTCTGTCTCCTTGAACCCCAGTGGAGTCACTCAGCAGATGGCTGCTGACACTGAGCCTATGTAGTTCTGCTGGAGGTTTTCTTCCTGTTCAAAGGGAGTTTTTCCTCTCTTGTCTGTCTCGCTACAAGCATGCTTAGTGTGAGGATTGCTGAAGAGTCAATGTGAGTGTTCGATGCAATCAGCTGGTTTTCCTTAGATAGAAAACTTTTGAATCAATCTGACTTCAGATTTGATCCTGGTGAACTGGAAATGACCTGTGATGGATGACATGATGAATTGGTGAGCTATAGAAATAAACTGAACTGAATATAGACAAACTGGTTAAACTGGGAAATGACCAGCATCTACTCAGCTTCTCCTCTTTTCAGCAAGACAAGCTTTCAAATATTTTATTTATTTATTTGTCTGTTATTTGGTCCAATTAAGAAAGAGTGATTTTCCACATTAAGGCTAACAGGGATTGATGGGAACTCAGAGGAAGGAGGAAAACAAACACTGTAGAGACGACAGTGTCCTCTCTAGACTGCAGAAAGAACTAGAGTTAGGAAGCAATTAATTAAGATCGAACCTCATTCTCTGCCTAATCTCCCCAAAAACAGAAGCCAGCGTTCAGCTCAGAGTGCTGCTGTGTTTCTAATGTTTCCAGTTCAGATAAACGGGCCTTGCTTGGCTGTCAGTCATCTGATGGACCAGCCTCTTCCTTTTATTACAACCTGCAGCTTCCAGAGCATGACAGCGTGCTGCAGCTCTCCCCTGAGCATGCTCCGTACGTTTCCTGTCTGCTAACCAATGCTGAGGATTTCCTGCCTGGGTTTTTCTTCTGTTCTTTAAAACCTGCTGCTGTTGGTAAAACACCGACTCAAGATGATCAAACTTAGAACCAGGACCAACCTGATGCTCCATCTTCAGATCAGAAGACATTTTTCTATTCAGTGACTGATTAAATTGATAACAGATAATATCTAACCTATCTTACCCAGTCTACTTTTAAGACGAGGCTTAAAACTTTCCTTTCTGATCAAGCTTATAGTTAGACTGGCTCAGGTTATCCTGAGCATCTCTATATGATGAAACCACGACTCCTCCTTGGACGGAATAAAAACTAACCTAACATAGAAGATGACCAGCAGCTTTTCTCCATATTACAGACATCTAATGCTCAGCCTATGGAAGAAAAACAAGATCTCATTTTATGGCCTCCATAAAGACCCAGAAAGGATAGTGGGATGGGGAGCTGCTGCTTTGTAGAGACAGAGCTGGGAACCATTACAACCAGCTGAATCTGCAGTGATTTCTACTTAAACTGTTTGAATGATCAAACTATTGTTCCAGAGACGTTACTATTATAATCTGGAGGGCAGCCAGGCGGTACTGATAAGCCTGCATAGGCCTTCAGTGAACATCTTGCTGTATTATCGCGGCATACGCAGATGGGTTGATCTCACCCAGCATGGCAGCGCAAACAGATAGCTGTCATGTGACTGCAGGAGTTATACAGATCAGAGAGCTTCTATATTGTTTTCTATGTCTGCTTCTGTCTCCTTGAACCCCAGTGGGTGTGCCTCAGCAGATGGCGCTCACACTGAACCCTGGTTCTGCTGGAGGTTTCTTCCTGTTCAAGGGAGTTTTCCTCCTCTCCCACTGTCGCTACAAGCATGTTTAGTGTGAGGATTGCTGAAGAGTTCAATGAGTTGATGCAATCAGCTGGTTTTCCTTAGATAGAAGAAAACTTTGAATCCAATCTGACTGGATGATCTGGTTGATCTGGATCTATAAAGTGACCTGAGATGACCTTGATGTGAATTTGGGCTATAGAAATAAGCTGAATAGGAGGTGAATTAACACTAAAAGGGCCATGAAGACTCTATACCAGGCTATCTCTGAGCTCCAATCTGCACACAGAGGCTGTTTTCATCATTGCTGAGGATTTTAACCAGGCTAACTGGAAGACTGTTCTCCCCCATTTCTACCAACCTGTGGACTTTGCAACTAAGGGACAGAACATTCTGGATTTAACCAAGAGCACCCACCAGCCCCCACCCCCCCGCCTCCACCTCAGGTCATCAGATCACGTATCTGTCATGCTAATTCCTGAATACAGGCCCTAGCTAATCAGAGCTAAACCAACAGTGAAGGTCAGAGTGTGGTCTGAGGGGGCCATGGAGAAACTAAAGGACTGTTTTGAAAACTCTGACTGGAACATGTTCAAAGCTGCAGCAACCTATGAAAACAAGATCAATATTGGTGAGTATGCCATGACTGTGTCAGCAGACATCGAAAAATGCATCAAGGACGTCAGCATCAAAAAGAACATCACCACCCGGGCCAAACAACCACCCTGGATAAATGGAGAGGTTCAGAAATCGATAAAAGCACCGAACTCAGCTTTCCCAGTAGATGCATAACTTCCAGATAACTAGATAACTTCCAGAGCTTCAACGTTCTGGAAGTTAAGCTGCTCTGTTCTGGACAGCAGCTATATGCTTCAGGTCCGACGGTCCACCTGAAAGCACCATCTTCAGTCAGTCCATCAGGGTCCTCACACCCAGAGCAGGAACCACGGTCCTGCAGCATCTCTGGTCTCTAGAGATGAAGAACCCTGAAGAAACCAAACACCTGCAGAGGTTCTGATCCAGCCACTACCTTCTGAACCAGCTGAACTTTCCTCCAGCTCAGTGGCTGCTAACCAGCTGGAGCGTCCACAGTGGAACGCACCAGACGCCATCAGAGCATCCGGTTCCATGAAAGCAGAGGGTTGACAGGAGGAGTCAGTCTCTCCGTCTGGTTTAAAATCTGCGATACGGATGTGCTATAAATAGAAAAAGGTTCTGGGTTCAACACCCAGAGTCCAGGTCATCCTGAAGGACATTAACTAAACTTCATTCCCATTCCAGTCTGAAGATTTTATGGGAAAAAGCTTCAACAGTAAAAGGTTTTATTCTGGCTTTTAATCCTCAGCTGTTTGGATTATTCCCTTTTATTCTCTGATGTTATGGAGATTTTATTGGTTCTGTTTTTCTCTTTGAAATGTTCTATAAACAAACATGGATGCAGTTGATTTTCCTCGGGTTGAATTTTCAACATTTGAGTTTCCCAGAGAATAGCTGCTGGTGACGCCGCTGCTGGTGACGCCGCCATGTCAGAGCAGCTCTGATCATCTCTGATTAAACTTTAGTGTTTGATGCTGAGCAGCTGACAGGAGTTTAGACGATATATTTGTTCATTTTTGTACGTGTTATGATGCGTAACCATAGAAAGCTGTTTTTGTTTTTTTTTGCCCAGTAGCAGCTCACTAACATCTCCAAACTGAAACAATACTTTAACTTCTTCCACAAGCATCAGCTGAGACCAAGAGGAGGATCAAGGATGCAGATAAGGAGGAAGGAGAAGAGAGAGGAGCAGCAAATTCAAGCTCTCTCCTCTGTTCAGGGAAATCTTTAGCAAACTAGTTAAAAAATGTCCACGTCTTAAAAAGGATTCAAAGAAACTAAAGAAAGAACTGATCTAACAGAAGTTTTTCTGGAACCACTAAAGCAGCAGCAGTCTGACCAGCAGGGACACCAGCTCTTCTCCAATAGAACCCTCCTGCTTTTCTAGATGTTCCTGGTTCTGATGGGCGACCCGCCGGGCTTTGAGCAGCAGGAGGACCAAAGGCTCACAGCTTCTAGAACAATAGAAACACTGAGCGACGGCTGCTGCTGAGGTTAAGAGATCTCTGCATTAAGCTGCTGCCAGATCAGAGAAGGAAGAAGATCCTCATGGTTATCTGATGGCAGCACCGTTAGGACCCCCCCGGGAAGCCATCAGCTCTTTGAGATGTTTACATTTAGCCTGAGGTTGATTCGGGAGAAACAACCTCAGGCAGCCGTGGACATCAGCAACAATAATTTAACTTTTTTCTGGACCTCCATGTTCCATGAATGCTCTGCATTCTAAAGTTGACTGAGCTCCACCTGAACCTGCATGGATTTCAGAATAATCTGAACTGGAAGCATCGTTAACAGCAGCTTTCCTTCTGTCTGCTGAACTGTTTGCTCTGCAGCATGAGGCTCAGTTCATGCAGCTCTTTCTGACCACTTTCTTCTTTTCTATATTTCCTTCCTGTGATTTCAGCTGAAACTCTTTGGATCGTGTTGAACGGTTCTGCAGAAAGACTCCTGTCTTGCCGTAACGGCCCTCCATAGGTCAGCTTCTCCTCAGAACTCGCCACCATAGAACTAAACCTGAAAGATCAGCTCATAACCAGCTTGGCTGACTGTGAGACACAGTCCTACTGGAGAACATCTTTTCTTATTGCTTCCTCTTCTAAACCCACATTCAGGCTGATGCTCTGATTGCTGCATCCAATGAATGCAGAATACGTTCCTCTCAGTTCAGTTTGGGCTCCTATAACATCTTGGCTTTATAACCGCTGTCTCAAACGACCTCAGCCTGCTGGACGCTGGGTCTGCACACCGACTTCAATATTAAATCCCGTTAATAATAACATTAATGCATTTAGTTGTATGAATAGATTTAATTAAACTTCAGCGTTCTTTAAAACAAAGTATGTTTTTATTCCACGCCTCAAAAAGCTGCTTATGCAGGAATAAATAATCCAGCAGGAAGGAGAATGTGTGGCGACCAACAATAGAGCAGCCTGCTTCCACAAAACACAGCCATGAAATTCCAGATGGAAATATAACCTAAATCCCTTTGTCTATTAGATCTCACTTTGGACAGATCCCTCTCTGCATTTAACCCTTCCCCTCAGGGAGCAGTGGGCTGCCACTGTGCAGCATCCCGGGAGCATTGTGCAGTACAGAGGCTGCAGCCCTTAGGAGGCAGAGCTAGAACTAAGCAGGAGATGCACAGCATATCTGAGCTGCGTTAAACATCCAGAGCTGCTGCGTTCAGCAACAGAGCTTTCCATCCAGAGCTGCGTTCAGCATCAGGCTGCGTTCAGCAACCAGAGCTGTGTTCAGCATCCAGAGCTGGATTCAGCATCAGAGCTGCGTTAAACATCCAGAGCTTCAGCGTCCAGGCTTTCGTTCAGCATCCAGAGCTGCATTCAGCATCCAGAGCTGCAATTCAGCATCCAGAGCTGCGTTCAGCATCCAGAGCTGCGTTCAGCATCCAGAGCTGCATTCAGCATTCAGAGCTGCGTTCAGCATCCAGAGCTGCGTTCAGCATCAGAGCTGCATAAAGCATCCAGAGCTGCGTTAAGCATCCAGAGCTGCGTTCAGCATCCAGAGCTGCGTTCAGCATCCAGAGCTGCGTTCAGCATCCAGAGCTGCATTCAGCATCCAGAGCTGCGTTCATTCAGCATCCAGAGCTGCATTCAGCATCCAGAGCTGCATTCAGCATCCAGAGCTGCGTTCAGCATCCAGAGCTGCATTCAGCATCCAGAGCTGCGTTCAGCATCCAGAGCTGCGTTCAGCATCCAGAGCTGCGTTCAGCATCCAGAGCTGCATTCAGCATCCAGAGCTGCGTTCAGCATCCAGAGCTGCATTCAGCATCCAGAGCTGCGTTCAGCATCCAGAGCTGCATTCAGCATCCAGAGCTGCGTTCAGCATCCAGAGCTGCGTTCAGCATCCAGAGCTGCGTTAAACATCCAGAGCTGCATTCAGCATCCAGAGCTGCGTTCAGCATCCAGAGCTGCGTTCAGCATCCAGAGCTGCATTCAGCATCCAGAGCTGCGTTCAGCATCCAGAGCTGCATTCAGCATCCAGAGCTGCGTTCAGCATCCAGAGCTGCATTCAGCATCCAGAGCTGCGTTCAGCATCCAGAGCTGCGTTCAGCATCCAGAGCTGCGTTCAGCATCCAGAGCTGCATTCAGCATCCAGAGCTGCGTTCAGCAACCAGAGCTGCATTCAGCATCCAGAGCTGCGTTCAGCATCCAGAGCTGCGTTCAGCATCCAGAGCTGCGTTCAGCATCCAGAGCTGCATCCAGAGCTGCATTCAGCATCCAGAGCTGCATTCAGCATCCAGAGCTGCATTCAGCATCCAGAGCTGTGTTCAGCATCCAGAGCTGCATTCAGCATCCAGAGCTGCGTTCAGCATCCAGAGCTGCATTCAGCATCCAGAGCTGCATTCAGCATCCAGAGCTGCGTTCAGCATCCAGAGCTGCATTCAGCAACCAGAGCTGCAGCATCCAGAGCTGCATTCAGCATCCAGAGCTGCGTTCAGCATCCAGAGCTGCGTTCAGCATCCAGAGCTGCGTTCAGCAACCAGAGCTGCGTTCAGCATCCAGAGCTGCATTCAGCATCCAGAGCTGCGTTCAGCATCCAGAGCTGCATTCAGCATCCAGAGCTGCGTTCAGCATCCAGAGCTGCATTAAGCATCCAGAGCTGCGTTCAGCATCCAGAGCTGCGTTCAGCATCCAGAGCTGCATTCAGCAATCCAGAGCTGCATTCAGCATCCAGAGCTGCGTTCAGCATCCAGAGCTGCGTTCAGCATCCAGAGCTGCGTTCAGCAACCTGAAGCCATTAAGCGTCAGAGCTCGTTCAGCGTCGAGCTGCGATTCAGCATCAGAGCTCGCGTTCAGCATCCGCGAGCTGCGATTCAGCATCCAGGAAAGCTGCATTCAGCATCCAGAGCTGCGTTCAGCATCCAGAGCTCTCGTTCAGCATCCAAGCGCTAGCGTTCAGCAGCCGCCAGCATCCAGCATCAGAGCTGCGCTCTCAGCATCCAAGAGCTAGATTCAGCATCCAGAACTCGCGTGCTTAACCAAGAGCTTCAGCAACATCCGAGCTGTGTTCGAGCATCCCGTAAGCATCCAGCGCTCGCAGCATCCAGAGCTGCATTAAGCATCCAGAGCTGCGTTCAGCATCCAGAGCTGCATTCAGCATCCAGAGCCGATTCAGAAAGAATATTCAGTTCAATGAATCTGATCTAAACAACAGAAAACTGGAGAATATTTGGACAAACATGGAGACAGAAGGAAAGACGTGAAAAATCCATCAAAATTCCGTCTGTTTTGTTCATATTCTAGAGACGATCATTAAGATTTTTTTATTTTTGGATTTTAATCTTGAAATGCCTTAAAAGAGTTTATTCTCAGCTGCAGCTCATCTCCTGCTGCCAAATCTGGATGTTTGAATGTGAAGACGTTCTGTGTGAGCAGTGAAACGTCTCCGCAGGAGCAGGAGCCTCAGACTCTAACAGAACAAACATCTGATGAAGCTCACAGTGGCCCTCAGGGGCCTCAGAGGTCTGAGGGCCCCACAGACCAATCTGATCTAACAGAGAAGTTGGTTTCTGTCCAAACAGAAGAAGGAAACTATGATCGGTTCTGATCATGTCTTGTAGAACAGCGTGGAAACATCTGGGCTGCTGTTTGCACGCCGTTATCTCCACCATTCTCTCACTGAGGGTGGAGGGCCTCCTTACCATCACCCTCATCTCTAACTGCTCCCCCAGGTCGGAGGCTTACAGCAGGATGTGAATACTTCCTCCTGCTCTCATTGCTCAGACCTTCAGGAAGTGTTTTGGTGGTTTCCATCTATCCAGATGTTTCTTTCCTGACTGCTAATGTTCCTCCTGTGGGAGAACCGTTAGAAAACATAAAGGAGGACCGGCCTCCCTCCCTCCTCCTCCCTCCTCCTCCCTCTGAGAGCCTCAGCAAGCAACAGACACATCAACACGAGCGGAGGAGCAGAAACTCACCTCCTTCAGCTCCTGTCAACAGGTGTCCTCCTTCCTGACAGGCCGATGAAGAGGAGGATG
>JAGKQL010000065.1:5870804-5924655 GCA_018398635.1 Cyprinodon brontotheroides | reverse complement strand
GGAAAGATTTCAGTTTAAATGGGAATCATCGTCGAACTTTGCTAGTATATAGATTTATATAGAAGCTATGCTGGATTTTTGCTCATAAAAAGCTAATTAGGTTTAGAAATTTGGGACAAAGTTCTATTTTTTTTGTTGCTGAGGAAAAAAAAACTATTCTAGACAAGAAAAATAAAAACATACAAAAATTATTTTACACTTTATTTACAACTTTTGGATTATAATAAAATCCTTTTAAACATTTTAATACTCCTTTTGTTCAGTAACCTAATAGGTGTATTTTTAAGAATTTTTTATTAGTATTTTATATTATTATTTATAATTTATTCCGTCAGTATTTAATACATCTGGCACAATAAATGATTACAAAATATTGTAAGTATGTAAGTATTCATGAAAAAAAAAAGGTAGCCCTTCATGTTGTGGAAGGATCCTCTTGCTAATAGACTTTTATTATTAAGATCAGTCAACTTTAGGTTAATTAACTAATTAGCATGTCTGCTTTGGACATTTTTCTTGGCAGAACTCTTCAGATGATCTGGCCTAGATAGTTTTCCTTCTTAGCTTCAATACTATAATAATCTGAAACATGTCGCACTCAGATTAGGATGAGGGGATGACAGAAAATCCATGAGCCTGTCATGGCTGCCAGCATGTTTGTTATTTGGATGAGAATAGAAAAATAAACTCCCTGTAAACGGGTGCTTTAGGATGCAGAGGACAGCTGCTCGGCTTTTTATCTTAATGCCCGCGGTGTTTGGTAAACAAAAGGTGATCTTCAAACTCTCTGGGTCATGTTTTTCTGTCATAGCACTGCGAAGACATGCTGACGCTCAGTTTTAGGGACGGGGGCTCGACCCCTGGTCCTGTTAAACGAGCCAAAGATCTGCAATTTCTGCAGGTCATCTTTTCTCTGTTTCTCTATCGGCTTTCCTCTCGCTCTTGGTTTCTCTCCTGCTGGGCCGGCCCAAAGCATAAACAAAATAGGCCACATCTATGAGGAGATAAATATATATATATATACAAATTTTTTAGGGCTGAAACAATTAGTAATTGATTAAAAATTTACTGCAGCATAGAGACTCTAAAACATGCCTTTAGCTGACAGAGCAACCCATTTAGAGTAGGAATTACATCGAAATTATATAAAAATATTACAAAATTTTGCCTTTGTTTAGATAAAAAGCCAAAAAAAACGAAAATTTTCATCTGTCAATATGTTCTATCCAGAACTCCTCAAGTGCAAAACTTTTAGTTTTAATTGCGTAAAAAGTCTTCTGATTATTCTGATTATTAATCGATTATTCAAAAAAATAATTGACAGATTAATCATGGCTATCATGCCTACCATAGTTAGCATGGCTATCACTGCCCTACACAGTTAGCATGGCTATCACTGTCCCTACATAGTTAGCATGGCTATCACTGCCCCTACATAGTTAGCATGGCTATTACTGTCCCTACATAGTTAGCATGGCTATCACTGTCCCTACATAGTTAGCATGGCTATCACTGCCCTTACATAGCTAGCATGGCTATCACTGCCCCTGCATAGTTAGCATGGCTATCACTGTGTGAGCCCTATCACTGCCCTACAGGTTAGCATGGCTATCACTGCCCCTACATAGTTAGCATGGCTATCACTGCAACTACAGAGTTAGCCATGGCTATCACTGACCCTACAGAGTTAGCATGGCTATCACTGCCCCTACAGAGTTAGCATGGCTATCACTGACCCTACAGAGTTAGCATGGCTATCACTGCCCCTACAGGATTAGCATGGCTATCACTGCCCCTACATAGTTAGGGACTAATGTCCCACTGGAATCAGCTTAGTCATGGTAGAACACTTCTCTTTTTATTTGATTTATTTTGCTCAGGCTACTCCGTATGCCCACAGCCCATCAAATAGTGAAAGGGCAATATTATTGCCATTACTGTTAATATATAGTAGGAAATTTACACATTCAGTAATAAAATGTCACAGGGGATGGTATGGGGGGAAGATAATTTAAGAAGGGGGATTATTTTTAAGACTTTTTAAGAAGGGAGAAGCCATCCTCCCTCATCCCCCCTTAACTCGAGTACTGCTTGTAGGAGTGTGAGGGATGCAGAAATCTGTGTTATTGTCACAAACAGAGGGGCCCTTGATTGAAACTTTTCCCTGGGCCCCATGGAGGCTTGGGCCGGCCCTGCTCTCCTGTATGCGGTGAGGAAGTGTCAGACGTCCCATATTTTTCACGAAGCCTCAGCTCGCTGTTTTCTTCATCAGATCGGTATGTGCTGCTCTCAGAGTTTTGGCCCAGAAAGCGGCTATCTTACATCTGTGCTATTTGTTGGTTTGTGGAATGCTTGGAATCACTTCCATGGAAACGACAGAGCTGTCTGTGTGTGCGCGTGTGTGTGTGTGTGTACCTGTCTAGCCATCAGAGTGGGGACCATTTTTCCAATTTCACCATCAGATTGAGGACCCGTTGTTTCAAAGTCAGACATTTTGCCAGACCTCACATGCTATTTTGCTAATGGTTAAGTTTAGGGCTAAGGTGTCAATTAGTTAGGGTTAGGGTTAGGATGGGGTATGCATTGGTAGTGGTTAAGGTTTAGGGTTAGTTTTAGGGTTAGTTTTAGGGTTGAGAATGACTGAAAATCAATGGGAGTCAACACATGGTCCTCACTACATATAGCAGAACCAGTACGTGTGTGGGTGTGTGTGTGGCGCAGTAAATATTGACTTCACCACCCTCCCCATCTTTAGGCTGCCTGTCTTTGGCCTTTGTACAACTTTATCCAGAGGTGTTTATTCAGGCTACATTATTTGCTTTTTGCAAACGTGCTTTAAGGAATAGTACACCCAAAACATGATTAGCCTTCATTTTCTACTCACCCCATGCTGAACAACACTCTGGGTACTTTTTGATATCTCAAATGCATCTATGGAGATCTACCAGGAGGCTTCTTGCTGTCTGCTGACATTCAAATAATGGGGTCTATGGTGCCGAAGACAGAAAGGTCCATAAAGTCCACAAAAAACGTGTCAATATTCCTCCATACTGCTCGTCCAATGTATTCCAAGTGTCTTGAGTGGGTAGCATCCAGAATTTACTATTTTCGAAAGCGAAGTCATTTAGAGCGTTTTAGAGCCTAAACAGTAGTGTATAGGATTTCCTAATAAGCGCCCCTGCATGCTTGGCGGCTCACGCGATTCTCACGAGGAAGCGGCAGACCAAACCCGGAAGAAAGTCGCATTCAGCGTCTTCTCTGCCGATAATGCAAAAGCGTAGAAGAAGAAATGTGCTGTTTACCTGTGCAAAAGAAACAACGAAAAGAAAAATGTCTGAGGACTTCAGTGTTGAGGAAGAGCATGAGTTCTTTGCCGAGCTGAATCGCGCTGGTTTGGATGCTGCCGACTTCGTGGCGTCGTGGCGCGTAAGAGCGCTATTAGGAAATCCTATACACTGCTGTTTATGCTCTAAAGGCATTCGTAACCGTTTGACTAAATTCTGGATGCTACAAATTCCAGGATGACTGAAAATCAATGGGAGTCAACACATGGTCCTCACTACATATAGCAGAACCAGTACGTGTGTGGGTGTGTGTGACGCTGCAGTAAATATTGACTGTCACCACCCTCCCCATCTTTAGGCTGTCTGATCTTTGGCATTTGTACAACTTTACTCCAGAGTGTGTTTCATTCAGGCTACATTATTTGCTTTTTGCAAACCTCCGTAACTCTGTGTTGTCAAAAAGTATTTACCAGAGATTTCTTCCCCTTTTTGCTTTTTACTACATTTCAGGGTTGTTGACATGTTTTGTTTTTTTATGCCTGGTTGCCTCTCAGCCTCTCTTCCCCTCCTTATGGATAAACAAACTTTTTAAATATGAAAAAAAGCTTTTAAATAATACCTAATGTATCGAAGTAGTATTGGATAAGTTAATTTCTGCTGAAACTTTATAACCCGTTTCTCCAGGCTTGGTGACTACAGCCAGAAAGTATTTGTGATAACTTTTGTTACATCACTGGGAAGCAGCGTTGGCCCTTTTAATTTGCAGATTTGTTTTTAACTGATTGGATGGTTTCTTGAAAAATCTGCAAATTAAAAGGTCACACCAGCTCATCTCAATCAAATTTTTGTCTGGACTAGTGATGCAAGTTATTGACTGAGATGTAAAACTATCATTATGAACTCTAACAGTGATGTAGCTCTCTGTTTTTAGTGTATTCCACCCTTCAGTGCAGGAGAGACTTTGTGAATAGAGGGTTCTGGTTATAGTTGTTCTCAGAGGAATAATAAACTTTTATGAAATAAACTTGAAGCTATGAAGTGCATTAACTTACAATATCTTTCCGCAGCTACCTTGCTAATTGTTAGCATCTGTATCATGTTGCAAATATTTTGCATATTTCCCTCACATTTTCTATTATTACACCTTTACCTTCTGAGCACGGCAAGGAAGTTCTGCTGCTTCGCCATGCAGCATGACAAAATACTGAGATAACTGTTGAGTGTAAATGGCTCGCACAACTGAACCGGACCGTGCCAGATACGATCAAACCGCGCTAAACCGGTACTAATTCATCAGTGGGGCTCGACGCAGTTCAGTTCTAGCAGACCGCGTCATCTCCCTACAGTCAGCCTCTGTAATCATAAAATTTCAGACTAGTGCTGGGTATTTTCGCCAAAGTTCTGAATCGATTCCAAATTTGATTTATACAGTTCTAAATCCATTAATTTCGATTCGATCTGTTTTTACAATAGTGAAAGTGGTTCAACTGTGTTTCAAAATGCTCATGCATTGTATTTTTTTCTGTTACATTAAACACAAAGTGCAAACTAGTAAATAAGACAGTTTAAACTTGAGATTAGAACAAAACTTGTCTCATAAGTGCAAACTTTTTTGGGAAAAGTGAAATAGTGAGCAAGCAGAGGTGACACAGCAGACATGCATGAGCTGCATTATCTTCAATGCACAAACCTTATTTGCAGTGTTGTCTGTAACTTCAGGGTGTTTGCTGGTCAGCCCCACATTTGTTAATGGTTCAGTCAACCTATTGGCTATATTTGCAGCTGTCTGGCTTGAAGTCATCTTTGAGTGCATCTTTCCTGCTTATTTGAATGTGAGCGTCATGCGTGCGCGTCATTATAAAACTAATGGATCTCATTCCCTCTAGGACATTGATTTTGCAAAATGTAAAAGGAATCGATTCAGAATCGATTTTTACCCAGCCCTATTATCGAAGACATCTCATAAAAATACTAGCTTCCCTACCGGTGCCACATGATTTCCAGTGCTGATTCTGCAGTTTGATGAACCTCAACGTCTGTAAATCGTTTCCACGTCGTTTCCCGCGTCTGTAAAAACCCTGATTAGATGATCGTTTGTCGTATCCACTTCCCAAAAGCTGAATCTGTCAAGTAAATTCCCCAAAGGCTGCCTTCTTCGCTCCCGACGAAATATCATGATTATAACCAAACTTCCTGAATGTGTACAGGCGCCGCCATGTTGGTTTGCTTGTTTCCCTCTAGAGAGCAGTAGTACCGTAGATCGCCACTAGGAGGCGAGGACCCCGCACTAGCGTTGTGTGTAAACGGTCGTAAGGAATCGAGCTCGGCACGGTTAACTGATCCAAGCCCGATCAGAACTCCATGTTTTGTTCTGTTTTCCTCCCACAATGTTTACATTTCATTACTTCTCATTACTGCTGCACTTTAAGAACTGATTACTGAAATGTCATGGGAGCTGTACAAAACAAAATTTCCTTTTGTATACACTCTGTGTATACCAAACAATAAAAGTTGTCTCTGTCTAACTCGGCATGGATCGGTTTCAGAGGGTAGTGCAAATGGGGCTATATTCTGACCTCGGAATCCTCCATGGATTCAGTTTTGTTTGTTTTTTCCTGGCATACCTTCCTTTAGAGCAGAGGTCATGGATTAGCGGACTGCAGTCCAGATCTCGACCCACCTGCTGGCTAATCCGGACCCAACCCGATCTAAAACATTTATGCATGTTGTCCAACAACAGTGTCTAATTTCACCTTGCGCCCCTTCTCCAGTTAATACGGTAAAGCCCTCTAGAGCGTCCGTGCTGCTACTTTTAGACACAGCAGGCAAACCTGTGGCAAGCCGGGCGATGGGAAAGAAGGAGAAGACCATGAGAAAAAAAGAGAGCAGAGAAAGTGTGGACTGCTGGAAGAACTGCGGTGTGAACTGGTGAAAGAAAAGTGAAATGGCGTGCTCAAAGATGACCCTGCACATTTAGAGGATGTTTGGCTCAACCTGCTGCTGTGAAGCAGGATTCTCCACCATGAACAGAATCAACAATAAATCTGGATCCAGGCTCAAAAATGAGCTCCTTGATATGTGCTTGAGAATGGCTTAGTTTCCATTTAAACCCAGGTTTAAAAGCCTAAAGCCCACTGCGAACATTAAAGCAGAAGAAAGAAAAAGAAAGAAAACGGTCAGTTCAGGTGTGTTTTATTTAATATGGGAATCAGGAAATTGTCTATAAACCAAACTGAACGATTGTTGTTCTCTACTTAAAAACTTTGAATTTTAAAATGGAAAAAAGTTATTTTTTTGTTTTTTTTATTTAAAAATTCAATGTATAACATGGATGCATAAACATCTGCATTTTATTTCAGGGTGAAATTCTGTTTAAAGTAACAGATTATAATTAAAAATCTCTCCGGACCTTTACTGGTTGATCTTCTTTATTGGGACCCTACTGGTTTATAATTGGTTACCCCTGCTTTAGATGTTGCTTTGGGTTCTTTCTTTACCTGTTTATCTGTTGTGTGTTTCCTCCTTTCGGGAATTGAAGCTTTTTTCTGTGGTTTCCTGATTTTCCAACGGCTTAAAAAACGACTCGGCCACCCTAACAATGAATAATCCAATCACCTAGTTCCTAATTTCCTTTCAGGTCAGTAGATAACGTGATGCTTTTTATAGATATTTTTAATCCTGCTTTATGTCGACAGGGAGGATTCTACATTCTGAAGTTCTAACAGTAATAAAAAAGTTAATTTACGGTTTAATTAGGGAAGTTTAATGGGTTTGATTGGCTTGGATCTGTAACAAAGTAAACTTTATTTCTCAGTGCTGGAAGAATCGACATAGAAAAAGTGGAAATGTGTTGGTTGATCGGGAACCTGCTAAAATGTGGCGCTTCTGTGCAAACTTACCGTAAAACTTTTATTTTGTTTATTAGTGTTTCAAAATAAGACACAGGCTGACTACCTATTTACACAGAAGCAGGAACCAGCCCATCTGAACACAACAAGTGAAATGGTTTCACATGCTTCAGATGTTTATAGATTTTTCTTTTTTTTTTTTTTTTTTAGAGTCTTACTGCAGCAGCAGGGATAAGTCGAGGCTCTTGGCAGCTGCAGTTTGACGCGGTTGGACCGGTCTTTCCTGTCTTGTCTTTGCAGCAGCCGTGATGTTTACCGACCACAGATGGAATGTCATCCCTGCATTTGCTGGATACGATTAGGGAATAGATGTTGATAATCTGGACAGAACTAGCAGGGTTGGATTATGCGACAATTGGTGGCAAGTGACGCAGGAGTCAAAGCCTTTCCACTCCCCCCCCTGCAGCAGTTACATAGAGGGCATTAAGATGAAAGAAGACGTCTGCCTTCAGAAGGGCAATCTGTGCACGCAGGCTGACTTTCTGATCCCCTGCAAATGTTCTCTGACAGATCAAATGAGGGACGGGTTTAGAAACACGGGTTGGATCTTCTCTGTTACCAACCGTGGAACATTTCTTTGTAAGTTTATTTGCGTGTTTATTATAGTTGACTAAAACTAGTTGATAAAACAAAATGAACAAATTGAGAACGATCTGTTTGTTTATTGAGATGAATAAATCGATTAATCTTTTAAACGTTTCTTTTAATTAATAGCTTAATAATAACATAGAAAAAGGTTCTTTAAAAAGACTTGGTTGCAAATTAAACCAAGTGAAACAAAACTTTTCCACTTGAGCAGTTCTGGATAGTACGGAAGAGGATTACCCCAGGCTCACACCGACTCGGTCTTACCGTTGCGATGCGGTGGAGTGCTTGGCGCCCGCAGTGATTCCAAGTCATTAAAAGGCGTAAACCTCTCACCGGGCTGCTGAGCTGTCCGGCTGCGATTACCGAGACACTCTCGGCGCGCTGCAGAAAATTCCGCCAAAGCTATCGCTGCGGCGTGCGAGCCCTCCGCGAACAAAGCTTCACCGCAGAAATATCCTTACTTGGGCGTGTTATTGCTCGGCGTGAAGTTACATGAACTCAAGTGAACTTCTGTTCTCGCGAGTTAAATCTCCGGACCTAATGCGAGCCGCCCAGAGCCGCACCGCGACCGTAGTCAAAAGGGCGGTGTGAGAGGGGGTGTCGCGGGGAGTTGCGGTCTCCGTCGGCTCTATAACCGCACCTGAGCCAGTGTGAGCAAGTGGGTTAAGGGCAACTGGAAAAAAAAAAAAAAAGTTAACAGATTTTTAAATTTTATTACAGTTAAACATGGGAAAAAAGTCAGAATTCTGACTTTTAATCTCAGAATCTGACTTTAATCTCAGACAATAAAAGTCAGAATTCTGAGAAAAAAAGTCAGAATTCTAAGAAAAGTCAGAATTCTGAGATTAAAGTCAGAATTAAAGTCAGAAGTTTGCGTCCATGTTTCATCTGATGTTCGCTGCACTTCACACTAACCTTCAACCATGAAGCAAACCATGGCATGAAAGCCACTGTGTATTTGAAAGAGTCAACCCATCAATGTTATCTCATGGTTACCAAGGGCAACTACAAGGAAAAGAGCAACAAAATGCAGCTTAACCGAGGTGTTTGTGTTGGTGAGTGAGCCGGAAAGTAAGATAAATATATTTGGTAGAGGTTGTAAATAAAATAGAGCATTAATAATCAAACGTTTAGAGTCTGACGTAAACGGATCAGATTAACGAGGACATGCGTCCAGCATGGTGCTTTGTTGGCTATGATATTGCAGATTTGCTCCTATTTTATTTAGATGTTTCCTTATCTTTCATCAATTATTTTGGATTTATTTTAGAGCTGCAACTAATGATTATTTTGCTAATCAATTAATCTGATTATTATTTGATGAATGTATTAATATTAGGATAGCAAATGTTTCCTTAAAGAAGATTTATTTTACTAAATGAAACCAAGTGAAACTCAAACTTCTGCACTTGAGAAGTTCTGGATAAAGATGAAAAAGTTTTTTTTAATCTTAAATGAAAAATATTTGTATTTTTTTAAATAATCCTGGCATAATTACTGCTCTAAGTGTGTTGCTCTGTCAGCTAAAGGCATGTTTTACAGTCTCTATACTCCAGTTAATGTTTAATCGATTACTAAATTAGTAATTATTTCAATAATCGATTAATCATGATTAATCATATTAATTATTGCAGCCCTAATTTATGTTAAAATCACAGCAGCATGATGCCTCGTGCATGTTTGTCAATATTAAACATGTAAAAAAAAGCATTTTTTAATTAATTAAAAATTGTATGCAATAATTTTTAATTCTGCATCTACCACAGATTATTTATTTATATTTGTTTGGGATTTCCCAATACAATTTTTATTTTTTTGATATGATTCTGATATTTTAGCTTTGAGAACTGACTGATGCCCAAATTGACTCAATACCATATCAGCACAAATAATACATGATTTTTTTTTTTTTTTAGTTGGTAATTATAAAAAAGGTTTTATCAGGTGAAATTACTCAGAAAACCAAAGTCAGCAAAAATATTTAAAATTAAACAACAGATTACGTGAACTTTAGGTTAGGGAAACAGAATTAAATCAGCCTTTTTCCACTTATCCTTGTTTCATTTCAGGAAAAACAAAAACTAATGGATATAGTTTGATAAGAAAAGGCTTGTATGGCGATGCATTTTTCAGCCATATTGCACAGCCCTAGAATGAGGGCATTCAAAGTAGGGCTGGGCGATATAGAAAAAAAGCTTATCGATAAAAAAATGCATATTGATCGATGTCGATAATTATTGAAAAGATTTGAAACCATATTTTATGTGCAGCTCTGCCTGGACTTTTTTATAATATTGCTAAATGATTTAATTTTAATAAAAAACACAAACAGACTTCCAATTAAATATTTATTTAACCAACTTTTTTTAACCATAACAGAATTGTTTTAAGAGAAAAATAACTTAAGACCTGAGTTATGTTATTAAATACTGTCAAAAGAATAAACTAAAGTGACCAGAAAAGTGACCAAAATAAATATAACAAATAAATAAATGCCCCCCGCACCGCCGCCCCCGTTTCCTGCTTTAACCTGAGTTATTAGTTTGAAGTTTCTGGCCCCTCAGCATTTTATCTCAATTGTTAGAACTACACGTGGGAAACTGCCCAGAACTGAAAATATATATATATTTTCAGCGACAATTCTCGAGGAGGAGAGCGAGCGCTTTGGGCCTACACAGCTTCGATTACTCCTCTAATGGTGTGGCGGCTGAGATGATAAAAAAAAGTTGGTTGTGTTATCAGACTTCGTTTTCACTGGTTCCCGACACATTTTACAGATGACTGTGGTTTGTTTTTTGTCTGACTTGCCATGACCGAAATACTGCCAGACTGCCGAACTACAAAACCTTCTTTGGAACAATTTCCTCCGCCTCTCCTTGCTGCCGACATCTTCATGTGCTCTGTGTTGTGGTTTGAGAGAGCGGCGCATTGTGACGGCGTGCCTGGGTCGCGATTGTGATTGGTTGGGAGGAAGCGGTGGTGGTGACTCGCATAAACCTACATGCTAGGCTACAATGAGGAAAAGAGGAAGAGAAAAACCTGCCGTTTCTTTGCTCGAACTGTTTTCTCGACTCTCTTTTTTTTTTTTTTTCTATTGCGCCACAAGATCTATCGTCGACCATATATCGATTATTGAATTATCGCCCAGCCTAATTCAAAGTGATTGGTGTCACTTTTAAACCCTCACATAGTTCAACTCCAACTTGTCCACCTGCAAAATACTGCAGGTTGGAGACAAAATGTAACTCATGTGTTTTCTTACCTTTGAAATTAAATGAAAGGCTACGTTCATACTGCAGAACTTAATACTCAATTCCGATTTTTTTTTGCGAAATCTACATTTTTTGCGTTGCCATTCACATTTCAGATATATGCGACTTGTTTGTGATCTCCTGTATGAACTGCATTCATAGAGCTTTAGCATGTCCGCATGCGCAGTAGAGGACGCAACAATCGTCTACAAGCAATATTGTATTGTTTATAGAAGTAAACATGGATGGTAGCGCTGGAGCGCATCTAGCGATCTTTCCCAACCTTCAAAACTCAATCTGTTAGGGTTGTTAAATTTCCCCAACTTTAACCTATAAAGAATGAAACAAAGACAGTGTAAGATTTTTCCTGCCCGAGCTTTGCAAAGGGAAAATATACAGAGCTTTAGGATTACTCTGTGCATCTTCATCTTGCTCCACGCTTGCAGGCTTATTTTATTGAGCAGTCAACACATTACAACAGCTTAAGTTTGCGCAATCTCTTATGCCATGCCACATTAGCATGAACTTTTAAGATATGGAACATGTCTGGTTTTCAGTATACGCTTTTAAAAAAGGTGTCGGGGGTCATGAACTTTTAACTTCTGTGTGATAAATTAAATAAAACTTACAAGGAAAGCATTCCTCGCAAAACATTTCACCGTCTTATGACCTGCATACATTATTTCCACTGATGACAGTAACATAGAAAAACAAATGATTAAAAGCAATATAAAAGATATAAATGAATAAAATGATAAAACAACAATCATAATAACTCCAACATGATCTTTTCAAGATGGTTAAAAAAAAGACTGCTCTCCTCATTATCGTCCCCCATCATTGTTGTTTTTCTTCCCACTTCTGCGTATTAATGCACAGAATATTGACCTTTGCTGAGTATTAAGGATGTTCATGTGTGATGAATGCGACCTGGTAGTTCATACATGGGTCACATTTGAAAAGATTTGATTCGTATCGGATTCAGGACCACATAGCCAACTGCCCTGGGTCGCATTGGAAAAAATCGGATCTGTGATGTTCAGACCATAAAAAGATGAGATCCAGGTTGCATATGGGCAAAGAAATTGGGATTTGGTTCACTTAAGGCAGCTGTGTGAAGGTTTTTGTTTGTTTTTTCTACATGATGTTCTAAGTTTCAGTTTCAGATGTTTTTTTTTGCTCATTTTATTTTTCCCTTAGGTACCGCATAATATTAGGTTTGTTTAAGTTTTTCTTTTTAAGGAGTGATTCAACAGGAGAGCATAAAAGCGACACCAATGCTGGACTTGATGGTTCTTCAATTCCTCATCTTTGCAAAAGCATAATTTTCTTTCAGTAGACCATGGCAAGAGAACAAAAACAAACAAAAAAATGCGTCCGCAGCTATAAATTTACATTTTCCCCCCTCTTCCGTTTTCCTTTACAGTTTTGCAAACATCTCATTAAGAATGCATGCACCACGTTCTGCAGGAACAATGCCCGAGATGTTGTTTACAGCTGTTTTGATGTTCAGGATCTTTCACTATAGATTAAAAGATTTTCTAAGAGGGGCTACAGCATGCCTGACTTCATTACAAAAGCTGCGTTATGTGAAAAAGGATCTCTGCCGCAATTATTTACAACTGGAAGACGCTGCAGCCTTTCTTTATTGCAGGAAATGGATACTCCTCAGAAACTGCAGTTGTTTCATCTTTAAAATGGGAAAATGCAGCAAAATGTTGATAGGCAGTGTGAGGCTTAGGGAAACAACTATTCCCAGGAGACATTTAGGATTTTGGATTCATTGCCAGATCTTATGCATAATTAAGCTAATCGTAACCCTTCCATACAGCCGCATCCTCTGGTGGGATTTTCCTGTGGCAGCTTTCTCCTCCTGGAGCATCTGTGCTTTTTACAGGAACTCAGTTCTGTGTGGTCAGAATTCAACCCTGACAATCATTAACTCTGCGGATAATAACACCTTTCTACCAACATGACAGAAATTTAAACTGCTGATTTTTTTTTCAGTTTTTTGGGTTCGTTTTTTTTCTTATTCCCTTCCCACAATCCAGACATATTTCCATTTAGCCAGCAAGCCACAGGCCCGTTTCTCTATGTAATTCATGCTGTCTGCTGACAGCGGACAAAAGATGGCTTTGTTGGAAACTGAGAGCGAAGAAAGACCAAAGATCGACTTAATGCTCTGTTCATGTTTAACTCGAGTCGGTCATGGCCAAAGGAAGGGATTCTCTATTCTCTATTACACACACACTCTGTTTAATCCTGAAAGAAACATTCAGCACAACAGCTCCATTCAGTGCAGTGCAATTAAAGAACCATCAACCCATCCACTAATATATATATATATATATATATATATATATTAGGGATGTCAGTTTAAAAGCGTTATTAACGCGTTAACTGCTTTAGACTATAACGGCGACATTTTTTTTAACGCCGCGTTAATCGCGCGCATCATATCAAAGCGCACCCGTTAGTTTGTGTTCTTTATTTTTTCCGCAGCGCTCTCTGTACTTTGTTTTACCCTTGGCGCTTTCCGTAGCTTCAGGAATGCTAAGTTTGCGGGAGAGTCCGCAGCATAACAGACCCGTGCTTTGAATGGGCAAACATGGCCAGCAGACAAGGTATCCTGAATGATACGTTTTTCTTTTTTAAAGTTATGCCAGAAGAATTTGTCCAGAAGAAACGTGCGTCTCACTGGCTTAGTGCCACCAAGACAAAGAAATGAACTAAGTCATGTGGACTGCACTGCTGCTGCACTTCCTGTTCAGACCAAAGGAATATTAAAGCATTTTGAAAATGTTCTACATGTAAAATGTTATGTTGCTGAGATGACTGCAAAGCCCAGTTATTGTAATTTCGTCTGATTTATTTATTTTTGTGAGTAAATTCATTTCATTTTAATTAAGTTTGTATTTCATAACGGAATGTGCACTTTATTTTAACATCTTTATTTTTGTCCTATGTTTGAGAAAAACTTAAGCTTACGGAGTACTTTGAAGTACTGTTTACTGTTCTGTAGTTTTTTGTAAAGTTTTGATGGAAGCATAACGCCTAATTTAAAATTTTGAATTTAAACCAGGATATTTTTATTCTAGTTTCTTAAAAGTGCTTGAAAATTATGCTAATAAAAAAAAAATTTGTATAAGCATGTGTTTTTTACATTATTGCACAATTGCATTTTTTAAATGGCCAAATAAAATAAAAAAGATAAAATATTTGCGATTAATCTAGAGTTAACTGTTGATAATATCGATTAATGTGATTAAAATTTTTAATAGTTTGACAGCACTAATATATATATATATATATATATATATATATATATATATATATATATATATATATATATATATATATATATATATATACTATATATATATTCACAAACACGCCATATCTAGGCATTTTACAGAGATTACAGAGACAATACAGTCAGATTGTTTTAAACTTTTTGTTAAGGAAAACCACTTTATCGCATCGAGTCATTGACTTGCAAGACATGCGTCGCCTAGATGAGCTTGCGCTTTTCTGTATTGATGGCAGCAACACAGATGATATTTCTTTCCAGGACGTTGTAACAGCCGAACTGGAACAGAACGGATGAAGCTACTATAGGAACAAAAAGCAGAGGGAACATAAAGTTATGGGTGGCACCTAACAAATACTAAAGAATGCGAGAATAGAGATAGAATGAGGAAAAGTGGTACCTATTGTTCCATTTACAGTAGGTTGTGTCTTGCACAGTCCAGTTCATTTAAACTCAACAGTTATTTCAGTTACAGTACTGTGCTCGGACCGTTCTTGCCACGGTTTCAAAAGAGTAGTGTAGATGGGGCTTATGTCTTCCAACGCTCTAAACATATAGCAGCATAACAATAGAAAATAGCTCAGGAAGACAGAAGGGAATTCTACAAAGTATGAACACTGAGGACTGAACACAAATCCACTAAATAGTTTACAAATGTATTTTTTTTTTTTTCAACACATGGACCCTACCCTTGAGATGGTTTATGTATCTTGAAACAGGTGCAAAAGTGTTTGTATTTGCGGGGCAGATCTTCAAAGAAGTTAACTCCATATGAAATTCAGCAGAGAGCAAATTCAAACATTTTTAGAATTCCACCTTTCTTTTGAGGCCCTTGCCAATAAAATGATGCATATACGACTATATCTGTACTGTTTAAACTAATTTATGTCTCTACATAATATATTAAATGGTTTGAGCAGCTCTTTTATCTTTAATGACATAAAGAACTTCAGAGACAAGCTCTTCCCATAAAACATAATACCTCTTAAAATGGCATAAATTCTGTATTAGTCTCTTTCTCTTTAGTATATTTTTGTGAATAATTCATTTCTGCTTTTTTTTGTCCGTTTTTGCTTCATATACTAAGTTTTAAAATGTCTAAGTAGGACGTTCAACATGCTTCCACCTTCTGGTTTAGAAAACAGCTGCTTTATTCTTTACTTTTTATTACTTCTGTTCATAACAGGCTAACTATGTGAAGTGTAATATAATATTATTAAGTTTTATTTATGTTTTTTTTTTAAATAGGCTTATTTTTATCACTATCACCTCCAACTCAATGGCTTTGAACCATAACTTTCTTTTACTGTTGTTCTGGAACTACCAGTAGAAACACAATCCGCTTATTTAAAGCAGCAGAACCAAACCGGTTTGCACGTCTTATCTTTGTAAATCACCTGCAACTCGTGCACTTATTGCATGCTTAAAAAAATTAATTGAGCATGCAATTTAACGCCTCTTATTTGGAGTTTTGAAGATCAGATCCTTTGTGTTGCACTGTTTTCACCAACACACCTTATATCACCCATGGTATTCATTCTTTGATAGACTGTGGTAAGAGAAGGGTTGCTGGTATGAGGAAATGTTCAAGATGACTGAAAGGAACCAATGACAGATTCATCAGTTCTGTTTGGCTTTTCCAGAGATTTTCCACCATATGTCAGAGGTCCATTTCTTGTCCACTGATTTAATAAGTCATGGAGTAAAATGTTGTTTCCCTCATTTAGGAGCTGAACCTTCCCTTTTAAACTAATGAATTTGACAAAGCTTTCGGAGTATCCTGAAGACGCACAGCCTCCTAAAACGACAGGAGCTGCGCAGCACATATGAGCAGAAGGTTAATGATGTGACCCACTAGCCTCGTGAGACCATCCCACGGATCTTGCGAGCTTTCAAAGGTTTCACCTTCGCAGATCAGTCTGGAGACTCTCCGTTAAAGAAAATTGGAGCAGTTCACCAAACGAACGTCAACCAGAAGCTTCTTTGAGGCGGTTTGAGGTGTGGCCTTAGCGAAGCCAGCGACAGTTCAGTCTAAAGAACATGGCAGCTTCAGCTTCATGAAACTAAGCGTTAGCGTGGCTATGCGAAGCTAGTTTTATCTTGATTACAGAGTATTTCTTCACTGAAAGAAGAGCAAAACACTGCTCTGGAGGCTTTCTCAGAGGAAAAGATGCTTTTGCTCTTCTCCCGACTGGTTTCAACAAGAGTAGCCTGGCTTGTCGTACGCTCTGTTAGTACGCCATATATGCTTCGCTGATCGATTGGTTTATTTGGCCGCTCTATCACCAACATAGGCCAATCAGCTAACCAGTATTTTCAGCCCCTTCCCAAAATTACTTTATCGAAGGTTTCCAGATGGATATCTTGATAAATCCATCTGGCGAGTCAGGTTAGTGACCCACATTAACCCTGACTTTACCCCAGACACACACCCCTCCATGATTATTTTTTTTCTTTCAATTTCCAACTCCAAGCAGGAAGAACCTCAACCGTACACATTTAGATTCTAGTGCAAGTGTTTCCTAAAGTATGGAGGGTTAAGAGGCATAAAATTAAAAAAATAAATATGTCAGGAAATTAAAAAACAATACATTATTATGAACAATGAAAAATCTACAATTAAATTATAAAATGTTAAATTAAACAAATACGTTTTTAAAAATATCATCAAATGAATAGATTTACCATTTGTTCAGTGAAGGAAGTACATTTTTAAACAAATCTTAATTTTTTTAATCAATCTTAAAAAGATAGAATATCTATAATGTTTTAAAGATATTTCTGGTTCCGTAATTCAACAGCTGAGAACATTTTAAGGCGCCTAAGCCTGTAAAAATGCACTGCAGTGCTTACATCACTGGTTAATTTGCTGAGAACTGGATGGAAATATATGGAGCTGAATTGGGGCCATAAGATTTGATCCCATTTTTCTTTTAAATTAGAAAAAATAATAATTCAAACTCATAAAAAAGATTTGTAAATAAAAAAAAAAAGGCATCAAAATTTTTTTTGAGCTTTTTTCTTAAACTGCTGTCCCTTCAAGGTAAGGGCAAGCCTTGATGACTTAAGGTGTGTGGAATGATGACTGACAGTTTTAAGGACAAAAAGATTCCTGCTGTTGCATTCATAGAAACCGTCATACCTAGAAATTTCTTCAGAATAAATTAATTGAAATTAAAATTGATGTTCCATTTTTTTGCTTCATTGATCTAAGCTGTTAAATTTAGAACATACCAATGATCTTATTAACGTCTCACTTGAAAAAGCACTTCATAAGTACAGGCCAACTAGTGGAGAAATAATGATATCGACAAATGCAGATGATGTATTCAGTCTGCTTTGGTCTCATGATTTTAAAAGAAAGTAGAAGAACCGACCGACTGACCGAAGCAGCAAACTCCAACACCATCATGAGCTTGGATCAATGAAGGGAGTTAATTTTTAAAACGAATCTTATAAACATAGAATATCTTTAATGTTTTAAAGACATTTCTGATTCCAACGGTTCTTTAATTCAACAGCTGTGAAAATTTTAAGGCACCTAAGCCTGTCAGTCATCATTTCACACTCATGTTACCTAAGCCCCGCCCCCATACTAATGGGACAGCAGTTTAAAACTGGAAAAAAAGGCAAACTGGAAAGTATTTTTAAGCATTTCTTTTCATTTTAAATAAATTTTGCTTCTGTTCCAAATTTATTTTTGTCATTTATTGATCTGTGCGTGCATTGACTTTGTTTTCTGAAACCTCACTCTGAGTTTCACAAAAAGATGTTTTTAAAAAAAACTCTTACGTCACCAATGTAGCTCCGTAAAACTGCTCTAAGTAACATTTTCTTTTTTTCTTTGTTTTTTTTCTCTTAAAAGATGGATTAACATTCACATGAGACCATGATGCAAACACAATAAATATCGTGTTAGACAGGAGGCATTTTCTTGGGTTTACCTGAACTTGGAGCAACATTTATTGTCATTTTGTATACAGAATGTATAATTCAATTCAGCTTATTTCTATAGCGCCAATTCACAACACGTCATCTCAAGGTACTTTTACAGTTCACCAGATCATCATCAAATTGATTCAAAGAAAGGTGTTCTATCTGAAGAAAACCAGTTGATTTTGCATCGACTTATTGATTTTGAAGGCAATCTCTCACACTAAGCATGCTTGTAGCGACAGTGGAGAGGAAAAACTCCCCTTTTAACAGGAAGAAACCTCCAGCAGGGTTCGAGGCTCGACAGTGTGGCTGACCATCTGCTGAGGCCCACTGGGGTTCAAGAGGAGACAGAAGCAGACATAGAAAAGAAGCATGGATTTACAAAGAGAGCACAGCAGCAACTGTAAAAGGCGGCCCGTCCAGGAAACACACAGCCAGTCACAGTCGAGAGGAAACAGGACACACACTTTGAAAAACAGAAACAAAGGTGTTGATGGCAGCCAGCTGGCCTGATACAAAGAAAGTATACAAAACAAAATTTAGTTTTTCAGCAGCTCTAAATGACATTTACGTTTTCTTAAAGAGTACAGCAGTGATCAAGGTGTGAAACATTGTGGGGGAAAAAAGCAGGGAACAGAGACATGACAGTTTAGAAATTTTTTTCAATAGCCATCTATGGTTGAAGAAAGGGAACCCACACAGAAGGTTCCTCTGGCTGCATGCGTATCTCTGCCCAGGCAGCTGTTCCTGAGATTTGTCCTTGCACGGTTTTTTCACGGCAGATATTTTCTGTGTGTTCGCTCTGCTGGTTGCTTTGGACTGTAGAGGATTCCATGTTCGTCTGAAACCAAAGAGTGGCAGCTGCTCTTCTTTCTGACAGCAGCCATCCAGTGTGTGTGTGTTTGAGATGAAATGGGCGATTCCAGACCCTCTCTGGCTTTTAGTTCTGGCTCTGTGGTCAAAAGGCGCTTAAATGGATTATAAAGAAAATCAATCTGACCGGAAAGTTAGACTGTTTGATGCCTAATCATCTTCTTTCCACTTCACATTGTAGAGCAGTTCAGTTTAATTCAATTTATAAGCTTCATCCTGTTTATCCCTATGGAGGATAAAAAGTGCCAAAATTAAACAAATAAATACAGCATTAAATAAATAATTAAATGTGTGTCAATAATTGATTAAATGGCGGAATTAAATAAATAAATGTTTCATTCATTAATTAAAACTTAAAATTCAGCCAAAAGTGCCACAATTAAATAATTAAATACAGCGATAAACAATTAATTAAACGTGTAATTCATTAAATAAATAAGAGATTAAATATATAAATGTGTCATTAATTTAATAAAATACGTCTTCATTTTATTAAAAAATATATATAATTAATTATTTCAGTGTGCATTTAATATTTCATGGTCCTGTGTCACAGTGCATCGAAACCATTAAAAAGAATCTGTCAAAGCTCACCCATCAAAGTTAGGGGGCGGTTCTCTAACACCTGATTGGTCACCGTGCACATTAAGAAGCTGAAGCAAATCCATTACAGATTTTCGATCCGAAAAATTTAACCCGCTAACTTTGATGGGTGAGTTTGACGGATACAATTTAATGGTTTCGATACACTGGAGACCATGAAAGTAATATGCACACTGAAATATATATTTTATAAAATCGAAGGCATTATTTACAATGTAACATTTTATTACTATTAATTGTTAACTATTTAATGAATCCCCAATAAACCCAATAAATACACCCAAAAACATGATTAGCCTTCATTTTCTACTCACATGCTGAACAACACTCTGGAGTACTTGCTTTTTGATATCTCAAATGCATCTGGAGATCTGGGAGGCTTCTTGCTGTCTGCTGACATTCAAATAATGGAGGTCTATGGTGCCCTTTGAGGCAGAAAGGTCCATAAAAGTCCACAAAAAGCGTGTCAATATTCCTCCATACTGCTGGAGTCCAATGTATTCCCAAGTGTCCTGAGTGGGTAGCATCCAAATTTACTCCGAAACGAAGTCATTTAGCAGAATGTTTTTAGAGGCATAAACAGTAGTGGCATAGGATTTCCTGAAAGCACGTTCCGCGAGCCTTCACGAAGCATGACGGAACCAAACCAGATGAAAGTCGCGATTTCCAGCTGCGACAAAGAACTCATGCTCATGAACTCATGTTTTTATGCTCTAAAACATTCTAAATGACTTTTGTTCAGTAAATTCTGAATACTACCCACTCCCAGGAGACTTGGAATACATTGGGCGAGCAGTATGGAGGAATATTGACCGCGGCTTTGTGATTTATGGAGCTTTCTGCCTGGCGGCCATGAACACCTCCATTATTTGAATGTCGGCAGTTTCCAAGAAGCCTCACAGACCCCAGATGCATTTGAATATCAAAAAAAGTACTCAGAGTGTTGTTCAGCATGGGTGAGTAGAAAATGAAGGCTAATCATGTTTTGGGTGTACTATTCCTTTAAATTAATTGTTTATCGCTGTATTTATTTATTTAATTATGGCATTTTATATCAGTGGCGTGGCTTTAATTAATGAATGACACATTTATTTCTTTAATTCCACATTTAATTAATTATTTATTTAATGCTGTATTTATTTATTTAATTTTGGCACTTTTTATCTCCTCCATATATCTCACTGACTCTCTAAACTTTGCTTAATGCCCTACAGGTCTTGGCGATGGGGGGGTCCAAGAGTAAGCCTAAAGATGTTGGCCAGCGAACCCGCAGCCTGGACAGTAACAACAGCTCGGGTGGAGGGGCTGGCGGTCACCACCACGGCTCCGCTCAACAGTCAGCGACACCCAACCGAAGCCCGACTGTGGACACAGGACTCAGTAATAATCAGTCACTGACCAATAACGCTGAACTCACTCTTTTTGGAGGCGTGGACAATAACAGCGTTTCTTCCTCTAACAGATTAACTCTGGCAGGTGAGACGTCTCAACCTTTTCTGTTTATATAATTATCATTTAGCAGCTCATTAAAGCTCGTTTCTCTCTTTCCACACAAGGTGTGACGGCATTTGTGGCCTTATACGACTACGAGTCTCGAACAGAGACGGATCTGTCTTTCAAGAAGGGGGAGCGTCTACAGATCCTAAATAACACGTAAGATAACCAAAGGAAACATTAACATTTTAGACATTCTTTAGCTTTTTTTTCCTGCCCAAAATGTCTCCATCAGGACCATATTCATCAGCACAAAGCTTGGAGTCAAATAGTTCCTAAATATTCAGTCAACCTACAGTAGGCGTTAATTCAAACACCAGGGCGAATAGCAGCCAACTTCCAGCCACTGGAAGTATGAAGGCGGAGTATTAGGGCAAAACTAGAGATTATTTTCTTCTCTTTCGAGAATAAAGTCATAAAATTTTGAGAATAAAGTTGTAATATTACAAGAAAAATGTCATAGTGAGAATAGTCATACAATTACGAGAATAAAATCGTAATATTAAGAGAATAAAGTCCTAAAATTATGAGAAACAAGTTGCATGTTTTATGACAACTCTTCCAAGAAGCACTTTCTTCACTAAAATGAGGAATGTAGGAGCATCATGTGAAGTTATACTTTGGCATTAGTTTGACAAATCAGGAAACCTTTTAGCATCAGCATCAAAAGTGGACTCAGGTTTCTGATTTGATTAATGAAGCTGGTCGGTCGTTATCTACGGAAGAGGAAGGATTAGGCCAGTCGAAAAAAGTTAACAGATTTTTAAATTTTATTTCAGTTTAGTATATGGAAAAAAAGTCAGAATTCTGACTTTTTTTCTCAGAATTGGATTCTTTTAATCTCAGAATTCTGACTTTTTTTTCAGAATCAGAATTCTGACTTTTTCTCAGAATTCTGACTTTAATCCTTGGTGAATTCTGACTTTAATCTCAGAATTCTGACTTTAATCTTAAATTTCTGACTTTTTCTCAGAATTCTAACTTTATCTCGAATTCTGACTTTTTTTTTAATCAAAATTCTGACTTTTCTCAGAATTCTAACTTTAATCTCGAATTCTGACTTTTTTTCTAATCAGGAATTCTGACTTTTTTCTCAGAATTCTGACTTTAATCTCAGAATTCTGACTTTAATCTCAGAATTCTTTTTCTAACTTTAATCTCGAATTCTGACTTTTTTTTTTTAATCAGAATTCTGACTTTTTCTCAAATTCTGACAGCTAACAAACATGTTAGCATCCAAAGCTCGTAGCCATGTCTGTTTTACAGACTAGCTCTCTTGTTTTAATGACCTTCTGCTCCTCCATTAATGAGGGGACCCTCGGGCACGTAAAAGTTGCCTAATTCCGTCATTTTCCACCAATGTGGCCACCTCTGTCACCGCCACCTCAAACTATTCACATCTTTGTCAGTGAAGCTGAGTGCTCCCAATATCTCTTCCTTCATGGTGCCCATTTACATTAAAAGATCCACGAATTCTGGAGATTAAAAGTCAGAATTTGAGATTAAGAAGTCAGAGGTGAAAAAAAAGTGCTTGGAATTCTGACTTTTTTCCTCATACTCAACTGAAATAAAATGTAAAAATCAAGTTAACCTTTTTTTTTTTTCAGTGGCCCTAATCCTCTTCGTCCGTTATTATCTGCTGGTCGGAGCTCAAAGCTTTCTTTTCTGAAACAGGTTATGGTATGATGACTTAATTCTTGTAATATTACAACTATATTTTTGTAATATTACGACTTTGGTATTCTTAAAATAGAAGAAAAAAAAATCTTTAGCCTGGCCTAATACTCCGTTGTACTGAAGTTACGTCCTCTTGCATATTTGTTTACTCTGACTCCACCCTGTCCCTGAATTTCAAGGATCTGACCAGGAGATGGCGCTTCTCTTTAGAGCGTTAATGTCCACAAATCATGAAAGAAAGAATATTTTAGTACAAAGATTGATGTTTAAAAAAGTAAGTAAAGGGGACCAACCAATGGCCCATCAAGGAAAAGTGGGGACATTTTTAATGGCTGCTACTGTACTGTACGGCCTTACCACACTTTCACTATGAAATATTGTTATTCCTAAACACGTCCCACTTATTTACTAAATGGTATGCCGACCTGTATAAAGCTGAGGGTTGTACTTATTTTTCATTTTTTCATCTACCTACATTAAAATTGTCAATGGAAGTGCATTGGACCATATATGGGTTTACAATCCTGCTCAGCACCAACAAATTGCTGACCTAGAAGCTAAACAATAGATTATTGCGCCGTCTGGCCCCATAAACTAACAACAAAACCTTCATTTTTAGTTCATTTAACAGCTCTTGACTAATTTGATTAATAAACAGCTTTTTAAAGGCAAACTGGTGCCAGACAGTCAAACTACTGATTGGTTAATTTAAGAGTTAAAATGTAAGGATTTATCTCTATATCTATCTCTCTATCCACACATATCTCCTTTCATGTAACAATCGGGATCTGCCATAACTTAAACCAGGGATTCCCAAACATTTCAGCTCGTGAAGAATTCATTTATTTCATGGGACAATTTTTTTTTATTTCACTTTTATGTTTTTTGATAAGTTTTGGACCTCCATGTTTCTCAGGGATCGCATCACAATGATTGTGAAAACCATCTCTTACCTGCGATGGAGTATTGGGGCCAAGACTAGGGATTTTTTTTTTTTTCTTTTAATTTCGAGAATAAAGTCATAAAATCAATAGAATTAAGTCCAAAAATTATCAGAATAAAGTCATAACATCAATAGAATAAAGTGCAAAAATTACGAGAATAAAGTTTTATTTTATGACATCTCTTCCAAGAAGCTCTTTCTTCCCTAAATGAGGAATGTGGAGCATCATGTGAAGTTCTACTTTAGCATCGGTTTGAAAAATAAGGAAATCTTTTAGCAGCAGCATCAAACTGGTCAGGATGTCAAAGTGGACTCAGGTTGCTGATTGGTGGAGCTGGTCGGCCGTCATCTGCTGGGCGGAGCTTGAAGTTTTTTTTCCTGAAACGAGTTGTTGCATGATGACTTCATTCTTGTAATATTACGACTTTATTCTCGAAACTTTGCGACTTTATTCCCGAAATAAAAGGAAAAAAAAGTCTCTAGCCTGGCCCTAATAATCCGTCATACTGACCCCCAGGGGGCGCTGACAGGTATTGTTTTTATTTGAAATTTTAGATTCAACCTTAGTCTTTTGGATAAAAATACTTATTATTCAAAACTTAGAATTTTAAAGATGTGAAAGTTGTAGTCATTTTAGTAAATTCAAAAAAGTTTTAGTCTAATTTTTGCCTGATTTAAAAAAAATTAATGTTTTTGTGTCTTCCATATCTGTATATAAAGTACACCGCCAATTAATCTTGACAAGGGAATAAGAACAATTAGGTAATATTTACTAATGACCTAACTTTAGAGAAATCTGTGTGTCTCTACAATACGTTGGATTTTCTTATGGATGGATCATATTTAAGTTATATCCATAAGTCTTTCTGTGGTGTCCCACCATCAGGTTCATGGAAGGCGGGGCCAAATAAGCACAGGATGCGGCGCAACAAGACTGATCTTTCCCCTTTTGACTGATAGACAAGATGCATAACAGGCAGAAATGTCATTGATTTTTTTTTTTTTTGAATAGTCTTCATCAACATTAAATCTAATCCTTGTCTAAAATCTAGACCAGGTGTCTTCAAAGTTTTCCAGGCTAAAGATCCCCAAACTGATGGCAAGATGGAGCAGGGATCCCCTAATTTTATATATATAGTATGAAATTGTGTTCTATCAAACTGGTCCTATAGTCACTCTATTACAGATGGAGTGATGTAAAGAAAGTAATTTTTCCCTGGGATTATTAGATTAGATTAGATTAGATTATTAGATAAAGTATTTCTGATTCCTGGTTGATGGGACAGGTGTTGTGAATGAAAATGGTGCCCAGCTTGAAAGAGCTCCTGTGTGTCGCTGAATGTGTGCATTGATGACTGAAAGACATCTTCTGCCTCCATTTATCTGTTTACGACAGTCTGTTGAATTCATGTTAATGTGAATTTAAAAGACATTTCAATTAGTGGAAAAATTGCAGGATAGGAAAATAAAAAAAAGTCTAATTAACCAAAACTTTCGCGACCTCCATGCAGTACCTCCGCGGACCCCCTGTTGAAGATCTCCAATCTACACAAAAACTAATGCTTGTTTTCATCATTTTTCGTTATTTAAGAGCCATATTTATTTTGTCACCATCTTGATATTGTCACGAAAAACAGGTTTGTCACAGTTGATAAAACCAACACTGGTCCTGACCCCTTACATTAAACTATAGTGTATTTAGAAAGGGAAGCTAACAAGTCCTGACATCTGAGTGTGTAAAGGTTTGGAATTTTATAGATAAAAAAAATATTTAAAAGCCCCTTGTTTGGCATATTGGACCTCCTGCATTTTACTCTCCTTCAGCCATGATTACTTAAAGGCATCCTTTTTTATGTGGAACTTTGTGTGTATATGTTGGGATTCAGTAAAAGAGACACTGCATAACTTTTGACCCAAGTATTAGCTTAATTTGGGATATATTAAACGACTCTTCATGTCATTTTCAGCACTTGGTGCCTAAAAGTGTTGTTCAAATGTTTAAATCTTCCTAGTCTTTACCAGGACCTCCATAAGTTTTTAATTTGCTGGTCAAATACACTTTAAACTATCTCAAGGGGCGTGTGTCCCTTTAGTCATGAACAAAAAAAAAAACTATTTAATTACTTACTTTTTTAAGCATATGGCTGATCTGACCTTAAATTGTTTTGTTTTTGTTGTTGTTCATGACTAAAGTACGAGAAGAGGATTAGGGCCACTGAAAAAAAACAAGTTAACTAAACTGATTTTTAAATTTTATTTCAGTTTAAACATGGGAAAAAAGAATTCAAATTCTGAGATTAAAAGTCAGAATTCTGACTTTTATCTCCAGAATTCTGACTTTTTTCTCAGAATTCTGACTTTTGTTCTCAGAATTCTGACTTCATTCTCAAAATTCTGACTTTTTCTCTCAGAATTCTGACTTTTAATCTCAGAATTCTGACTTTTCTCAGAACTCTGACTTTAATCTCAGAATTCTGACTGAATTCTGACAATAAAAAGTCAGAATTCTGAGATTAAAGAGATCAGAATTCATGAGAAAAAAAGAAATTCTGAAGAAAGTCAAATTCTGACTATCTCAGAATTCTGACTTTAAGTCCAGAATTCTGACTTTTTTTCTCAGAATTCTGACTTTATTCTCAGAATTCTGAAGCTTTAACAATCAGAATTCTGATTTGAAGCGAGAATTCTGACAATAAAATCTCAGAATTCTGAGATTAAAGTCAGAATTCTGAGAAAAAGTCAGAATTAGATGGATTAAGTCCAGAATTCTGAAAAAAGTCAGAGATTCTGAGAAAAGTCAGAATTCTGAGATTAAAAGTCAGAATTCTGTAAAGAATCAGAATTCTGAGATTAAAGTCAGAATTCTGAGAATTTCTGAGATTAAAGTCAGAATTCACGAAGAAGAAGTCAGAATTCTGAGATCAAAGTCAGAATTCAAGAGAAAAAGTCAGAATTCTGATTAAAAGTCAGAATTCTGAGATTAAGAGTCAGAATTCTAAGAAAAAGTCAGAATTCTGACATTAAAGTCAGAATTCTGACTTTTTTCCCCATACTATACTGAAATAAAATAAAA
This sequence comes from Cyprinodon brontotheroides, assembly GCA_018398635.1. Classification (NCBI taxonomy): domain Eukaryota; kingdom Metazoa; phylum Chordata; class Actinopteri; order Cyprinodontiformes; family Cyprinodontidae; genus Cyprinodon; species Cyprinodon brontotheroides. Next base: position 5,897,715 of record JAGKQL010000065.1, on the reverse strand, counting down.
GGAAATCAGTTAACTTTTTTTTTTTTTCCCAGTGGCCCTAATCCTCTTCCGTACTAAGGGATACATGCCCGTCGAGGTTGTTTAAAGGTTATTTTTCATACAAAACTAAAGAGATCAACACAAATCTCAGGTCTAGCGCCCCTAGTGGCTAAAGATGTAACAGTCTCACTTTGAAATATACTGAAAAATGCAAAGTATAGGCTCTTAGTTCAAACCAGAAAAGCTCCAGGAGCTAGGAGCATACTTCTCCCTCTTCTTTATAAATATCCATTCTTAAAGGGTGCTAGTCTTTATTTGTTTAATCAATGAAAATCAGTAAAAGTCAGAATGATATCTTTTAATAATTTTTTTTTCTTTTAAAATGGTCAAACATGAATTTAAAGACATTTTCATTCTCGTGATACTAGATTATGACTCCTTGAATTGTGTTCTAGATAATGGTCACTTCTGCTCTGCTCTGTGATGTTTGCTTTGCTGCTCTTAACCGGCTCTCTTCTTTCCCATCATTTCCCCCTTCGTGTTTTTTTGTTCTCATTTTTGCATCACAAACCATCCTTTGTTTGTAGGAGGAAGATAAACTGCAGGTTCGTAAAGCCTTTTTATTTCTGGAATTTAATTCACACTCAGCTTCTGACCTTGTCCCCGTGTCACATAGACCACATCCAATATAACGCCCCAGCATTATAATACCACTTCATCACATAACTGCCCTCAGCCCAGAAGCACTTGTTAGAGTAATCCAGCGGAGCTGATGCTAAGCTTTGCAGCACTATCGCCATCATAGGTCAGCTGGAGGCAATGAGAGTGAACCTTGTTTTGCCCCAAATTCTCTAAGTAAAGATGTTGCTGCAAAGCCGCATCAGCCAAGCCCCGGATGAATTAAACCATACATCTACTGCATCTTTCATACCCACATGAATGCATGACTATATGATTTAATGGCTTCAAACCAGTGTTTGTTTTTAATTTAACACTAAAGTGACCATGGCCTATGTTTATCAAGCTTCTGCTACAGCCAGGAGCTCAAACATACCTAAATGTAGACTTTTTGTGTGTGTATGTGTGTGTGTGTTTACCATTGTAACCAGAAATGACCTTGTCCCTTTGTTTTATGCTTTTAGAGGCTTTAAAAAATTATTTTAAAATGCATCTGTGTGTATGATACATGCAAAAAGCCTTCGGGTGCATTAGCAGTGTCTTATCATTTTGTCTGTGCAGGGAAGGGGACTGGTGGCTGGCGCTCTCCCTGACCACCGGAAAGAACGGCTACATCCCCAGCAATTATGTGGCTCCAGCTGATTCCATCCAGGCAGAAGAGTAAATTCCTCTTATTTTCTTTTTTTTGCATGTTTTTTTTTTTTATCTGTGTCTTGCAAGAGCAATGAAAATCCACGTGCAAATTCTGAATGGCTTGTTCTCTTTGCACTTTATGTTCATTTGAAATCATCTCTTAATCCCGGCATACATTGTGCGATTTTTTAAATCGCTGCAGGCAGCTACAGCTCACGATTTATGTTCGGCCCGGACGCCTATGATGCGATCTACCTGCTCACTCTGCGCCGATTAAAAACTAGGGATGCACGATATAATGGGCCCCCTATCGGTATCGGCCTTAAAACTGAATAATATCCGGACATCGCTACACCCCGCGATATGTAACCGATATTTGATCAGCTTCTGAGTTTCTAAAGTCTTAAAAAATACTACTTCTTCTTCTTCCTCAAAACTTATTTTTTGACAGACTTAAAACTTCTAAAGATGAGGGAAAAATATTAATCCATTAAAATATCCCAATATCTTCATATGCTGATATATTGCCATTTAAAACACCATATCAATCTTTTTACCAATGAAATATTGCTATATGTCATCGCTATGCTACGAAATCCCCCCCGAAAATTCACAACATTTTGCCATATTTTTTATATGTTGATGATATATTTAGCCCAGTATCGATCTATTTTACTAACAAAATCTCACAAGAATTTGCAAAATATCACGAGTTTGTAACAACAGAACTCGATGAAATTTCACTCGAGATTTTGAAAGTAAAATAGATCGATACCGTGCTTTTAAAAATCAATTTGATATCAGCATATGAAAATATATTTTAGTATATTATTTTTCAAAGTGTCAGAAACGGATAACAAAAACTTGCTATTTTCAATGACTACTTATTTTTGTCCAGCTTTAACATAGGTATTTCGATATCGGTTATCAGCTACATGAGTTTTTAAAATATATCGGCATATCGGATATCGGCCAAAATCCTAATATCGGTGCATCCCTATTAAAAACCATGTCGGAATCCAGCTCCGCGAGTGAAGATGGTGCTACTCTGACTCGTCTGACCGGAAGCCAAATGACTAGAAGGGGAATATGAAGCTCACTAGAGTGAAACGCGCTGCCTTGGCTATTTGTGCAAGTTTGTGCTAAAAGCCCTAAAAAGAAAAGACGACGACGTATTTGGACAAAGACATGGCTGAGCAAATGTAGCTACTACGGTCTGTGAATTTTACAGACAGAACTGCATTTCACTCATTGCACCCCCGCCATGCTTCTGTGTTTACATTTGAGAAGAAGAAGAAGAGGAATCCTTGTTTGCGCATTTCCACTGAGCGACTTGCCCACGACGGTCAGGAGAAAATGAAACATGTTTGATTTTCACGATACCTGATCTGGAGCTGGTCATGAGAGGCTCGTCGCCACTCGTAACCCGCTGTACACCACATGACACACGGTAAGGCTGACAGTCGGCCCGATCGAAAGATTCTCGCACAACTGGAAAATCGCCCCGAAAATCGCACAGTGTACGCCCGGCTTTAAAGGTTTCAGGTGCATCAACCAGCAGGGCCCGTTGACAAATGCTACCTTAAGCCGGGCATCCACGGTACTATTCTTAAAATGTAGCTACAGCTCACACTGCACGCTGAAATGGCGCAAGGTTTAAAAGTTCACAACTCACGATGTTTGTTCTCACACTGTGCGACCCGACGCTTTGATGTGATCTACCTGCTGAGACTGCACGTCTAAAATTCACATGGGACTCAGCTCAAGCAGTGAGATGGCGCTACTCAGACCTCGTCTATCCGGGAAGCCAAGAAGAAGAGGAAAAAGGCCAGAAGGATGACAATGCCTCTTGTTAAATAGGAAGCTCTCACTAGAGTGAAGCGGCGCAGCCTTGGGAGCAATTTGTGCAATTTTGTGCAGAAAGCCCTAAAAAGAAAAGGCGGCACGTATTTGGACAAGGACATGTGGACTGAGCAAACATGGCTACCTACGGTCTGTCAATTTTACAGAAAGAACTCCATTTCACTCATTGCACCACCGCCATGCTTCTGGGTTTTTTATCAGAGAGAGGAAGAAAAAAAAAAAGGAATCCTCCAGCCATTTCTTACCGATACAGAGAATGCATTAGGGACCTCTATCTAAGGCCCCCGGCCACACGACGGTCAAACCCTGGCCTAAACAGCACATAATTTTTCACCAAACCTGAAGCCTCATCATCCCACACTGAAGGCTGTGGCTTCGGGTTCTGTATAGCGATCTTTTTTTATTCAGCCTTCAGAGTGGGAAGATTTCGAACGCGCCGTTTTGGCGTTTCCATCTTTTTACGCTCTAACCGCTATTTTTTACACACATGCGTCTATAGCGTCGCCTCTAAACACGCATGCGCGACAATATCACAACAACAATGGCGCCCGTTGCTGCTAATGCTACTCACCCTGCTGTCGGGGCTTACAACAGAATCTTCTTCTTCTGGAATATCTCCAGGAAGAACAGAGCAATATCGCACCACATAGTTCAGCACCTGAATTTGACTGAACTATTTAAAATGGACCAAGCAGGGCAACCATGTATAAATATTAGTGCCAGCCGCGCTTCAAATTTTCGTCGCTTATTTTTGCTTTTGGCACCTACGGCGCCACTTACTAAGGCCTGGCATACATTTTGCAGCGTTTTCATGCATTTCAGCAGTGGGCAGCTCACATTTATTTTTACGTCTCCGTCTTTCACGGCAAACGCTTTTGGAAAAATATCGGCGTTTAGGTGTTAGCTTTTGACTTCGTGGTGGACGGGGCCAGTATGTTCTCTTTTTTGATAAGAACACAGGAAATTATGGATTCTGGGAGAACGGGAACATGCAGCATAAACCTGGGTCAATTGGAACAGAAGCGTAGTGATGACACCACCACATCGCTCAGCTCGTTTGGAGCTGCATTTCACCTCCTGTTATTAATAGTCTCTAGTTGTGATTAAAATATATTCTTCCTTTTTTTTATTAGTGGATGAATAACAATGAACACAGTCAGATAAACACAAATCAAATGAACATTTTGCCAAATAAAACACTTAAGAAATGTCCATTCAGATTCAGCGGTCCTTCACACACACGGCTATGCAGGGAAAGGGCTGCTGCAGACAGGCTAACATTAGCCCTGGCTGCCTTTACCCCCTCGGAGCTCTGCTGGTTGCCATGGTTCTCTCGAATTCTAAATTTTTTTTTTATTCACAGTTGATAAATCGGTAAATGCACCATATAGTGACACTTAAAAGTATAAAGTTCTTGCGCCTTAAATTATCTCAAAACATCCTTTTATTGTACAACAACTACAGAAAAGGGAACTTTTAAACTAATACTCTGAGCTCTGGTAGGCGCTAACCTGGAAGCTTGCTGCTGTCGCGGTGCATGCTGGGACAGCTGTCTGTCTGGAGAAACGGACAAGTCTGCTCCTGGTGCATGCTAGGTAAAGAGGGAGGAGGTGCCAGAACAACATCAGGGGACATAATATTACTCTTTCTATTCTCGTTCGTAATGTTCTGACTTTGTCTCTTCTACTGTTACTTTTATTCTGCGTAGGTCACCACGTGTTTTAGATTTTCTGTAATGTTAATGACTTTACTCTCCTAATGTTACTTTTATTCTAATACTCCTATTACTTTATTTTCAGAATGTTATGACTTTTATTCCTCCTAATGTCACTTTATTCTCATAATTCTATGACTTTATTTTCGCAGAATGTTACGACTTTATTCTCTCCTAATGTCACTTTATTCTGCGTAATTCTGTGACTCTTATTCTCATAATACCGTTATGACTTTATTCTCCTCTAATGTCACTTTTATTCTCACGTAATTCTATTACTTTATTTTGCGTTATGTTATGACTTTTGTTTTCCTAGTTTCAAGTTATTCTCGTAATTCTATGACTTTTTTTTTCGTAATGTTATGACTTTTATTCTCCTAATGTTACTTTTATTCTCAGAAACCTATGACTTTATTTCTTCGTGAATATTACTTACTTTTATTCCCTCCCAATGTTACTTTTATTCTAATAATTCTATTACTTTATTATTCTAAGTAATGTTATGACTTTTATTCTCCTAATGTCACTTTTATTCTCGTAATTCTATGACTTTATTTTCGTAATGTTACTTACTTTATTCTCCTGCAAGTTACTTTATTCGTAGTCCAAGCAGTGGCTTTATTTATTCGTCATAATACATCTTCGACTTTATTCTTCCTCCTAATGTTAAGTACTTTATTCTAATAATTTATGACTTTATTCTCCTAATGTTCATTTACTGACTTTATTCTCCTAATGTTACTTTATTCTAATAAATTTATGACTTTATTTTATGTAATGTTACTCAACTTTATTCTCCTAATGTTAGATTTTATTCTAATAATTTTATTACTTTAATGTAAAGTAATGTTACTTGACTTTATTCTCCTAATGTCACTTTATTCTCTCGTAATTCTATGACTTTATTAATTTACGACTTTATTCTCCCAATGTTAATGTTACAACTTTTATTCTCCTGATGTCACTTTATTCTCCCAATGTTACTCGTGCAATTCCTATGACTTTTGCTTCTTCGCAATGTTGCCACGACTCCTTTATTCCCCTTAATGACTTTATTCTCCTGATGTCACTTTTATTGTATTCTCGTAATTCTCCCTCTAATGACTTTATTTTCAGTAATTCTTACTTTATTTTCGTAATAATAATGTTACTTTATTCTCCTGATGTTACTTTATTCTCGTAATTTATGACTTTATTTTCTACAATGTTGCCAACTTTATTCTCCTTAATGTTAATTCTTTATTCTCAAAATAATTCTATGACTTTATTCTCGTAATGTTACGACTTTATTCTCGTAATTCTATGACTTTTATTTTCATAATGTTATGACTTTATTCCTCCTAATGTTACTTTTTATTCTTCGTATCTCTATGATTTTTATTTTCGTAATGTTACTTACTTTATTCTCTCCTAATGTTACTTTATTCTCGTAATTCTATGACTTTATTTTTCGTAATGTTACGACTTTCGATTCTCGTAATGTTACTTTATTCTTGAATAATTCTATGACTTTATTTTCGTAATGTTACGACTTTATTCTCCCACGTCACTTTTATTCTCGTAATTTTATGACTTTTATTTTCGTAATGTTGGGCCCTATTCTCCTTAATTGTATTAGTTTATTCTAATAATTTATGACTTTATTTTCGTGAATGTTATGACTTTATTCTCGAAAAAAAAAAAAAAAAAATCCAGACCATAATTAACATCTTAAATTGTGCTGCAGCCCAGCAAAAATGGAAAACAAAATTCGCCTTAAAGCCTCGCGGCGTCTCATAAAGAGGACAAATACTGGCCCAGCTGAATGTGGCCAGACCCAGAGCAGAGCAATGAAAGTAACCTGACTGTTCGACCTAAAGCCAGACATCTGGACACCCTGATATTAATCCTTATAATTCCTACAATAGATAAAAATCTTAGCTGACTTTAGAACTTAAAAATGATCCAAAACATTGTAAAAGATAAGTTGTTTTCTCTAATGCCTTAAAAAATTAGATAATAGATGTATTAATGTCTGTATGATTATATATTATTCAGTCTCAATGATGTGGTATGTTATCTTAATTACGTGCATACCAACCGGCAGTAATGAAGGTGTTTCCGTCTACCTTTTCTATTTTAAAGCTAACATGTCCTTTCCTGCACTGACCTTTTCGTTCAGGATGTGGCCCTCTGCAATCTTTTTCAAATCATCTCTAATGTGTGTCTTTGGTTGACTAATAATGGATTTGCATGTTCGTCTGCTTGTAATCAGCACAATGCAAAAGCTAACCTTAATTTCTAACTACCTGCTTACTCACTATTGCCTCCCGCTTCCACCAGTGATCTGAAACTGACACTGGATTCCAGGTAAGCAGCTTTTGCACTGGAGACAGATGCATGTAATCATTTCAGCTTTTCCAGGTTCTGAATGCAGCTAATGTTACTTTATTCTTCAGAGCGGTAGTTTGCCTCCATGACTTTTATTTTTTGTAATGTTACAACTTCTTTGCTGATTTCTTCTCCTAATGTTACTTTATTCTCGTAGTTCTGACTTTATTTTCGTAATTTTCAGATTGTTCAACTTATATCTATATTATATATATACTTATATTCTCGAATATATATACATATAAAGAAAAAAAAAATATCCAGACTGGGCCTAATATTCCGTCGTAATGCTGCAGCCCAGCAAAAATATATGTATATATATAAGGAAATACAAAATCTGCTCTTAAAGCCTCGTGTCTCATAAAGGAGGACAAATACTCGTCGGGCTGAATGTGGCGCCAGACGTGGAGCAATGAAAATCTGGACTGTCTGACCTAAAGCCAGACATCTGGACACCCTGATACTAATCCTTATAATTCCTACAATAGATAAAAATATTAGCTGACTATTAGATAATAGATGTATTAATGTATGTATGATTATATATTATTCAATCTCAATGATGTGGTATGTTATCTTGGTTACGTGCATACCAACCGGCAGTAATCCAGGTGTTTCCGTCTACCTTTTCTGTTTTAAAGCTAACATGTCCTTTCCTGCACTGACCTTTTCATTCAGGATGTGGCCCTCTGCAATCTTTTTCAAATCATCTCTCCTTTGTGTCTTTGGTTGACGTTTACTGGATTTGCATGTTCGTCTGCTTGCTATCAGCACAATGCAAAAGCTAACCTTAATTTGTAACCACCTGCTTTCTCACTTTTGCCTCCTGCTTCCACCAGTGATCTGAAACTGACACTGGATTCCAGGTAAGCAGCTTTTGCACTGGAGACAGACGCATGTAATCAATTCAGCTTTTCCAGGTTATGAATGCAGCTTTATAGGTAGGACCTGCTCAACCAGACTTGCATTCAGAGCGGTGTTTGCCTCCATTAACTCTTTAGATGCCCAGATTGTAACTTGATGTGATTGATTTCCTTCTTTGCTGATTTCTGCACCATGGCCAAACTAATGTTTTATGGAGGCTCAGTTCTTTCCATTATTGTTGTAAAAGCTGCCAAAGTGTTTAATAATTTATAAATATATTTAAATGTAAGGCATCGTTGCTGGCGCAGCGTAAATTTTTAGATGGCGAGCAGCATTTCTCGTGCGTTACTGGCTGCTTATTGATACGCTGTATATATATATATGTATGCATATACTATATATATGCAATGCATATATGTTACGTATATGAGCATATACATGTTGGCTGCTGTATATATAAGGCCAAGGCAGGCAGCTATTACATGTTGCATATATGTTACAGCATACATGTGCTGCTGCTGCTATAGCATATACAGCATATATGGCGCTTATAAGGCAGCATATGTGGCATATATATGTATATATATATATATATGTATATTATTATATGTATATATATATATGTATATATATATATATATATGTATACAAATATGTATATATATATGTACGTATTATTATTAGTTTAATAACATATATATATATATACATATATACATATATATATATATATATATATTGCATTATACAGATTTCTACTGGTCTGCCGGATGTTTTGATTGGGCTTGAAGTTAAGATAATATAACCTATGATACACAATCTTAAAAAAAATGATATAATTTGTAAAACTCAATCTCAAACAGCAAAATTTGAAAAATCTAAAATCTGTAAAAAGAATTTAAAAAAATATCAAAATTGAAACAAGAAAATAAAATTTGAAAAAAAAATGTAATATGGAAAATGGACTGTGGTGTTGGGCTGTGGCTCTGATCATTGGGGGGTTGCAGTAGTTTAAGTGCTGATGTCAAGGGGGGAAATGTGGATTTTGGCCTGATGTATTTATGTAGGAATGTATATGGGTTGTTTACATGTATGTATGTAGATGTAGGTATGTATGTATGTTTTAGCCGATATCCAGCACCAAAATGGTGGTATCGGTGCCCTATTTGCTGGTACTTGCCGATACCACCATTTGAGAGCCAAAAGTTTATTCCACTATTTTCACCCATTCCAGGTAGGCAATAAAAGTTCTACTGGATTCTCTTTGCTTTAGTCTTTTTTCTTCTTCACAAAGGTAGGCAGCAGCTTGACAAAGCCATGATGGCAATTATTCTACATCCAAGTAGTCTGCAGTTCTTCATATATAAAAATACACATTAATTTCAAACAGATGGTATCGGTTATCATATATATATATATATATATATGTATATGTATATATTTTTTGTCTACTTTAAGTTAATTTAAGTGCAATTAGAGGCAGAGGGAATGATAAGTTTTACTTCTTCATATCCCTTTTCAGTTAATTTGCATTAATGCGTGTCACTTCTCTGGCTGTAGATGCTGACAGGTTTATTCCGTGGAGATTTTTTTTTCTATTTTAAGGTTCAGCTGAATTTAGTTAGTTTGGAAACTGGTGCTTATTTTGGTTTATGTTAACTAGTCTTTTTTGTGTGTGTTTGGTTGATTCATTTATTGATGTTTGTCAAATTGTCTATTTTGAAATTGTCTGAAACTAATTCCTATTTATTCATTCAAAAATAAATTTGAAAGAAAAAATATGATAAAACATCAGTTAAATTTTTTGCATTTTTCTTTCAATTTTTTATTTAAAAAAGGGGACCTTTGCTTACAACAATATTGGATCAAAATTCACTCCATATCCTGTCCACCCTGCTTCACTTTTTCCCTGATCTGCAGCTTTTGTCACAAGTTGTTTGAAATTAATTTTTTCAAAAAGATGTTTTTCTCACATCAGTCCACAAAGTCCACGACGAGCGAGCAATACCACAGCTCCTTTTACATTATTTTGATTATTTAAAGCAAACAAATGTAAAATTCTTACCAGAGATCGACTGATGGAGGAATTTTAAGGCCGATGCTAATACCTATTGTTGAGCTGATATTATTGGGTAGATTTTTTTTTAGGTAGATGTTGCTTTACATGATTAATGTGACACAATAATAAGAAAAAATTACACAAGTCTCAATTTAAATAGAAAAATTCAACAAATAAAAGAAAACATTTACAATGGAAATCCAACAGCAATGCAGGCGGATCATTTTCTCCTGAATTGGGGAACATATAAAAGCATCATTTGAACCATATAAAAGAATAAAACTGTAATTTAAGCCAAAACCATTATTGGCTGATGTACCGGTCTATCTCTACTTCTTCCTTAGGTAAAAACCTTAAATAAAAACCTTTACCAATGAAAACAAACAAACTTTTATTTGATTTAATCTTTTATTTTCCAGTTTAACAGACTTCACCTTGATTTCTGTGTTTGTCTTTTTTTCTAGATGGTTCTTTGGCAAAATGACACGACGTGATTCGGAACGGATGCTGCTCAGTTTAGACAACAGAAGAGGGACTTTTGTGGTGAGAGAGAGCGAGACCACCAAAGGTCAGTCTGTCAGATACTAAAGTCAGAGAAAGGGTTTCTTCAGGTTGTGTTACTCTCTCATAAAACTAAATCACAAAAGCACAGTTTGAAAATAACAACACTTTATGTCTGTTGTTACATAGCAGAAAGGTTCTGCTAATCAACAGCATCCATAGAACAGCCCTTTTTATTCCTTTGCACTGATTTGGATTCTTTAGAGTAACTGCTGATGAACTAAAAACAGCTGTAAAAATTTTGAATTTTTTTCTTTTAGCGAACATGCAACATCATGGGTCAGGTTTTTTTCATTATGTGGCAATAGCTACGGTGGCCCTGAAGTGCAAACTGCAACTACAAATCTAAAAGCGTTAACTACATTAAAGAAAAACAAAACTACATAAAGCAAAAGCGCCAACTACATTAAGGAAAACACGATTACATGAACCTACCGGAAAAGGTAGGTACGACGGCGCCGTTTGATAGGAAGCCATTCTGAACACATGGATATTGTTGGCGCCCCAGCTGCTGATTGGACGGAATCGGCGCGTTTGGCAATGACCCTGGGGGTTTAAGGGCAGCGGCTTAACGAAAGTCATTCTGCCTACTGCAGCTTTTGAAAACATGGGATATTGTCGGCGCCCCAAACATAGCTTCCGCAGATTGCACGATGTGTCCTTAAAACAGAAAGCGATATTTTTTTAAATCAGGACAATACGCAAAAGTTTTGTGAAGGTGATACTGGATATGCTCAAGACTAATCACCAAATTTCAGTTAGTTTACAAGTAAGCGATACACCGAACTAGACACTCTACACTTAAAAAGAAGCTGGACTATGTTCAGAAAGAATCGGCCTTTAACTTCCATTTTTCAGGTTCAAAAGGGTCAGATGGAGGCGTTAGCACACCGGCCGCCGTCCAATCAGCGAAAAAGACTACAACTGTCTCAGGCGGCCCCATGTTTCCGGTGGGGGAGGGATATTGACTTTCCAACGGGTACCTACCTTTTCCGGTAGGTCATTGAATTAGAGACAATGTAAAAGGGCCCACTGATGTCGATTTTCTTTAATGAATAGTTTAAAAGCAGAGATTCTTTTATGCTTTATGTAGTTAGCGATTTCCTTAATGTAGTTGGCGGCTTTTAGATTTAGTAGTTGCAGTTTGCACTTCAGGGCCACCATAAATAGCTGACTGATTGCATACAAAGTTTTTCTGAAAGATAACTGATTCCCACCTCTTTTTATTTGTTATTTTTGTGTTTTGCATTTTTGTTTTTGCAATTTCTGAGTAAACACCTTAGGATCATACTCTAGGGGCCATTGTAGCTGCATGTAAAATTTAATTGAATAAAACGAAACATTTTAAAACTGATTAACTGGAAACCTTGATGTTGCATTTAAAGATTGACAGATTGAGGGTTTTTTAGGCCGATTATTTTGAGGTCAATGTTACGGATTTTGGGCCAATTGTTGGAGCCGATATTCCTTTATGATAGCTGATATTTCCTTTCTTCTGACCTTTATATATCAAAAGTGACACAATGATAAGGAATGTTACACAAATCTCAACTTAAACAGAAATAAACTTTCTTAACAAATCAAAGAAAACATTAACAATCAGCACCGGTCACTACAATACAAGGAAAAAAACATAATGGTCGGAATTAACTTGCTTTGGGAAACAGATTAAAAGGTTGGATTTTCAAATTATGCAGCTGATAAATAAAGATGAATGTAATTTGTATCTTAAGTGGAGAATGTGCAGAAATCCTCATTGAGCAGTTTGATTTCATCCTGAATAAAGAGAAACAAAAGGGGGGAAAAATTGTCTGAAAGTAAACTTTGAGCTATAAAACTTTCCCCCTCCAGCTTTGCTCTCCTAAAATCATTCTTTACCCTTTAAAACCAAGTGTATCATGTCTGATACATGAGTTCTTGACACCTCTGCATCATCAGTGCGATATTTCTTTAAATGAAAACCCAGACGTACACAAACAGATACATAAAGTGAACAGAACATCAATAAACGATTATACAGAAATGTCTACTGAATTACAAATAATGAACATAAATTACCCGATTTAACTAATGCCAAATGCAGTTTTTTTTTTTTTTTTAGAAAGTTCAATGAAAATTCTTATTAAAAAAAGAATAGAATGGAGTCATGGTGGTCAGGGATTAAAATGTTGGAGGTGATGCGTCTGTAAAGTAACGGAGCGTCTGATAGGCAGCTGGTTCATCCCTATTTGTTCTTGTTTGTATATGTGGGAGGATGTGTGCATATATCAGCACAGAGTGGAGCGAGGACATGTGAGGTTCAAGGTAAATCATGTGGGTTTGAAAAAAAAATAGGGTTCAAACCATCTTTTAATCATTTTTGCTTCATGTTTTAGTCCTCAGCAGCAGTGCAGGTTTTTCAGGGAGAGAAAACAGCCTGAAATGAAGGAGAGTGAAAAAAAAAAGACAGAATTTAGGTCAGTGTGGAGCTGAAGCTAAGGACTGTACAACCACAAGCCACATCACCCAGTTCAAACACAGAGGAAGGGGGGGAAGTGGCCTTGAGCTGCTCCCTCTCTCTGTTAGGTGCTACTAGTTCTCCCTCTGGTGGTGAAACAAAAACATTACAGCTTGTAGGAAAAATAATGTTTTTGTTTTTTTTCCCTCCAAGGCGCCTACTGCCTGTCAGTGTTGGACTATGACAACACCAGAGGGCTTAACGTGAAACACTACAAGATCAGGAAGCTGGACAGCGGGGGCTTCTACATCACATCCCGCACGCCGTTCCCCAGCCTGCAGCAGCTCGTCAATCATTACCGCAGTGAGTTGATGGAGAGGCTTACGGAAGAGGATTAGGGCCACTGGAATAAAAAAAAAGTTAACTGATTTTAAATTTCTATTTCAGTTTAGTATAGGAAACAAGAATTTGGAGATTAAAGTCTGAATTCTGAGATTAAAAAGTCTGAATTCTGAGGATTAAAAAGTCTGAATTTGAGATTAAGAAAGTCTGAATTCTGAGATTAAAGTCAGAATTCTGCCTTTTTTATTGTCGGAATTCAGACAGATTTCTGGGAAAAAAAGAGTCTCGAATTCTGAGATTAAAAGTCAGAATTCTAAGATTAAAGTCTGAAATTCTAAGATTAAAAGTCAGAATTCTGAGATTAAAGTCAGAATTCTGAGATTAAAAGTTCTGAATTCTAAGATTAAAAGTCAGAATTTCTGAGATTAAAGTCAGAATTCTAATTCAGAGTCAGATTTCTGGATTAAAGTCAGAATTTGAGATTAATGTCAGAATTCTGAGATTAAAGTCAGAATTCTGAGATTAAAGTCTGAATTCTAAGATTAAAAAGTCTGAATTCTGAGATTAAAAGTCTGAATTCTGAGATTAAAGTCAGTAATTTCTGAAGATTAAAAGTCAGAATTCTGAGATTAAAGTCTGAATTCAGCCTTTAATTTGAATTCTGTGTGATTTCTTCGAAAGTCAGAATTCTGAGATTAAAGTCAAATCCGGAGAAAAAAGTCTGGAGATTAAAGTCTTCGAATTCTGAGATTAAAGTCAGAATTCTGAGATTAAAGTCAGAATTCTGAGATTAAAATTCAGACAGAATTCTGAGGAAAAAAGTCAGAATTCTGAGATTAAAAGTCTGAATTCTGAGAGAAAAAAGTCAGAGATTCTGAGATTAAAGTCTGAATTCTTGCCTTTTCTGATTGTCGAAATTCTCGGTTTTTTGTGTCGAATTCAGACAGATTTCTGCAGAAAAAAAGTCAGAAATTCTTAAATTAAAGTCCGAATTCTGAGATTAAAGGCAGAATTCTGAGAAAAAAAGTCAGAATTCTGAAATTTTTCCTATGTTAAACTGAAATAAAATTTAAAATCAGTTAACTTTTTTTCAGTGGCCCTAATCCTCTTCCATAGAGGCTAATCCTCGCCGTAATTTAGCATCTTTAACATTCTCATCCATTAAGGCAGAGAAACAAACACTGGTGTCGTCCTCAGAGCACGCAGACGGCCTGTGTCACACCCTGACGGACGTTTGTCCCGTACTGAAACCTCAGACTCAGGGCTTATCCAGAGACGCCTGGGAGATCCCCAGAGAATCCCTTCGCCTGGAGGTCAAGATGGGACAGGGCTGCTTCGGAGAGGTTTGGATGGGTAAGGTCATGGCGTTTCTGTCCTCATCTAAAACCGATCTCCTACTTTAATGTAGAGAGGATTAAGCATGGTTGATGTAAATTAATGTTTTTCTTTTTAAGAAAGAAATCATTTTTTTCCACTATTGAAGATCCAGTTTATTTTCTGCTTGAACATTTTTAAATGATTCCTAATGATCAGGAGGCCTGTTCATCTGTTTGGATCTTTTGCTTGATTAGAGTCAAAGACCAACATGATGTTGGCGTATTTGGGTTCTGAATCTGTCTGTAGCTGGAGCTGTTTTTACTTTTCTAGAAGGTTAAGGAGAAAAGAAGAAAAAGAACTAAAGAAATATTTAATAAGTTTTGTTGTAGCTTAAAAATGTAGCTCATTTTTGGGGTATCAGTGTCAGTTCTACAACAAGTCCACCAGGTGGGGCCGGTGGTTTATCATTGGGGCTGCCGGAGCCCTTCATCCTCCAGCAGGTTCCATCCATCTATTTTCCATCATGCTTTATCCCAGCTGGGGTAGCGATGGATGCTCCTATCTCCGCTGTCTACCGGCGAGAGGCTGGGTACAACCTGGACAGGGCAAACACAGACACAAACAACCATTCACACTTTAGGAGAATTTAGAGTCAGTCATGTTTTTGGACTGTGGGTAGAAGCCCAAACATGCTAACTCCATGCAGAAAAGACCCTAAGGTGTTCAAACCCGGAACCTTCTTGAATCTATATGCCAGCAGTGCTACCCTACTCTGAACAGCCCCTCTAGCAGGTTCTTATTTAAAAACAAAAAATTAATAAACAAAAAAAGATAAGAAAAAATTCTCCAGAGTTATTATGTTGGAAAACTACATCAAAAGTCTCCATAGCAACAAAGGGCAAAATGAAGTTATAGCATATAGAAGATTAAAGTTTTCCTCATGCTCATTTTTAGCGATTACTTTCAGGCGAATGATTCTGCTTATGTTGATTTCAGCCGACGGACGCCGAAATTCCAGCCCTCATATTCGGTTGCGGCGTTTCATTGCCGCCCGACGCTGCCGAGCGCTTCATTCTAATAAATCCAATCATTGTGATTTCTAAGCGCCAGTATGGGTAGATTTTCAGAATTTCACTCTAAACCACGTCATTTAGAATGTTTTAGATCATCAATAGTGTAGATAGATTTCTAAAAGCTGCCTACCTACACAACCAAAATGCAGACCAAACCAGATATGATTCATTTCGCAAAACTCATGCTCTTCTCCTCAACACCGAAGTCCCTCAGACATTTTTTCTTCGTTGTTTCTTTCTTTGCACAGGGTAAACAGCACATTTCTTCTTCTTCTACGCTTGCATTATCGGCAGAGCAGACGCTGAATGCGCACTTTCATCTGGTTTGGTCTGTCAGCGTTTCCTCGTGAGACTGCGTGGAACGCCGCTTAGGAAAATCCTATACACTACTGTTTATATGCTCTAAAAACATTCTGCATCTAAATGACTTTGTTTTCGAAAATTATGGACGCCACCCACTCAGACACTTGGAATACATTGGACCCAGCAGTGCGCATTCAGCAACACACGTTTTCTGTGGATCCTTTATGGACCTTTCTGCCTCGGCGCCATAGACCTCCATTATTTGAATGTCAGCAGACAGCAAGAAGCCTCCCATGACTTCCATAGATGCATTTGAGATATCAAAAAAGTACTCCAGAGTGTTGTTCAGCATGTAAAGTGAGTAGAAAAATGAAGGCTAATCCGCGTTTTGGGTGTACTATTCCTTTAAGGCCTTGAGGAGATTTTAAATGTGTGATATTAGCTTAACACTCCTAAATGTTTTAGGAAAATCATATATTAATATCAACATCATTTTGGCTTAAACATGTAAATAAATGTACTCTTTATCAAAATGTAGAAAATTGCTTTAAAAATGTTTTTTTTTATCTTGTTATCTTATTCAGGCCAGTTAGTTATATGTTTATAAGTTTAGAGCTCCTCTCGTTATCTTCTTGGCACCTTGACAGAACATGTCAACTCATGACAGAAGGAATGAAGGAAATCTTCCGAGCCTTTACTGTCACTGGTAGCAGATCTGGTTTGTTCTGTCAGGAACGTGGAACGGAACGACGCGGGTGGCGATCAAGACTCTGAAGCCGGGGACCATGTCCCCCGAGGCCTTCCTGCAGGAAGCTCAGGTCATGAAGAAACTGAGACACGAGAAGCTGGTTCAGCTGTACGCCGTGGTATCTGAGGAGCCCATCTTCATCGTAACAGAGTTCATGGGCCAAGGTCAGAATAATACCTTAAATCACTACCAGAAATTTTATAGCGTTTAACAAACTCAGCCAGCCTCACACTGATCTGGAACTCGTGTCTCTGCAAACAGGAAGCTTACTGGAGTTTCTGAAAGGAGAGTATGGTGCGTTGCTGCGCCTCCCTCAGCTGGTGGACTTTGCCTCTCAGGTCAGTACAAATATTTTTTCCCTAGCTTGAGATTTTCTGATTTCTTTGAATAAACCCTTCAGAGTTTCCACCTTTTCTCAGATCGCTTCAGGGATGGCCTATGTGGAGAGGATGAACTACGTGCACAGAGATCTCCGAGCTGCTAACATCCTGGTCGGAGATAATATGGTTTGCAAGGTGGCTGATTTTGGGCTGGCTCGGCTGATTGAGGATAACGAATATACGGCCAGGCAAGGTGAGTCGTAACAGGCCCCTAAAACCCAGTAACCAGTCGTTGCCACTCTTAGGAGCAATAACTGTCTGATGTGATGCTGCAGCATCTCAATGGGATTGACGTCCAGACTTTGGATGGGCCAAATGGAAACCTTTGTTTTCTCTGAGGTGTTTAGAGCCAGAATTGCTGCTCTGCTTCAAACCATAATGAACCTAATATTCTAGTAGAAAGAAGAAGTTGTTTTCTAAGTGATTTCCAGGTTTCCAGGTCATGAAGCAGCAATTTATACCAAAGCATTAAAGGAATAGTACACCCAAAACATGATTAGCCTCATTTTCTACTCACCCCATGCTGAACAACACTCTGGAGTACTTTTTTTTGATATCTCAAATGCATCTGGAGATCTGGGAGGCTTCTTGCTGTCTGCTGACATTCAAATAATGGAGGTCTATGGCTTCGAGGACAGAAAGGTCCATAAAAGTCCACAAAAAAGCGTGTCAATATTCCCTCCATACTGCCTCGTCCAATGTATTCCAAGTGTCCTGAGTGGGTAGCATCCAGAATTTACTCTAAACTAAGTCATTTAGAATGTTTTAGAGCGATAAACAGTAGTGTATAGGATTTCCTGAAAGCGACGCTCAATGCACGAGTCTACGGAACGCCGCAGACCAAACCAGATGAAAGTGCTACATTCAGCGTCTGCTCTGCCGATAATGCAAGCGTAGAAGAAGAAATGTGCTGGGTTTACCTGTGCAAAGAAAGCAACACAATGAAAGAAAAATGTCTGAGGACTTCAGTGTGTTGAGGAAGAGCATGAGTTCTTGCCGAGCTGAATGAGCACTTTCATCTGGTTTGGTCTGCAGCTGTTTCCATGACTTCGTGAACAGCTGCTTTTAAAAAATCCTATACACTACTGTTTATGCTCTAAAAACATTCTAAATAACTTAGTTTTAGGAGTAAATTCTGGACGCTACCCACTCCAGGACACTTGGAATACATTGGATCGAGCAGTATGGAGGAATATTGACACGCGTTTTTGTGGACTTTTATGGACCTTTCTTTCTCGGCCATAGACCTCCATTATTTGAATGTCAGCAGACAGCAAGAAGCCTCCCAGATCTCCAGATGCATTTGAGATATCAAAAAGTACTCCAGGGTGTTGTTCAGCATGGGGTGAGTAGAAAAGTGAAGGCTAATCATGTTTTGGGTGTACTATTCTCTTTAAGCCACCACCTCCATGCTGGCCTGCCAGTATGACATCATTCTCCTCCGGTGCTTCAAAATGAGACAGGATGCAAAGACTTGAACCACAAAGATGCCAGAAGGAAAGCAGCCAAATACCTGTAATGACTATGACATGTTCAGAGAAATCCGCTCAATGGTAAGAACAAGGTCCTGGCAATCAACAGCCATGCCTTGCCAGTTATCAAGTACCCTGCCAGGAAAATAAGTTGGCCTAATTCAGGCTACTGATGTTAAAACCATGCATGGTGGATTCAACCCCAAATCCAGCATCCACAGGCTATTAACTAAGAACAAAGCTTAGTTAGAGGCTTACTGCGGATCAGAACCGCCATTGAAGATGAAATATCCAAGCAAAATGAAACATACATCAGAAAGATGGCACCACAGGATGATACACCCAGTAAATGTCTCTGATAGTGGAAGCTGGAAATGAAGGAAATATGAAAATGAAGGAAAAATATGGGATCTTCCACCAACAGATAGCTGAAGTGGCTGATGTGACCAAATCCTACCAATGGCTAGAGAGGGCTGGGCAGAAGCACTGATTATAGCAAAACATGAGCACTAGAGTTATAGAGGCTCAGATCTACTATCCAAGGTGCAGGTCGTGCAAAGAGGCCCCAGAAACAATCCAGCATCTCACAGCAGCTTGGAAGATACAGGCATGGAAGGAATAGGTGGAACATCTGAACCTAGTGGCTGCTATAGTAAACAGAAACATCTAATATAGCTAACATCCTGTTGGACTTCCAGATACAAACAGACTAAATGGTTGTGGCCAACCAACCGGACATTGTGATCATTGATAAGCAGCAGAGGGCGGCTGTAGTGATCGATGTGACCGTCCCACATGATGAAACATCAGGAGAAATTAGAGAAATACCAAGACCTCAGGAAGGAACTAGAGAGAGACTGGAAGGTGAAGGCAACAGTAGGGCCCATGCTGGGAGCAGTAACCACCACACTAAAGAAGTGGTTCCAACAGATGTCTGAAGAATCATCAGAGATCTCAGTCCAGTTCAAGAAAGCAGCTAAGATACTGAGGAGAACCCTCAAACTCCCAGGTCTCTGGTAGAGGACATGAACAGGAGAAGAAGCAGCAACTCATCCCACTGAGGAGGGGTGGGATGGCTGAGTGAGCAGAGGTGATGAGCAAGAATAATTCCTGCTTCATTCATCTTTAGTAGAATTGATCCCTGCAGCTGATCCAGATGCTGCTGCCTGCGTCCTCACTAGAACTAAGAAAGTAGAGAACACCAGCCCAGTTCTAAAATCCCTCCACTGGCCTCTTTATCTCAGAGAATAGACTTTAAAATCTTCGGTTTTTCTATAAATTCCTGAATGGCTTTGCTTCAAAATATATCACAGACTTTTTGTCAGACCTCTCAGGTTAGTGGATCAGATCTAACCTGCAGAACCAGAACCAAACATAAGAACCAGCTTTTAAGTTTTTCTGCTCCATTAATCTGGAATAAACTCCCAGAAAACTGTAAAGGAGCTGAAACCCTCAGTTGCTTTAAAATGAAATTAAAAACCTTTTTGTTTAGGAGCGACCTTTGACTGATCTAAACTTTATAAGTCAAGTTTTCAGTACAACATTGTCTTCTTTTAATAATTTCTTTTTCTTTTCCCCTCATTTGCAGTACTTTGAATTATCTTAGAGATTCAATGTGCTATAGAAATAAACTTTCCTCAAACAGTTCAATTACCTTCTGTAAGATTTTATTTCCTATTCATATCTGGTACAATAATTCCAGATGTTCATAGATAAGGTTTGACTTTCTGTTATGCTGATCAACCTGTTCTCCTGCAGGCGCCAAGTTTCCCATCAAGTGGACGGCTCCTGAGGCGGCGCTCTACGGCCGCTTCACCATCAAATCTGACGTCTGGTCATTTGGAGTCCTGCTGACCGAGCTGGCCACTAAAGGCCGTGTTCCCTATCCAGGCAAGGCTCTTTTTCTCACTAACCTTTTTCTTCCGATCATAATGTTTGACATACGGACCAGGTAAAGAGAAATCACACCTTTTTTCCTGTGCTCTGATTTTAACAAGCTCTAAAATGAACAAGAAACATGTAAAAGGTTAAGAGCATTTATCTACTAAGCTAAAACAAGACATAAAGTAAAAAAAAATGAATTAGTAAGTACACCCTAAGATTCTTGAGCTTGTAGAACCTCCTTTAGCCACAAGAACTGTTTTTTGTCTCAGTTAATTGGTCGCTCATATCCCTCAGGTGGAATTTAGTCCCAGTTTTTAACATGCACCATCGCAATGAATCATTGCGGTTTGCTGATATCTGTTTTAACTCAAGCCGGGCGTACACTGTGCGAGTTTTTTAATCGTTGCATGCAGCTACAGCTCACACTGTAAGACGAAACATTGCGGTTTTGTCATACATTGGGAGTTCATAGCTCGTGATGTTTGTTCTCACACTGTGCTACATGACGCTCTGATGCGATCTACCTGCAAACACTGTACGTCTAAAAACCTCGTCGGACTCATTTCCGCAGTGAGATGGCGCTACTCTGACTAGTCTATCTGGAAGCCAAATGAGTAGAAGAGGAATATGAAGATCACTGAGTGAAACGCGCTGCCTTGGAAATTTGTGCAAGTTTGTGCTGAAAAGCTCTAAGAAGAAAAAGGCTTAATGAATGCATTTGGAGGTAGGTCTGGGCTATATAGAAAAAAAGCTTATCGTATAAAAAAAATGCATATTGATCGATATCGATAATTATTGAACAGATTTGAAACCATATTTTATGTGCAGCTCTAAGCTCTGAACTTTTATAACTTTTAATTATGATTTAAATTTCTAATAAATACTGAAAACTAACACAGACCTCGAATTAAATCTTTATTTAACCAACTTTTTAACCATAACAGAATTGTTTTTAAAGAAAAAATAACTTAAGAGACCTGAGTTATGTTATATTAAATACTGACAAAGAATAAACTAAAGTGACCAGAAAAAGGACCAAAATAAATATAACAAATGAATAAATGGACCCCGAACACAATTTTCCGATCGGGCTGATCGGAAAATTTTCGCACGACTGGAAAGTCGGCCCGAAAAGGGCAAAAAATCGCACAGTGTAAGCCCGGTTTAAGTAATGTGGAGTAAAAAAATAATATAAAGACTGAGAGTTGATATCCAAGGAAGAAAAGGTTTTATTTTACTCTGCAGAGGAGAACAACATGACCGGCTGAATGCAGCTCAGAGGTGATCCGAGGCTGCAGCATGCCAACCCCTGCACACATTAACATTTCCCAAGAGAAAACACTTTAGCTCATCGAAGGACAGAGATGACAATTGTTTTCTATTCACACCAGGACGTTTCCCCCTTATCTAACCTAGGGGGAGACTTCCTTTCAAACATCCTACCTTTCCCTTCATTTCAGCAAGGCTTCTAAGTAATCACTTTTATTGAGGAAAAGAGAAAAAACAGACTTTAACATCACTGACAAACAGGCCAAAGAAAAATACCATTCCACAGTAAATAGCAGCTTTTACTTTGCTTTTTTTTTTCTCCCCTAATTTAAACAACCGGACTCTAAAAGTGTGTTCTGGTCTCCCAGGTATGGTGAACAGGGAGGTTCTGGATCAGGTGGAGCGCGGTTACCGGATGCCCTGTCCAGCAGAATGCCCCGCCTCTCTCCACGAGCTGATGCTAAACTGCTGGAGGAAGGAGCCAGAGGAGAGGCCCACCTTTGAGTACCTGCAGGGCTTCCTTGAGGATTACTTCACCTCCACCGAGCCTCAGTACCAGCCTGGGGATAACCTGTAACCAGGCTGTTCTGGTATTAAAAATGGACCATGCTCATCGCCACTCAACTGCATGGAGGGGGATGAATGGGGATAAGGGGCCATAATAAATGGCTACAATCAATGACTTTTTTTTTCTTTCCTTTTTTCATGCATTTTTCTCCCGATGGTTTAAAAAGAAATGTGATGGATTTTTTTGTTTTTTTTTTTCTTTGCAAACTTTTAAATCTTTCAGTCAAAACCATATATAACCATATATTTTTTTAGCCAATTGTTGATCTGGATTATTTGAGTCGTTTTACACCTTGACCTGGAAATGACTGCCATGAGGTCGCTGCAGCTGCCTCTTCTTTTTTTTTTTAAGTCGAACATTTACTCATCATAAAAGATCAACTCAGGATGGGGAAAACAAGACAAATCTGCTGCAAGGATTTCTGTGCCAATGAAAAGTAATTTTTTACTCTATTTTTGGTAATTTCCCTTTTTAAAAAAAGGAACATATCTTTGCTCTGAGAGAGTGATCTACTGCTCCCTCTGTGTGCAGGTTTTAATGAGGTGATTATATTTTAACTTTTTCCTTTAATCAGCACTGCTGTTATTTTTATTTTTTTCTTAGTCTGCGTTAAAACACAATTTTACACTGGAGATCTTTTTTTTCTTTGTGAAGTATGGGGTGACTTTAGTTCCATTATTGCTGCAAATAAAGAACCTGTTTTGTTAATAGTAATCAGCAAAGGGTATGTAGAAAAAGTTATTAAAGGTATACTATGCAAAATCTTTCAGTCAATTAATGTGTTCCATAACGTTTTGGATGATTAAATGAGTCATTTCAGGTCGAACAAAGGTTTTCTCGGCCGCCCTGGTGGTCTGTAGGGGAAATACCGTACTTGCAATTGCAGGAGCCCTCGGCCCGCACCCACAGGCTCAGAAGTCTCGTGCATCGCGAGAGTCGGTCTTGCTTTACGGCGAGAACTGCTACACGCCCCCAGTGAAAGGCATGCTCGTTGCTAGCGCAGTTGCGATATTTGTGCAGTTATCATGGCCGAACCAGCGAGAAAACAGCGAAAGCACATGCATAACAAATAATGTATGAAAACATGCAAAATTTTCAAACTCGAAAGTTGGAACCAAATCGCACCTACCGCAGTAGACATGGTGATTTGTCGCGTTCGCCTGTCTGCTAAGCTCAAAACAACCGCGCCTGGCTTGACGGAGAAACCAGGAGAACAGCTGAGCATATTTACGACAGTGCACTTTTACTTTCGCCCTCTGGGGGGAGCCTCGCTGGAAAATCAACACCGGTTGCATAGTATACCTTTAATAAAAAAAGGTTTTACAAGTAAATCTAATGTTGTTTTAGATTTTGTAAAAATTCACATTACTTGTGTTTTCATTTTTATCTTCAAAAGTGTATTTTTTTATTTTTTTATTTTTTTTTTAGAGTTTAATGAATTGCAGTCGTCTTTTTTTTTTTTTTTTATTGCATCTCGCAGAGCCCACTCTCTTCACTTCAAGCTCAATACGAACGCTTTGGAAAAATAAAATATGAAAAAAAGAACTGAAAAGAAATTAAAAATAAAAATGCAGTGAAAAAATAAGAAACAGTAAAGTTCTCAAAACCTTTTTTAAAGACGTTTTTCAAAATGTGATTTCTGGATGGCTTATCTTTTGAATTTAATTTACAAAACTTGTTTTGTTTATTTTTATTTACAAAGCGTGTCCTTTGGTCGCAACAAAAATGGAAGAAATTCACTCCATAATTAAGAGGACAAATGAGTAGCAGGAGCATGTTCACTGTGGCAATGCCTCTCCCTGGCCAGCAGGAGGCAGACCACTGTGCATTCCTGTCCACTCACTCTATAAGCATGTACAGAAAAACAAAAAAAAGTGGCATCTCAAAAATGTAATTGTAAATATCTTTGATTCTAATAATTTTGTATATATATACATATATATACATTTTCCTTATTTATTCATTTTAAATTAACCCTTTTGAAAAAATCTGCAAATAATTTTTTTCTTGTTTATGGTACTTTAATGGGATAAATAACATGAAATTGATTTATTTAGATTTTTTAATTCTTATTATTACAGGTATTTGGGAGCATGTGTCTGAAATTGACCTGAATATTTTTTAAATGACTGATTGAAGCAGCGATGAGAGTTTGTGACCCTTTTAACATTGATACCACAGACGTCTCAGTTCCTCCAAGTTTCCAAAAGTTAAATTTTAGACTTTTTAGAGCTTTTTCAGATCCAGCGGGAACCCTGTGTCTGGGAGGAAACGTGAGCTTGTGTTAAGACGCCAACCTTTGGTTTGTTTTGAGTGAATCCAGCCGACCATCCACTGTATCCCATCACCTGTCGGCATGGTAACCAAGGTTTATTGGTTGGATTTTGTTCTTAAACTTTGCTCTTACTTAATAGTGTTTTGCAAAGCTAAAAAATATATTTTAAAAAGTTCAAATGCACCCTGTCTTTGTTTCTTTCCCTGGTTTTTTTTTAGCTGTCTTCCTACCTATATAAATATATTTTAAACTACTAGTTTCCTACATATACTGTACTCTTTTTATACCATATTCTTCTGGTATTTTCACACGGATAAATATTTGTTAAATTTCAACCAATACTGTTCAAATTTGAAATATAAGTTTAATAAAAATCCTTACATTACCAGAAAGTGTTTCTTTCTTCATTTGTTCAAACATTTAAAGCAGCATTCTGGAACTTTTAACTCAACTATCAGCTTAATTTGAGAAATACCAAATAATTGCTCTGGTTCAGCAATCGGTGAATATCGAAGCACCATGTTGGCTCCTTTTTTTAAAAACTCACCCATGTAACTTCAGAGGAACAGTTTTTTTTCCCTTATTTCACCAGCAGAGCACTTCGCTCTCAATCTGCAGGTGTACTAGTGGTTCCTAGAATTTCTAAAGTAGAATAGGAGGCAGATCTTTTAGTTCTCAGGCTCCTCTCCTGTGGAACCAACTACCAGTTTTAGTCCGTGAGGCAGACACCCTGTCTACTTTTAAGTATAAGCTTTGTGGTCTGAAAATTTAGATTTCTCTTGTCTTATATATTTAGTTATGCTATTTATCCAGTGAAAAATGTTTTTACTCAGTTTGTTTCACCTGCAAGGCTGAGAAAATGTCCGAGTCAGGGGTGGTTTACTTATTCCCACGACAAGCGTAATTCCTTCTCTTAAGAAGGTCGATACACTGCAAAAACGATCTAGAAATAAGTAAAAATTTCATAAATTTAGTTTATTTACCCTGAATTTGAGCAGGTAAATAAGATGATCTGCTCTTAAAATAAGATAATTGGATCAAATGCACTTGAAATAATACAATGCAGTTGTTTTTTCTTATTTAAATGTACATTTTGCAAAGTCTCTCACTTCCCCTCCTCAATTCAAGACAAAACTCATTTATTTGACGAAAAAATGACTTATTTAGATTACCGTTTTTTGCAGTGTATAACTGTTCTGTATGTCAGTAAATATTTTTGATTTGATCAAATGGTTGCAAACAAATCAGCTGAACAGAAACATGACAAAAACAAAAGCAACCCCCCCCTCTTAAGTGTTGCAAAATGGCATGATACCACATCTTCACCTGTGATTGGCCAAAAGGCCGCCAAGCTGTCAGAAAAAAACAAAGTTCTGCTATGATCAGCAGGGCGGCGCCACTGAGGGAGAACTGAGCAGCGAAAAGGAAGAAAAAGGGGGGAGCCGCTCTGACTCAATGGGAGCTGGAGCTCTTTCTATTCACTACAAAGCATCGACTATTAGAGCCATTGCTTATGAGCATGACCGACCATACACCTAAACTAAGAGACAAAATAAAATAAAAATTTAGAAATGATGAAATAGATGTTTCCTTCTTTTGTTCAATCGATATCTGCAAGGAAATATAGGAATTAGTAACAGAAATGTTTCTTTAAAGGTGTATAGTCGTTACCTTTTTAAAATGTATTTTCCAGTAGTTCACTGTGGTTGCACACAACATTTTTGTGAAGTAGTACTGCGACCTGATGGTGTATTATTTGTTATTTTTGTATTCTATGCTTTGTTTTGGCCCAGTTTGTTAGTAAATAAAGCCATTTCTGTATATTTACAATAAAAATTTAGGTTGTTAGGATAATTTATTAAACATAAACACTAAGGCCCCGTCCACACAAAGTTTTTTTTTCACCAAACCAGCCTCTCATCCATACGAAGCCGGCGTTTCGGGGGTCTGTAAACAATCTTTTTTTTTATCAAGCCTTCAGAGTTGGAAGATTTCGAAACGCCGTTTTCGCGTTTCCATCTTTAAGCTCTAACCGCATTTTTTTTCTTACACACATGCGTCATAGCGTCGCCTCGAAACACGCATGCGCGACACAGTATCACAACAACAATGGCGCCGTACT
>JAGKQL010000065.1:5851343-5863559 GCA_018398635.1 Cyprinodon brontotheroides | reverse complement strand
ATACTTTGGACATATAGTGATAACATAATAGAAAAGGTAGGTGAATCACAAGTTATGTGAATTACAAACACATTTGTTCTTAAAATGAAAATAATAAAAAAAAAAAGATAAATTTTATCAAAAGAATTTAACTCCTAATCACAAAAATTTATTTTTCTTCATATGTATATGGACCTTCATGCTGAAACACCCTTACTGGCAAAACTTCTGTTTATCTTTTATCAGCACTCTTCCTTCAATCTGGAATTCTGCGGAGTTCCAGTTGAAGACATTCCCTTCAGGAAAGTGTTTCTCTTCCATAAAGCCCTGGATATCACATGGGTAGAGGGTGCTTTTGCTTCTCCTTCTGCTTTTGAGGATGGCAAAGATGGCGCCGGTGTGTATGGCTGCTCGTCTGTCATTCTTACGTTTGCTGTTGTTTATACAATTTTTGACCTGTGTCATCTACGGAACTGAGTCTCTGCTGGTGTATGACCGCAACACACTACTAGACCTCCAACCTTTGGTCCAGGATAAGGAGTTATTCGATGTTGCGGGCCGACAATCTTTGCCCCCGCTTCTGGCGGAGATTCCGAGCCACTTGTTCCGGGTTCCTGTGCTGCTTTCTCGGAGGAGACGTCGTCGTCGTCGCGGTAGACGAAGCGGCCGGCTGGTGAAGCTGAAGTTTTACATGACGCACTGTTGTGCTTTTACTCGATCATCGCAAGGATCGTTTCTGGGCCCCCGGGTGACTCGGCGTTTCTTGGATCCCGTTGATGCCTGCTTGGTGCCAGTGGTCGGCGTTGAAATCCCTCTACACCGCCGCCCCTGCCTTTCCCGGCTCAACATACGCGGACGGTGTCACCAAAACCTGAGACCGCTGTGCCGGGTTTCCCGACCTGTCGAAGCCCAGGATCAAGTTCCTGTTAGGATTGGCCTGGTAAACGCCAGGTCGCTTGTGAATAAAACTTTTATTCTTCGGGACTTTTTTAGTCACCAAAATCTGGATTTTCTGTGTGTGACTGAGACGTGGCTGAGTGTTGGTGAGTCCAGTGCTCTATCTGAGCTTTTACCAGCGGATTGTTTTTATTTTAATTCACCACGGGCTTCGGGAAGAGGGGGAGGCACAGCGATTGTTTACAAACAGGATTACAGATGTAAGCAGTGTTTTCTACAGACGTCTTTCCCCAGCTTTGAGTTTACGGCTTTTGAGATGAGACACGTAAACCCAGTTTTCTGTGCTGTCATCTACCGGCCCCCCAAATATAATAAGGATTTTATAAGTGACTTTTCTGATTTTTTATCTGGGATTTTAACTAACTATGAACATGTTCTTATTGTTGGAGACTTCAATATACACGTTTGCTGTCCAAATAAGCCTCTGGTAAAGGATTTTTTAAGCCTTCTGGACTCTTTTAACCTGGTACAGGCCGTATCAGGCCCTACACATGAACATGGACACACACTGGACCTGGTAATTTCCTGCGGTCTGCCTGCGACAAACCTGGAAATCTGTGACGCTGTGTTTTCGGATCACCTGCCTGTTTTATTCACTATTACTTTGACACCTACCGCAGTTAAAACTCGCGCTGCTGCTCGGCGCTGTCGGATTATTAACCCCTCCACTGCCACTCATTTCTCTACTGCTTTTCTTCAACTCTGTGAATCATCTGACTTCCTCCACTTTGATACAGAAGAGCTCTGGTCCTGGTTCTATTCTTCCTGTCAAACCATCCTGGACTCGGTTGCTCCATTAAAAACCAGGCACCCCAGGATTAAACCTGAGCCTTGGTTTAATGACAGAACTCGTGCTGCAAGGAAGGAATGTCGTCGTGTTGAACGCAGGTGGAAAAAGGATAAACTGCAGGTTACTCTTCAGATTTTAAAAGACAGTTGGCGTCTCTACCAGAGCACGGTTAAAGAGGCAAAAAGGGAATATTTGGCAAATATCATTGCTTCAAACAGTCATAACCCACGTGTTTTATTTAACACCATTGACTTTGTGCTTAATATTTCTCAGAAGGCCTGTTTGGAAGCTTCTCCTGATGTGTGTGATGATTTTATGCGTTTCTTTATTGAAAAGGTTGGTAGTACCAGGGCTCTTATCACAGCTCCTGACTCTGACCCTTCAATTTCAGTCCCTTGCTCGGCTACTTTCAATCAGTTTGAGCCTGTGACGGTCTCACTGTTAGAGGATGTGGTTCGCCACATTAAGCCATCAGGTTCCCCCCAGGATGCTGTGCCTCCACGACTTTTTAAAGATATTTTACCTAGCATAGGGCAGCCTGTTCTTGCAATTATAAATAGCAGTCTGTCCTCAGGTGTGGTCCCTGCTAGTTTTAAACATGCAGTAGTGCAGCCACTGCTTAAAAAACCTGGCCTTGATCCGACTGTTCTGGCTAATTATCGGCCTATTTCGAAGCTGCCTTTCCTTTCTAAGGTTTTAGAGAAAATTGTGTACTGTCAGCTGACACAGTTTTTAGATGACAATGGCATTCTGGAGGTTTTTCAGTCAGGCTTTAAAACTCTTCATAGTACAGAATCTGCTTTAATAAGAGTTTTTAATGACATTCTTCTTGCATGTGATTCTGGTCACCATGTTGTTCTGATGTTACTTGACCTAACTGCTGCCTTTGATACAGTAGACCACAATATTTTAATATCGCGATTACACCACATTGCTGGTATTGATGGCACTGTTCTTAAATGGTTCAGGTCTTACCTGGAGGAGAGAACTTTTTCAGTGAATATTAGTGGCTCTAAATCATCTGTTGCTTCAATGTCTTATGGTGTCCCACAGGGCTCAATTCTTGGCCCACTGCTTTTCTCTCTTTATATACTGCCTCTGGGTTCTATCCTTAGGAAACATGGGATTTCTTTTCATTGTTACGCTGATGATTGTCAGATTTATTTGCCCATACAGCAGCAGGATGTACATTCAATCAAACATCTCCTGGCATGTCTAGGAGATATTAAAGCTTGGTTGGCCTTGAACTTTTTAAACTTTAATGAAAACAAAACAGACGTGATGGTGTTTGGACCCAGTGGCTCTTGTGAGTCCTCCTCTGTTGACCTGGGACCTTTGCAGGTATATTTTAAACCTGTTATTACTGATCTTGGTTTTAAGGTGGACAGTGATTTTAAATTGGACAGCCAAATTAGAGCCGTGGTTAAGTCCAGCTTTTATCATTTAAGGCGATTGGCGTCAGTGAAATCTTTTCTTTCCAGGCAGCATTTTGAAACACTGATCCACGCTTTTGTTTCAACTCGATTGGACTACTGTAATGCACTTTATCTGGGTGTCAGTCAGTCGCTGCTCTCACGTCTGCAGCTAGTACAAAATGCTGCTGCACGACTTTTGACAGGTACTCGAAAGAGAGAGCATGTGACCCCTGTCCTGGCCTCACTTCACTGGCTGCCTGTATATTTTAGGATTCATTTTAAAATTCTTATGTTTGTTTTTAAATCATTGCATAATCTTGCCCCAGCTTACCTCTCTGAGCTTCTTCATCCTTACGTACCCCATCGGTCTCTCAGGTCAGCAAATCAGCTGCTCTTGGAGGAACCGAGAACAAAAAGGAAGCTCAGAGGGGACAGGGCTTTCTCTGTTATGGGCCCCAAATTATGGAATGACTTACCTTTGCAGGTCAGAGAGGCCCCTTCTTTGCCCATTTTTAAAGCCTTCGTCTTAAAACCCATCTATTTTACTTGGCTTTCAACACCAGTGGGATCTAGTTTTAAATTGTATGTTTTTTGCTTTTAACTGTTTTTAAATTATTTTTATTATGTTGTGTTTCTAAACTGTACAGCACTTTGTATCAACTGTGGTTGTTTTAAAAGTGCTTTATAAATAAAGTTGGTATGGTATGGTGCGGTATGGTGGGTGTAGTTCCACATATGAACATCCGCCATCATTCCAACAAACGATTGAGTGGCGTCAAAACCACCACCGTATGAATCTTGTTCCTGTAGGAAAGGCAGAGGTATGGAATAAAAAACTTTAAAACACCATAGTATTTCACTTCTTTAGAAGTTCGTGACAATTCAACAGCTACAGTAAAAGCTGAGCTTAAAAGAACAACAATCTTGAAGTTTCACTAAAGAGGATGTATTAAAAATGATATCTAATAGGTACTAAACCGAAAAACTAAAATAAGGCACATGCTTGTTTTATATTCATTAAGATATGTTAATATCAAAGCAAACATTTTGCTCATAATATAACGTCTGTACACTCCCAAAAAAAGCACATATGTAATCAATAATCTTACAAGCAGTATCATTCAAAACACTGAACTTCTCTCCATGCACATTTTGAACATTCTATGTATTCAGATCAGTACCATGAATCCCCCAGTGTGTTACAGGCAGCACAAATGTCTGTGTGGGAAATGAGGGCCGGCTCAAGTAAACAAGTCATCTCTTTGTCATGTATTTGTTCTACCCAGCCACTGAACCAGGTGAGTCCAATCTGCTTTTGTTGGGATCTGGAGATCTGTCCACCTTTCTCCAGCAGAGGGCACCCTAGGTCTCCTGGAGCTGAAGCTGACTACCACACCTGCGGCTGATTTGCTCATCAGGGAGACCAGCATATAACCAGCGGCAGGACTACTCTTCAGTGCCAGAGTGTTGCCAGTTACGGTTAGCAAGCCTGAGCCAACCAGCCTGATTCTCTGACTCCCCAGAAAACCTGACTTTGAACCTAATCAGTTTTCTGTCCTCTCTGCCTCCTAGGAAGAACCTGACTGAAACCTGGAGCTCTGGAAGAGTTACTCAACAGAAATCCTGCCTGCCTGCTCTCAGAAACAAACCTGAAGATCAAACTGTCTGAATCTGCCTGCCAGCCCTCAAGAAGAGAAGTTGGAGAAACTCTGAACACTAACAAGTCTGAAGTCAAGTCCTGTCGCTGCCTAGCCCTCTGCCGTCGCTCAGTCTCTGGACCCTTCTGGTTCCCTCCCTCTGCCGTTCAGCTAGAACCTCTGAACAGGTACAGGTACAGACCTGCACATCATCTCAGATACAAGATCATTAGCTTCCTGGCTAATCCAACAGTCCTTCTCTGCAGAGAACCCTATGTGACCAGTCCTGGATCTGATTCCAGTATCTGCCTAATAAATTTGTGCTTTTTCCAAATAAACTGTTAAACTTTTACTCTGACTCCGTGGTGTTCTGCATGTGGGTTAGAAACCTAAAACCGGACAACACAGCTTTAACCTTTGCAGATCGGACTCACCTGGTCAGAACAAATACATGACATAGAGATGACTTCAGGACTCCAGATCCCCCATCTCTGGACCCACCGAGTTGCAAATATTTGCTGAGGTTGCGTTACCAAAACTGTACAACGAAACACAACAAGCACTCTGTGAAAAGTCGGACTCTGCTTTCATTTTTGCAACTACCGTAGACCTTTGGTCCAGTCGATTTCTTCAGCCGCACATGAGTTTATTTGCAATATATTGACATGAACTGGGCTCTCAACAGCTGCTGTTTACAAAACACTATTCTTAGATGATCAATAAAATCAGTTAACCATTATTGTTTTTTTTATCTAATATTGCATAAGATCCCTCCTGTTATGCATTTTAAGTTTACATTTTGTTTGTTATATATGTATTTATTAAATAAATATGTTAAATTATTCTTATCATGTTTTTTTGGCAAAGTGTAAACTCTCTTTTAAATATTTGTTTCTTAAAATATAATTTTGAATAGAGTAAACCTATTTTAAAATGTAATCATCCAAAATTTACCAATAAAATAAAAAATTCTATCAATTGTCCATCCAACTTTCAAACTTGGAAACAAAGTCGAGTGTATTGTTTTTATTTTTTTGGAATGACTGTGACCTGGATGACCGAGAATCTTCACCAGCATATAAGCTACGAGTGCAGAGGAGCATTTACTTATGCATGTGACATATTGGGGGCCTTTTCCAAAATGCACATGGAATTAGTTTACATGCATATGTCTTAAATAAAAATGCTCGAATAAGTATTAAGCATGTGCCCTTTTGGCAGAATTCTGACTCCATATCGATATTAGGCTCTGGAGAAGTCATCATAATTGATCTATAAGGAGTACAGTGCTCAATATGTACTAGTTAAAAGCTTACCTGTCCTAAAATAATGCTCATTGGTCCATTGATATTCTTTCCAGAGGTGGTATATCTAAAGCTTGATGGATTTCCATTCAACCACATCTGTGTGAGTCCAGATGAGGAGTCCCATGTTCCACATATAGATTGCCACATGTTTAGCTTGTAGTCCTGAGATTCAGGCTGTACAAGTTCATTTTGGACCGCGAAATGAAAGAGGTCAAGTTGAGCTTTTTTAAAGATCAGAAAGGCATTATCTGCAGAGGGTAGGGACATAGAAAACAGCAAGTGATCTCTTTTAAGTTCTGTGAAGGACCTGTACACATAGTAGAGATATTCATATTTACATTGTGGTTTCGCAAAAAACACCCAGGTCTCATGTCTTTGTGCACATTCATATAATTAAATTATTGTGTTAACAGACTTTACCCTTGAATTTTCTTTACGGTGTTCCTGTCCTTCGCTATAATTAACTTTTATTCAATATACAATGACTTACTTTTGGGGATTTAAGTTTATATGAACATATTAGGCTAAATGTCTCCACTGCAAACACGTATAAATGTTTTTTCATTTCTTTGCTATAAATTTTATCTTTAATCTGACTGTTGTTTTACACTTATACACTGTTTTAGTTCCACATTTGTGTGACCTTTTTTTTTATTCTATAATCTTTTTAAGCTGCTGTAAACACCAGAACTTCCCCATTGTGACAATAAAGGGATTTTCTATTCTATTCTATTCAATTAAAGGAATGTACAGATAAAAACTGAAAGACAAGTCCTTGTTGCTAGCAATTTCATTTATTTTATTTTTTGTCTAATCTGCATCAGCTTTGGGAAATATAGAAATCTGTTCCTTACTTTGTGGACTGGCAGCACATGCTGTCACCAGCAGGAGCAAGAGCAGCATCTAAAATACAACATAAACAAAAGAAGAAAGTCAAACATGTAACATAGAATTGCTAAAACTTTGATTGTTTCACTGAAAATAAAATTTTGTTTTGTTTTATCTGTAAAGTTTTCTCTGCTTCTGCAAAGTATAACTCACCTTAGTCATTGTGTCTGTGATTGGAAATGTGAGCAAAGGCATCGTTCTCTGGCTTTTATACTCAGCTTGTTTGCAAAGTCCTTCTCCCACATTGTACCCTGGAGCATTGTACACTAGTACAAAGTTTCTTCAAGAGATAAACCAGCCTTTCACTGAGTTCAAACAACCTCTCCCACCTTAATTTCACAGCTCTTATTTCAAGTAGGACTGTAGAAATCATTTATTTTATTAATAAATGTAACTATTATTTTTAAAACAATCAATCACCTAAAAAGATATTTTTAGTAAATTAGGGTTAGGTAATAAGGCTTTGGTAGAAGTTGCTTGAGGACCCAAATAAGAAAGCAGGGATACGTTTTTGTAGATTTAATAAAAATCCAAAATGCAAGAGAAGAAAATTCCAAAAATAAAAATTACTGAAAACAGAAAATTGAGGAGATGTCATAGAAACACACATGGGAGCAAAGAAACCAGCAATGAGGAACTGCTGAGGTGATGTACATATAGGGAACAGAACAAGGAATGGGCTAATGAGCCTATATGGAGCAGGTGTGGATAGAAGTAACTAGAAGGGAGCTAGGGGGAAGAGAGACGGGCACAAGGGGGCAACAGAGAGTTACTATAGGATCACAACACAACTTAAAATTAAGAAAACAACTACAATGAAACAAAATGAAAAAGAAACAATGACCAAGAATGACATAAATTAAAATGTAGATGAAAACTCAAAAAGTCCACAAAGGACATTTATGAAGGAATAAACATTTGAAGTTTAGAACAAAAACATTAAATGCATATTTTCATTACACCCGCCAAAGAGGTTATGTTTTTAGGAGAGTTTGTGTCTCTGTTTGTCCGTGTACAGGATAACATGAACAGTATGGACGGATTTTAATTAAATTTGTTTCAGAGGTGTCCCTCGTGCCAAGGAAAAATCCAATGCATTTTGACAATGATCCACATCATAATTTGGAAACAGAATTTTTTTTTTCAAGATTCTCTAACATTTACCCCATTTACACTACTGTTAGGTTCAAAAATGTAGGTTCATAAAAGAGAAACTGAGTCCACACAGAAGAGGGATTTTTTAACGGCTTCTGCAGAAGGAGAGAGCTACATTCGGCTACATCTACTCTCTGACTGACTTCCTCTGCAGAGCCTTTTTATTAGCAGATCAAAACACATGGGGTGGGTTACAAAATAGATTGTTCTTCTGACAAGGCAATTGATCAGGTCATAAAGGACAAAATGCTCCTCTGAATCTGAATCACAGAATAGAGCGTCTCCTGATAACTGTGATTAGCCTTGCACAAACATCAGCAATTTTCTACCACCACCGTTGCATGACAGTTTGCAGTACACAGAGTGAAGCATCTCATTTCTCCAATGTTCCATATGTACACACCTTAACTTTTATAATCATCATTGAATAAACCCCAACATATACCCTTGAAAAAGCGTGCGAGACCGGTCCGAGCTCAGTAACTGAGATAACTTATCGCGTGTGTAAATGGAAAGCAAACTGAACTGAACTGAGCTAGACGCAACCAAACCAAGCTAACTGCAGACCAGTTCCAGAGGTGGGCTTCGGCTCGTTTTTCTGGCTGGCTTCTGTTTCTCTGATAACAAGAGCGCATGAGCAGAACGCGTCACCTCAATCTGGCTGCACATCGCGATTCACACTCCATTCCAGTAGTTGGCGGTAAAGCCTCTCCAGAAACAGAATAAGAACAACTTCTTCTTCAACTATAAACAACAATCAAAATCTTCTCCATGCAACATTTTTAAATAATAACACCAAAGGTACAGCAATAATAATCAAGCATAACTTTCTGGAGGAATGTGACCGGCCGACCGTTTTATTTTGATTACCAAGTTTGATTCCCTCCCCTTTCTTCGTCTTCTTCTTCTTGTGTTCCATGGCGGTTGGCAAACAACCTTTGGTGCATACACATACACCAACTGCTTGATTTCCTCCTTCCAATACTGCGGTAGTAATACGCAGGGTGGTCACTAGAGGCGCAGGAGTCGAGGAACCGATGTGTAAACGGTTGTCAGAACTTGGGGACAGTATAAACCGAACCTTGAACCCGGTGATCCTAGTCCAGTCAGTGGCCCAGCAACTCCCCCCCGATCCCACATTATACCCTAGTGCATTGTACACTAGTACAAACAGCTTCATCAAGAGATAAATTAGCCTGTCACTGAGGTTTTTTTTCTGACTTTCCCACCTTCTTCTTCTTGTGAGGTTTTATTGTGGCTGGCAAACTAATTTAAGAGCATTACCACCACCAACTGATAAAGAGTAAAACAAGGAAACTGGAAACAAGACCCACCCTCAGAAAAATAAAAAATAAATAAATAATATTTTTTCCGAACTATTTAACTTAACCCAACATAATATACACTTAATCAAATTTCTAATTTATCCTTAAGTTATCATCAGTTCTTAGCTTCAGCTCAACACTAACCTAAATTCTGTCTTTTCTTCTCTCTCTTACAACCAGTTCTAATCACCCTCCCTCATTTCAGGCTGTTTTCTTTCCCTGAAAAACCTGCACTGCAGCTGAGGACTAAATCAATAAGTAAAAATGATTAAAAGATGGTTTGAACCCTGTGTTGTTTTTTTTAACCCACATGATTTACCTTGAACCTCACATGTCCTCGCTCCACTCTGTGCTGAAATATGCATACATCCTCCCACATATACAAACTAGAACAAATATGGATGAACCAGCTGCCTATCAGATGCTTCCTTACTTTACAGACGCATCACCTCCAACATTTTAATCCATGACCTGGGGGGTTTCTTTAACCCTTTATAGGGCTCTCAGTGAAATACTTTGAAAATCTATAATTCAAGCAAATAGTGTTATTGGAATCCAGGATAAGATCTTATTACCTTTGTAACATTCAAACAAATATGGATATTTTGATGGCAAGAATTAATGTTAATGTAATAAAAAGAAACGCTGTAAGAAATTGAAAAACACTGAGAGTGAATGAAACATATTTTTTTCCCCCAACATAACCTTAGAGGCATTAATGCTGATACTGGCACTAACATTTTCTTTATAAACCTAAATATAATTTTTAACTAGGCCTATTAACTTTTTAACTTTTCAATTAGCTTTTTACCTTTTTTTTTTCTTGCCCAGTTAACTTTTTGTTCAACTTAATTTACAGAAAGTAATATATCGTTCAAGGGCTCATCTAATTGGTCAAATGCCAAAATAAGATGTACAGCCATGTAGCAGTATCTTTGCTGAATGGCTGGATATAGATCTTGTGCTTCTAGACCTCACTGAGCGACAGGTTTGTCTTGTGATCAAAAACTGTAACTTGCCTTATAAAGGGTTAAGAATGATTTTAGGAAAGCAAAGCATGATGGGGTCATGTTTTATGGCTCAAAGTTTATTTACTTACTAACTTTTTTTTCCTTTTTGTTTCTCTTTATTGAGGCAGAAATCAAATTGCTCAATGTGGATTTCTGCACAATTAAAGTACTCACTTCTTCAGCTTGCAATTTGAAAATCAGCAAGTTAAAAAAAATCAACCTTTTAATCTGTTTCCCAAAGCAAGTTAATTCTGAACCTTATTATTTTTTTCCTTGTATTGTAGCGACCATAAAAATAAAAATATGACTGACATTGAGTTAATTGATTTGTGTTTATAAATTCTTATATTTTAAATAAAAGTTTTTACTTTATTCCATATATGTGCAGATTTAACTGTTTCACCCTGATTTGACCTTGAATTCCACTTTCATTGGTTGTCCTAACAAACAGCCAGTTAGGTTTGAGGTGACAGAACGACATACTGTGACGATCTAAAGGTTATTTGATTAGATTCCATTAGTACAAACATCATTTAATTTTATAGCACATATATCATTTTTTATTTTATTTTTATTTTAGCTGTATTTCTATTCACTCTTCCTTGAGAAATGTTCTATATCCAAGGCAGTGGTCCCAGATCCATAATAAAGCAGGTTTCTGTTTTTGTTTCTGTTATGTTTTCTTTTGCTCCTTGATTTCTAGTGTTTAGTTTTCTTTCACCATGTTCCTTTATCCTAGTTATTTGGTTATTATTTTTGTTGTTGTTTCTTATCAGTTTCTGTCTTCCAGGTTTTTCCATTTGTTGTCCTCTGCTGCCCTCTTGTGTCCTCTTTCTCTTGCTCTGTTTTCTGTTCAGCTCTCACCTGTTTTCAATTCCCTCATTAGCTCTCTCCCTGTCTCTGTCCCCTTTAAAAGCCCTCCCTCTTCAGTTTGTTTGCTGGATCCTCATCTTACTTCTAGTCTAACCTCTGGTCAATTGTCTGTCTGCCTTCCTCGTCTCTTCCTGGTCCTTAGATTTTGGTTTTCCCCTGATGTCTCCTAGATTCTGGTTCATGAGTTATTTTGTTGAATTTTTTTTACTCCAGTCTCTGTGCCTGTGAACCTTAATTAAACCACTTAAATTCATCTCAGCCAACTCGTCTCTAGATTCGGGTCCTCCATACCAACACCGCTTTCTGACAATAATGGGGCTGGAAATTACATGGTCAGATGTAATTTGAAGACATTTCAGCCGTTTTTTAAACATCATTTAAAACTTTGTCAAATTATCGCTTGAGGAAAAAGCTGAGTGACTGACAGCTTGCAGTATTATGGAAAGGTGTATTTACACTCTCCTTGGTGCCCATTCGTATGTTGCCTCTGGTTCATTTAATCACAGCCCTGCTTGTAGATCATCTATAGTCTACTAAACCAAATGTTTTCAATGTTTTTATGTCGCATATGTCAATTGTGAATGCACCATAATGCTACAGTATACCAAGAATACGAAGAATTTTACTCATTAAACTGGATTCAGTGAATTGTTTGACTTTAATTCCTCAATTTGCAAAGATTGGTTTTCAAAGTCATTCTGTTTTACAGCATTCCTTGTTCAAAATGTCTAATTCCAGATATACACACACCGGCCACTTTATTAGGTACACCTGTCCAACTGCTCGTTAACGCTTAATTTCTAAGCAGCCAATCACATGGCGGCAACTCAGTATATTTAGGCATGTAGACATGGTCAAGACAATCTCCTGCAGTTCAAAC
>JAGKQL010000065.1:5830546-5851145 GCA_018398635.1 Cyprinodon brontotheroides | reverse complement strand
AAACAATAATGAAGAAAATCCCCTTTGGTTTGTCTGAACAATATAAAAGTCTAATCCTAGAACCATCAAAGGCCATTTTACCAAATTGAAAATGTCAACATTACTCATCAACACATGTGTCACGGCCTGTAGTCATTCAAGGAGAAAGAAAAGAAAGCAGAGATGCCACATCCTGGTATCGTCACAGAAGTGTGGTTGAGAAACGGTCGCATCTCCTCTGGGGCTTGATTGTGATTCTTAAGTGTTGAAAAGTTTTTTTCTTTTCTTTTTTTGTTTTCAGTCTCACCCAAACTTCGACAGGTCTCCCACTCAGAGGGGGTTTAACCATCAGCCCTCATGGTTCCCACACCTTCAGCCCCTGCTCAGAACAGGCCGCCTGTTAAGCAGCGTTTGATAGAGCTGCTTATTGGAACAAAAAGTGTGTTCAGATGCCTGACTTACCTTTACATCATACATTTCAAGGAGGTCTGCCGTTGCTCACTCCAAAAAGGGGCAATCGGCGTATTTTGCAAAGGCTGGGAGCAGAAGATTTATTGCTTGTGGAATAAAGCCGGGAGGCAGCGGAGCAGATGAAATTGTTCCAGGCAGTGGAGATCAGGGCAGGAAGATAAAGCACACAGCAACAGTTGGGTGGGCTAACATTAGTCTCAGCTCACTTCCATCCCATTTAGCCGGTTTTCACAGCTACGTCAGAGCCGGACGTATACTGGTTAGGATCTCACCAACTGGAGCACACACGCTTACAGGCGTCCTGTGAATGACCTTCTATAGCTGTCCTTCTTCTCTACATGCTGTGAGAATAAGTATTGTTTTCTTTAAATATTTTTGCCTAAGTTTGTAGGGAAATCATATTCAAAAGTAAAAATCATTCTGGCTTAAACATGAATATAAATGTACTCTTTATCAGACGATATTGTCCCAAAATGTAGAAAATTTCTGCTTTAAAAAAATCCTGTCTTAAAATCTGTGGGGTTTTTCGTTATCTTATTCAGGACAGTTAGTTATACATCAGCTTGTACACCTAAATTTGGCCAATTATATATCAACGCGATCATCTGTCAATCAATTTTTTTCATAGCTCATAGCACCTTGATTCATATGTTGCAGTAGCCTGAGTGCCATTCGAACTTAGTCCGCCCACAGCGTTTGAGGTGGAAGTTCGGTCTGGCAGCTCCTTATAATAGTAGCACCGCAAGTATGCTAGCACAATATCTGGCGGCCCAATCAAATTGTCAGGGGCGGGGCTTTATACGATGATGCGACAGATGATCAACAGTAATGTAATCAACCCGTCACCAAAGCGCGCTTGGTGACAACAACAACAATGGCAGCTGGCTGTTGAGTTGAGGTGTGTAGATTCTGCTATTAGGTCTGTTCTACCAGATAAGATATGCGACAGCAAATTAATTTTTAAAGAGGAACAGAAGCGATCATCGATCAAGGCTCATCTTCTTATTCTACAGCGTGCAACTGCTAGCGCTTTTGATTTTTGTTGACAACAACTATGCGTTGCTTAACATAATACGTCACGCACTCCATTGCTCTTATTGGTTGTAAGATCTATCCAATTGAGTGCAGAGGCATTTTTTTCCTGGTTCGTTGAAACACGCCCCATAATCACAGCTCTATGGGAGCAGTATCAGACTCATATTCACAGACTAAGAATTGAGTAAGGACTTCACGTAGCCAGGCTAATGTTGCAGCTAATATACGCAACAGTTGAAATCAGAATCCTTTCCTTTCCAGCCCAGAACACCGGCCCGAGTGTTCCGCGGGGATGGGCGTCACTGTGTCTTCGAAGCAGGCGTAAAGCTAACAGGGCACTGGCAGCGTTAGCCGAGGCAAGGGCTCCAAACATATGCGGCTGGAAGCCTTGCTACCAGCAACCCAAAAGCTTCTACGCCTAAGCGTCCTCTTCCACAACATCTTCGTCCCCTTTTCTCCCCTCTAAATAAAAATGGATGGCGGAGGGGAGACTTCATCCACGACCTCCAACACTAAACTTTTCCTCCTCTTGCATGTTTCCACTGTCCATAGCGTTCCTTGACAGTGTGGCTTTCTAGGAAGTCACCAATTTGAGTGCTACTTGGTCCCCAATGGAACTTCCCATTGGGAACCTACTAACTGCAAGTTGCTAACTGGTTAGGGCAAGATGCTTCCGACAAACCCGCCACAACCAAACCTGCTTGCGAACCTTCCGCCACAACAATCCCGCTCCCTTCATAAGCGACCAATCACATTCACTCTTGTAAAAGGTTGAGCACCACTTACTGGGAGAATTCGAAAATGCAAGATTTGAACTGCCGCTTTCCCTACAACTTTTAATCTGTAGAAGTTATCACTGATGACAGATGTTTAAAAAGGCTGTGTTAATATTTCTGTTTTTCACATCCCGATCCGTCCTGGAAAACACGATCTGTTCTGTGCATGCGCTATCGGCTCATTTGTGCATCCAGATATACATCCGGGTTGTCTTTGATTTTATTTTGTTGAAAAGACCTAACTGATGTTTTTCCCTCCCCAAAATAGTAAATGCACTAAAATATAATGTGTTAAAGGTTAATAATGTATTTCCTGAGAAATTAAATGCCTTAAAATACTTTCCTATTTATCAGTTGTCCCTGCCTGATCTGCACCGGAAATGAGATCCTACGCTACTTCCAGTGGCCAACTTTTTCGCTTTTGATTTAAAACATAAATTTAGTCTTTTTGAGTTTTTGAGTGTTTTCGTTTCATTTTAACCTTCTGTTATATAGTGCGTAATCTAAATAAAAGAAACAACAAAAATGCAGATAAACATGGTTTAATCATATTTTGCCGGACTGCTCTACATGTGATGATGGCGTCAGAGAAGCAGTTTAACGAAGAAAATGTAAAAGCATAAAAAATTGTCTTTTACAAGAGTCATTGTTCACATATTTTAAAGATGTGTATTAGCATTCTTTAGTGAGTTAAGGATAGAAAAATAAGTAGTATTAGTACCACAATTACATTATTTATGGACACCCGGATGTAAATCTGTTTGCCTATCGCGGCAGGACGGATCGTGCTTCCGGGACCGGATCGGATGTAGTGGCTAGTGTTGCGCCGATGCCATTTTTTGGCCCGATACCTGGCTCTGCAGTATTGCCTGATACCATCCGTTTGAAAGTGGAAATTGATGTGTGTGTGTAAATATGAACTGCACGCTACTTGGATGTAAAATAATAGCCATTGTGGCTTTTGTCAAGCTGCCGCCTACCTTTGTGATGCAGGAAAGACTAATATAAAAGGGAGTGAATCCAGTAGAACTTTTTATTGCCCACTACCTGGAATGGGTGACAATAGTTGAAAGAAACTTTTGGCTACTCAAAATGGTAATGGTCAGCTATTGTTTGGTACTTCGCTGATACTGATGCAACCATTTTAGTGCTGGATTGTGGCCATGCCCGATACTCAGTACATCAGTGCAACACTAGTAGTGATACTGGTCTATGTTCCTCAGTTCACAGCTTTTACACTTGTCTTGCAAATACCAAAGCGAGACTCTGCTTAAGAATGGTAAATGGCCTGTACTTATATAGCACCTTTATTCAAGTCCAGGAGACCTGGCCAAAGCACTTTTACACTACATTAATTCACCAATTCATTTACACGCTGATGGTGGAAAGCTACATTGTAGCCACAGCTAGCTGCCCTGGGCGAAGCGTGGTTGCCGTACACTGGCGCCACCGGGCCCTCTGACCACCATCAGTAGAGACAATGCAGGTGAAGTGTCTTGCCCAAAGGACACAACGACACTGAAAGTCGGAGTCGGGGCTTGAACCG
Organism: Cyprinodon brontotheroides; assembly: GCA_018398635.1. Taxonomy (NCBI): domain Eukaryota; kingdom Metazoa; phylum Chordata; class Actinopteri; order Cyprinodontiformes; family Cyprinodontidae; genus Cyprinodon; species Cyprinodon brontotheroides. The sequence continues at coordinate 5,847,338 of JAGKQL010000065.1, read as the reverse complement.
TCAATCCTTGGATTTCAGGGCCTTTGTTACTCCTACATCCAATGCCACTGTCGTATAGCCCTTTTTTGAATGAACAGTGGCGCCCTCTAATGGATGAGGTAACATTATAGTACTGACAGCAATTCCTTTTAAGCGGATAAAAAATTGGAGCCAGTATCAATCTAATAAACCATTAATCCAAAGTAAATTTTAAGTCTTGTTAACTTTTACACAGATGACAGATCTGTGTTTTTTCTCGTTGGCTAGTCAACTCTCTCTTGTTTCTTCCCTACGGTTGTATCCCTATGCCAGCTTCATGTGGCCTCAAAAGCTTTTTCAGGTTTATCGAGTCATACTGACCTATGAATCTGCCACATATACTAACCCTTGAGCAGACACTCCCGGCTTGTGCCAGGCAGTGGGCAGGAGTCGGCTTCTTTCCAGGGCGTCCCTCTCTTCCCGACCTCGGTTTGCAAACAGCCCTTTGGTTCAGGACTCAGGAGCGAGACACACGCTTATTGAACCAACCAGCGTTCCCCTGGCTTCCCTCAAACGCTCAGTCCGTGCCAACTGTTCATCGGGATCAGTAAAGCTCTACTGTATGCTGCCCATCTGCGGTGCTCCTGCTGCTTCTCCAAGCTTGTTTAACACTCAGGGAAAAAATCCTGTGGCACCACTGTGGAGATGAAAGTTGCTTTAAGGCGTTGGGTGTCAGAGGGAATTCCACGGTGCGTTAAAATAAACAGGGATGCTGATGTTGTGACGACAGCAGAGAGCTCAGTTTGGCCGTCGCAGCAGTCTCTGAGATTCTCAGATGCTGCTTGTGGTATAAAGTCTGCTCTGTGCTGCAAAAATCAGCAAACTGTAGAGATGTTGGAGGACAGCAAGACTAATATTAACTCAATGAATGGAGCCTTCTTTAGATTTTAAAATGGGATTTCTGTCTTTATTTGGTGCTTTGTTTATCTTAAGTGAGCTGTGAGTAATCAGTATCCAACCTATGACAAATAGAAATCAGAGCAATTATTATAATTGGTAACAGTTGGTCAGACCGGTTCCTCTAAAAACAAATAAACAAAAACGTTGGACAGCTCATGGCGGAAATAGTGAATTAAGTTTAAGAGTGTATTCACACCTGCCACATTTGGTCCGCTTCAGTTCCTCCCCCACTCCCACCCCTTGGTTCAGACTATTTTTGCAGGTGTGAATAAAGACCAGTGAAATACAAGAGTGTTCATCTACTAGACATTTGGACACTCGTCTAAAATGATGTGACCACTAGTGCTCAATGTAGGAGCGAGGGCTCACATTCAGACACATCCTCGCTGCCGCGGCACCATCAGACCTCGGCAGTATGGCCGTCTCTGTGTCGCTGTAGGGGTGTAAATCATCCATCATGGCGATTCGATTCAGTATCGATTTCCTGATCCAGCGATTCGATTATTTTCGATACTCAAGAATACACCACGGTCGATTCGATTCAATGCGGTTAATTTTATTTTTTACACTTACAGCTAAACAAAGTTTCAAGTTTGAAATAAATCAATCAATGAAAGCTGTAATATCGTTATGCATTTTTTTTTTTAGAAACAACAACAAACAAGAGAAGTAGAAAAAGTTGCATCAAAAATACTGCAAACATACTGCAGAAAATCCAATTCACAATGAAAGTGCACAATGCAATACTACCTCAGCTCAAGACGTCCCCGCCCCCTCCACAGACGCTCCCCAAATTGCTTGTAGCTGACGCCAAACGGTGCGAGACAGGAGGCGGCTTGTTTTGGTTTTATGACCGAAATTGCGGGAAAATAACTTCGTGAAGTTTCACCAGCTAGCAGAGCAAGGTGCGCGGGACGCTGGGACCCTTTTCCCACCTGGATCTCCGCTCTTTGGCCCTCACATGTGTCCCTCGATGATGCCGGACTAAGCTTCGCCCCACTTCCTGCGCCGCTCACCGGCCGGTATCTGAGCCACAGCGTGTAAGCGCCAGACCAGCTTCAATATTGAGTGCATAATTTAAAATTTACGGCATCAAGCTCACTGCAACTTTTACTGCTGTAATGCTCGTTCACACCCGGGGCGCTGGATCGGTAGAAACAGCGAGTTTACATGCAAAAGTCAATGGTTAGCCAGCGTCAAAAGGCGCCAGCAAAAGTCAGCGGCGGCGTTTGGCGAGGCAACAAGCGCCAGCGACTGCGTCTGGCTGCCGAAACAGCGCGTGGTAGCGTTTTGGCATCTGGCGGCTGGCGTCGCCCGGCGTCAACCAATCAGAGAAGCTGGTCTGGGAGCTGGCTGGGAGAGAGACACGGCGCTGATGACACAGACAGCTCTGATTACTCCTCTTAAACAGTTCACCAGAATTAGCTTAAAATATATACATCTCAGAGGCAGAATATGTTAAACTTTTATTATCCTGATGCCTGCAGATCGGATGTTTAGATGAAAAACACCTACCAGCCGCCGCGGTAAACCGCAAATGAAGAGGCGACCCAGCCAGAGGCTGCTGATGAGATGGATTCCTTGCAATGAGGAGCACCGCCCGGTATGTGGGGGTCTGGCGGCTCCGACAGAAATAATATTGGGAGGCAGGATTGTAATCTGGATGAACGGACTGCACTGATGAAGTTTCAGGAGTATTTTCTCACTTAAAAACATATTAAAACTACTTTATTCCCACTGATCACAGCAAATATAGCTGCAAGGCAGAGGAAGGATACCCAACGAGCGTCAGACCCACTTTTGGACGCGCGTCTGAAGCAAAGAAGCTGCATCAGGCGGCGTCAGAATTCACTGGTACAGCTGTAAAAATGAAGCAGCAGGCGATATTGCTGCTTTTGCTCTTTCCAGTGTGAAGCGTAGCATAAGAGTGATATAACCGGAGCGAGGTAGAGCAAATAGGTTTAAGCGTCACCGCCCAACGCGGGAGAGAATTACATGAGGCAAATGGATAAAAAATAGACGGGAGGAAAAAAACATGAATCGATTATCTTTGCGGACGTGTCGATGCATCGCATAGTCGTTTGTTGGATCGATGCATCGATACAAGACTATACACCCCTAGTCTGCTGTATACGATTTTACTCCCAAAATAATTTATATACAAGTATTAAGTGGAACCTTATGGTATCAGTCATAGTGGTCTATTCACAGAGGCAAATTGGCAAAACATTAAAAACAAAACCAAAAGGAAAAACTAAAAGAAAATAAATGTGTGTTATATATATGTATGTATATGTATACACACATACTCTCTAACACACATTTGCTGCATATCACACAAGGATACATTTCAATTAAATCTCTTTTTAAAAATGTTACTTGTGCTCATAAATTGTTTGAACATATAATTCATGTGAAGTACATGTATATTTAAGCATGTGTGAAATCCACATGCTGATATATTTCACCACAGCGTGGGAATTGCTGTTTACATTTTAACAACTGCTGGTGTGCAAATGGTTCTCATCTCCATGGTAACCAGACCAGGATATGCTTTACAGGAGCTCTAGTTGCTGCCAAAAAGCCTTTTTGGCCTGTTTTGAAATACTTAGATTACTCATCTGACCTAATGAGTTTTCCGAGCTAAAGTGGGACCAGTGGCACCAGCCTGAAAATGTCTGAAAACACAGACGGCTTTAACGCGCCACAGATCGACACAGACAGCACAGCGGATCTGGAAGTACGACATGTCATGCATTGTTGGCATTCTTTCTTTTTTTTTCTGCTCGATCCAGAGCTACCTGAGCAGACAAACCAGCTGAGGAAGGAAGAGCAGCGTGTCACAGGTTGTTCCCCTTTCCTGTTCACTTTACAGTATTTTGTGGAAGCCGTGGGTTATTTTACCAGAAAAACAAGCACAACAACAAACCCAGCAGGGGGATCCAATCACTCCAGAAACAGAAAAAAAAACGTGAGAGTCGTTTGTTGGCAGGTACCGCACACAAGATCAATCAATCTCACCCTTACCCTCCGCCCCCTCACACACATGTTGTGCTCCTATTTTTAGAGCTGCGACTCTTTAAAACTTTCCGTCTCAAACCCCCTTCCTCTTCTGTTGATGTGTGAAGAGACGTGCTCGTGATTGGCTGAGCAAACGCTTCCCTTCAGAGGTTGCTCAACATTATTACAGCTTTTATGTTTCTATTAAACTACTTCAGACTAGTCTGACCCCATAGTTCAAGCCTGAAGTCATTTTATGTCTTTTTATTGTTTTTTGGGGTGGGTGTTTTCAAGGCTAGTTTTGGAAATAATTACCAAAGATAATGTTATCACGTCTGATATCCTTCACTTTATTTGCTTTGCAGTGAATGAAATCATCAGAAAGGATCTGACGGGGGTTCAGGCCAGAGGTCAGACATAGACGACAGAGCGCAGCAGGAAGCAACAGCCTTTTCCCCTTCCTGTCCTGCCTGCAGACAGATACGCATCGATGCAATCATCCCATCTCCAGCAAGGTGGCGCTCCTTCCTACAATCACATCTTCTGGTCATTGTTCTCCTCTAACATAGAGACTGAAACATCAGCTCCTGGTTGCTGTTTGTGCTTTGAATGATTTCCTGCAATAAACACTTTGTAAACAGAGGAGATCATTTTACCAAAACGACGTGCAAACCAGCAGGACGACTGAGAAACAGGGACATGCACCTTATTTTGATGAAAACCTTTACAAGTTGAACCTCAGAAACCATGAAAAAAAGGAGAAAGGGCTGGAAAAAAAAGGGAAATCCTCACATAAGTCCTTAAGATCGCTTTATCTGCTTCGTTCATGCAATAAACTCACACTTCCTGCCTTTTATCTGGTTTGTAGCATGCAGCTGGTTCCCAAAAAAATCTCTCGCAGGTTAATGCTTTACCACCATCGAAGCGCAAATCTGTTTTCTTGTATGCATTTTTCTTGTGGCTTATTATATATTGAGGTCTTCTTGCACAAAATGTATACTTGTCAATCTTTTTTGAAAACCGTCCAAAGCTTTCATGGCAATCATCTCATGAGTTCAGTTTTCTGCTAGAAGACAAACGCACACAGCCTTAGGCGTAAATGAACTGTTGTGACACTGCCTATTATGCACTGTTTGGTTCATGTTCTTACTTCATTTAGTCTAACAGAGGGAATGAACATGTTGCACCTCGTTTTGATGCTATACACTGCAAAGAAATAGCTAAAAATAAGTAAAGAATTCTTGAAATAAATGTGTTTCTCCTTAATTTGAGCAGAAATTAGCATTTTATCCTTAAATTAGGATGATTAGATATCATGCACTTGACATAAGATCATTGTTTTTTTATTTTATTTTAAACCAAATTGATTTTATTCTATTGACAAAATGTCTGCCTGCTCAAAAAAAGGAAAATACTCATTATTTCAGACAAGTGTGACTTATAGTTTACTTTTTGCTGTGTATTCATTACAGTAACCTGATGATACAATATTAGATATATCCTTGTACGTATCAAGGGCCAAAAGTGCCACAATACAATAACTAAACATGTTTAATATTATTATATGTAATTGTAGTAGCTACACTAAATTGATAGCTAACTTTTTGATATTTAAATACAGTTAATTAAATACATTATGAATTTATGGTCAAAACTGCAAAGAAAAACTAAAAATATTTTTCTCCATGAATGAACAAGTAAGACAATCAGCCTACTGAATAAAATGATTTATGTTTGGAATAAGAAAAACGACACCTATTTGGTTTTAAGTGCGTAATATCTTTTTATTTTATGCGAAAAAATGCAGATGATTAGCAATCTGTTACACTTACCTGCTTAGATGACCTATTTAAATAGAGTTTTTATTCATTTTTAGGATAGAAGTGCTTGTTAAAATTATGCAACTTATTTTAATACTGGTTAAATTGTGTAATGTGCCAAAGGTTATCTCTAAAAATTTCAAGTGACCCTTAAACCCTGTAATGCCAAATGTATCGTATTTGATACATCCGGTTTCTGAAATGTTTTGCGTCTGACACGCTTTTGCATAATTTAATGGTAAAAACTTTGCTCAAAAATCCTATTGTACACAATCAGATATACCTGATAACAGCCAGTAGAAGACTACACAAAAAATAATCTTGACTTATTGCTTAGTAATAAATTATTAATATCAAAAATGTATTTCTGTTTTTTCTTTTTACATATTTTGTTAAAAGGCCAAATAAGGACTTCAAACCAAAAAAAAGTAATTTTCTGTTTTGTTTTTTTCTTGGATCGGGCTTTAAAGGGTTACATTTAAATGGCATCTAATACGGGTGTTCCCAAAATAAGGGGCGGGGCCTCCCAGTGGGTCATGAGACACTAAGTGGGGGGGGCCGCTAAATGGTCATTCTGATGGGTACAGAATATATACCAAAGTACACTTCATTCTGAATTTCCCATGATATAAATATTGAATATATCATTAAATGATGAATTACATAGTTGGAAATAGGGATGCCACGATATAATGCGCCCCCCTATCGGTATCGCCTTAAAACTGAATATCATCGGACATCGCCACCCCACCGATATTTAACCCGATATTTGATCAGCTTCTACAGTTTCTAAAGTCTAAAAAAATAAAAAAATAAATACTACTTCTTCTTCTTCCTCAAAAAAAACTTCTTTTTTACAGACTTAAAACTTCTAAAAGATCGAGGGAAAAAAATATTGACACATTAAAATATCCCAATATCTTCATATGCTGATATATTGCCATTTAAAAACACCATATCAATCTCTTTTACTAATGAAATATTGCTATATGTCATCGTTATGCTACGAAATCCCCTGAAAATTCACTAAATGTTGCCATATTTTTATATGTCGATATATTGACGCTGTATCGACCTATTTTACTAACAAAATCTCACAAGAATTAGCAAAATATCACCAGAGTTTGTAACAGAACGATGAAATTTCACGAGATTTTGAAAGTAAAATAGATCGATACCGTCTTTTAAAATCTATTTGATATCAGCATATGAAAATATATTTGAGTTTATTATTTTTCAAAAGTGTCAGAAATGGATAACAAAACTGCTATTTTCAATGACTACTTATTTTTGTCCAGCTTTAACATCGGTATCGATATCGGTTATCGGGCTACATGAGTTTTTAAAATATCGGCATATCGGATATCAGCCAAAATCCCAATATCGTGAATCCCTAGTTGGAAATAATTAGTATTTATAGATAAATATAGAGTGACAGGATTATGTGGTTTTTATTTTTTTTTTTTAGGGAATTACCTGCCAGTCTGTTGCATTGTTATTTTTTGGGGGTTATATGCTGAAAAACGTTTGGGAATCACTCTCTAACAGATCGAACATCTGATTGGCTGACTCGCACTGCAACTCAGCCGCAAACCGGCAACACAAAAATAAAATAAAGATGCATAAAAAGTCCTTCTAGATGCTTTTAACTTAAAAATAACCAAATAATTTAATTATTTTCATTATTCACATTTCATATATCATTTTATATATGCAGATATTTTAAAAATAGTTTTTCGTTACGTACATTTTTTGTCATTGTGGTACTTTCGGATCTTGATATGCACATGCTGTATGCTCATTTTTGTCTGAATTTAAATAAAAAATGCTCATCTTGCATATCTCTAAAAAAATGTTTGTTTTCACCTCTGTGGTTTTTTTCCACCGTGTAAAAAAATGCATCCAAAGCACAAACGGTATATTGTTCAGTGTATCAATGATGTCCTTCGACTAAAAGCTGCAAAAACCAGGAGCGTGTTCATGTTCTCAAAGCAGCAGCATCGTTTTTTAAGGGGGTTAGTAGTGTAAGTTTATCGATCCTCGTGCGTTACTACAGCCAGTCTTTCTGAGACGGCTTATTTTGTTTTAGGAGCATTTTATTTCACTGGGTGAATGTAGATGAAAAGTGAGTTCTGTTACTGTAACAAAGTAAATGAAAGTAAGGTGAACACTCCAAAGTGAATTATAAGGCGTTATCTTTGATATGTTCTGTATTGAGGATGGTCATAGCAGAATGTAATATTATTACATCTAAAATTTGATATTTAATGTTTCTCATTGAGCCAGCGGAGCACAAATGCATTTGACTTTAAATGAATGTAATCTGTATGAAATTGTTCCCCCTGTTCTGTAAATACATGTTTTTTTTAGAGAGTCTGAAATAGAAGCTATATACCGGCTTTTATATCATTTATCTATAACAGAGTTCAGTCGCATGTATGTTTTTAATTATCTGAATAATCATTGATCCATCCACCATAGTTTCCTTTTGATATTTTGGAACCTTTCCTAACTGATGGATTATTAATGCTGTATTATATCCGTTTTTTTTGTAGATGTCTCTTTGTGTTTCAGCGTGAGACTTTTTGCCTTTTTAAAATCTCCCTTATTGTATTTTTGTATTCTAAGATGTAATCTCTATTTTTTTTTCTAAAATTTGATATTGTTTGAATAACTGAAGTGCATTTCTAATAGATTTAAAATCAAAGATGAAATTCACATGAATACTGCGCAATAAATAAACTTTTATTATCATCCAACAGGCTCCAATAGTACATCATTAAGCAGTGAAAGACATTTTTGATTAACCTGACTCCGCCAGATGGATTTGCTCCGCATATCCATCTGGAAACCTTCCCGTTGAAATAATTTTGGGAAGGGGCGAAAATACTGGTTAGCTGATTGGCCTATGTTGGTGATAAGACGGGCCAAATAAACCAATCAGATCAGCGAAGCATATGACGCACTAACAGAGCGAACCTGACAAAGAGGAGCCAATTGATAAGATCAAACTCTTGCGTAAACCAGTGGGGAGAAGAGCAAAAACATTTTTTCCTCTTGAGAAAAGCCTCCAGAGCAGTAATTTTTGCTCTTTCTTTCAGTGAAGAAATACTCTGTAATTCGATAAAACTCCAAGGACACAAGGACACTGAAAGATCGAGTCAGGGCTTGAACCATCAATTCCCCGATTTCAGGGCAAGCTTCTACATCCAACGCCACTGTTGCCCCCAGCATTTGTCATTCCCACTACACTGTCACAAGTACAGCACAATGAAATTTACTCTCTGCATTTAACCCATCTCTTGGGGGAGCAGTGGGCTGCCATTTTGTGGTGCCGGGGAGCAGTGTGGTCTTTGCTCAGGAACCCAGAGTGGCAATCTGTGGCAGTCTGTGGGAGTGGGTTTCAAACTCACAACCTCAGGATTCCACGTTCTGTGCTCTAACCACTAGGTCACCACTCCCCATCTGTTTCTCTCTGAATTAGAGACTGGCGTTTTTAGGGAGATCCCGCGGGTCACGGGATTCTTGAGGGATTCCCGTGGGATTGGAGTCAGTATTAGTAAACGATCCGCGTGATTGGGGCGGTACAGGATTAAGCATTACTTGGGGAGCAGGCGGGGCCGGAAGCAAACCAATAGCCAACTAAAAAACTACAGGATCGATGCCAAAAAATAAAATAAAATAGAAGAAAAAAAAAAATCCAGCACTGGCGTGCGCGCCGCCATTTTGTAGTTTTTTCCCTGAAGCCTACACTATAATGCGAGGTCAAAAACTACACGACCTGAAAACCAACAGTGCTTCACTCTGGGTTTTTCCACCAAGCTCAAAAAACAAAACAAGAATGGGAGTAGTGCAGGAGGCCGAGGGACTCATTCTGAATGGGAGTGGGAAGTAATTTCATCAGGAGTGGGGACGGGACAGGATTTGGATTTCTACTCTGGCCCCACGAGGTCGGGGACTTTGACACAATTTTTTCTGTGGGAGTGGGGCGGGACAGGAGTGAAAATCCACTCCGTGTCAGTCTCTAGTTTGAATCCCCAGTTACGCCTCAGCTGATGGTCCGCTCCCACTAAGCTTGGATCTGACAGAGGTTTCTTCGTGTTAAAAAATAATTTTGGATATCTACTGCCTTTACAAATTTCCCAAATCTGATCTAAACCTTGGTTGAACATTGAGACATTTATGACGTGTGCGTACATGCACCAGGCGTTCAGTCGGATTAAATAGTTTCAGCATGTGCGGAACTGCCTAATTTTATACAATTTGTAATACAAGTTGTAATACAATTTCTTTCTACTGAATTGGATCTGAATCTTCAATTTACATGCAACATTTTTGATCTGATCAGGCCTTCAGTCCAATTATTTGTGTCCATGTAAGGGTTCTTGAGATCTGCGAGAACGCTGGGACCTTTTTTCCACCTGGATCCCCGCTCTTTTTCGCCCTCATGTACCTCCGTTTTCGCACAAATTTGCCCCCCACTTCCTCACCGCCTCGGTGTATCTAGACCCACAGCTAGTTCCTGATTGTCCCTCTTGCGTTGTGGCGTGGAATAACAGCGCAGACCCCGCTTCAATATTGGGCATCAATAAAAAATATCTTCAATAAGCTCACTGAGAGACACTGCTGCGGGAGTATAACCAGGCCTTTAGGCTGGAGGGGCTATGTCTCTGCTGGCCTGGGAACGCCAGGCTTCCCCTAGCAGAGCAGGAGGAGGGTCTGAGGAGAGGGAAGTCTCTACTGGGACTGCTGGCCCATGACATGATCCCGGACACAGCAGAAGTACAAGTAAATGTTTATATTTAATTTATGCTTGGAATATTTAGATTGCAGGCTTACCTTCTCTTTTTTTTTTCTTTTTAACAAAAATATCCTCATAAAATTAGTCTGCATTTTGTATCCTAGCGTTTTTTTTAAATAAACACATCTCTTATATACAGCAGGGACTACTGAAAGGTGCCTCTTCTCTCTCTGAGGGTCACATTAATAGGAAAATTATCGGAGCAGACGGTGACTCACTTCCCTCCCGCTCCTAGACACCAGCATGGGAGACCTAAGCTGTTTGTTTATAATACATGCAAAATGGTAATAATCAGATCTTTAACTTGCAAATGTTGTGTGCTGTTGACATGGACACACGTGGTTGTGAACTGTACACAGACGGCCCTCAGATCTGTCCCTCCAAACATCGGAGAGGAGACCTCTCATGGCCAGAGGCTGCGGTTGCCGGGGTAACGGCTTGTTTGGTGCTCTGTCCCATGTCAGAAAGAGGACTCTGTAAATGAACCCTGTGTTCAGGAAGTCTCCGGGTATGACATCGTTGGGTGAAAAGCACCATGTGGGCGTCGCCAGCGCCGCTCATACAGATATGCCTGGATGACTCATGCGGCCTTTCAGCGCCACGGTGGTGTAATGGGTTTGGAGTGCACACAAATTAGCTGCGTGAAATCAGACAAGAACGAAAGGAGTGATGACCGTGGCATTTCATTCAGCTCGCTTTTGTGTATTTACAAAAATAAAAAGTAATTACATCATGAACAAAAAATGAACACACCATTTTTTCCCCCTTTAAAAACTGAACATCAGTTTCCAAACACATTACAGCTTCATTGCTAAATGGGGAAAGAAAACCCTAATCCAAACACAACCATTAATAATCTTATTCCTGTTTTTTCTTTGACAGAATAAAACTATTTCTGGGAAACAGATGCCAGAATTTACGGAAGACGATTAGGGCCACTGGGGAAAAAAAGAATAAAGTTAACTGATTTTTAAATTTTTATTTCAGTTTAACATGGGAAAAAAAGTCAGAATTCTGACTTTTCTCAGAATTCTGACTTTTTCCTCAAATTCTGACTTTAATCTCAGAATTCTGACTTTTTCCTCAGAATTCTGACTTTAATCTCAGAATTTACTCTGTCTTTTTCCCTCAGAATTCTGACTTTAATCTCCAGAATTCTTACTTTTCTCAGAATTCTGACTTTTTTCTCAGAATTCTGACTTTTTTCTCAATTCTGACTTTTTTCTCAGAATTCCTCAAGAATTCTGACTTTAATCTCAGAATTCTTTTTTTTTCCTCAGAATTCTAACTTTAATCTCAGAATTCTGACTTTTTCCTCAAATTCTGACTTTAATAGCAGAATTCTTACTCTCAGAATTCTGACTTTTTCCTCAAATTCTGACTTTAATCTCAGAATTCTGACTTTTTTTCTGGCTTTTTCAGAATTCTGACTTCAAATTCCCTCAGAATTCTGAGTTTTGGAATCTCAGAATTCTTACTTTTTCACAAGCCGATTCTGCCTTTTTTCCTCAGAATTCTCAGAATTCACTTTTCTCAGAATTCTTCTGACTTTAATCTCAGAATTCTTACTTTTTTCCTCATGGGAATTCTGACTTTAATCTCAGAATTCTTACTTTTTTTTCTCAAAATTCTGACTTTAATCTCAGAATTTTGAGTTTAAAGTCAGAATTCTGACTTTTCCCATATTAAACTGAAATAAGAATTTAAAATCAGTTAACTTTTTTTTTTCAGTGGCCCTAATCCTCTTCCGTACAGAATGTTAGATGCAGTTTCTGACTGATTAAACTCAGGAGGCACAATCATTGTGTTTACTTTTCTAAATACCAGTAAGAAGAGCTGCTGTGAGAAGGGAAGGATGTGGGGAAGCTCTGCTGGTTTCCTGCAGAGGGAGACAAGAACACAACAATCAGCCTTTCAGAGGCAGCACTCCAGTAGAATCAAGAGACAGTTAATGAAGTAAGTAGGAAACACAAGAGCTCTCTCTGATGAATAATGAGAACACTGAGTACCTTTCTTTTAATCCACTTAGCTGGAAAATACAGACACTTCAGGACTGAGAGAGGAATCTAACGACACACAGATGAGGAAGAAAGGCCTTTAAACGACATTTTAACTAATGTAATGAGTTTGACTAAAACTTGTTCACATTAAATCCACATGTTTAGTTTAATCATCCATCTTTCCATCTAATCACTGCTCCTCTAATCATCAATTTCAATCATCAAGCATCTTCAGCCTTTATGGTTTAAAACTAGCTTTACCTGCAGTAATAGTTTCATTGTGAGCCCCTCTAGATGTTCTGTGGTATATTTATTTATTTATGTATTTTTTTAGGAGAAGCTTTTGATTTTTTCCTTATATTTTGTTTTAATAATTTTTTTTTATTATTTACTTTTGAGATTTTATTATTTCATTTTTTCCTCTCAGTATTCCTCTCAGTAAACATTTAGTAATCGTTTAGACCAGTTTTATCTTTTTTTTAATTATTCTTTTTTTTTAACAGATTTTCTTTTTTTTTTCATTTCAAATGTTTGTTCATAAAGATTTGGCTTTACTGCCTTCTTTCCAAATTATATTTTAATGATCGTTTTATCTTCTCTGGTGAAGAAGACATTGATTCATCAGCTGGACATAGAAGCATTTTTTGTGGAGCTTGATGTGAAGAGAAAGGGATGAGAGAAACTCAATCTGATAGTATCGCAATTCATAAAACTTAACCTGTAAAAACATGAATAAAAAAAATAAAATAGAAAATTATATAAAATCCGTAAAAAAACCCTATATATATATATATATATATATATATATATCATATATATATATATATATATATATATACTCATAAATTTACTATATATTCACATATAAAATCTGAAAAAGTAGGGAAAAAATAAAAATTTGAGAATATAAAATGTAAAAAAATTTCAGAATATAAAATGTAAAAAAAAATGTCAATAAAATTTATAATAAAAGATAATAAAACAATAAAAAATAAACAATAAATAACAAATAATTTGGACTAACAAAAATCTGGAGAAAAAAAAGATAAGTTACTCTCTTGAATATTTACTAATATATATCAATATAGATTTGTCAATATTGCATTTTCTGGATTGGAAATAAATTTAGATTTTTGTAGAAAATTTCATAGATTTTTTAATGAGATAAAGATGGTATGATGAATGGGAAGACTGGATGAGCGAACAGCTGCAGTGATGCACTAAAGGCAGATGTTGCTCCCTTCTTCTCCAAGCCTCATCAGCCGGATTGTCTCCTGTTGAATATCCATGATTTTGTGAAGTGATAACAGCTTGGAGATAAAATCATTCTCACAGATTATGGTTAAGATTCAAATAAGTAAAGTAATAGACATAAATTCAATCTTTGTGGTGAAGGTCATTACTGAACTTGTCACTACAGTGGATTCCATACATCGTTTTGCCATTAAAATGTTTTCTGTTTTTGTAGTTTTTTATCTTAAACCTAAATCATTTAGGAGACAAAAGAAATTCCCACCTCACTTTGTCATAGAATTTGGGTCATGGCTGCAACAGGCAGAGTGGTGGCCTTTTGGTCCGAACACATCACTGGAAAAACTATCTAGAAATAAGTAGAATTTTCTTAAATTAAGTTTATTTACCCTTAATTTGAGTAGGTAAATGAGGTAGATTGCCAATGGAATCAGTATTTTTACTGTTAAAAAAGGATAATTAGATAAAATGCACTTGAAATAAGACAATATACAGTTGTGTTTTCGCCTATTTTAAGAGGTAAATTCTCTTGGAATTATTGGCAAAATGTACACTTTTAACCCTCAATCCAAGAACAAATCCATTTATTTGAAGAAAAATAACTTATCTACATTTAGATTTTTTTTTACAGTGCAGCATAAGCCTAGCACAGATTATGTTTAAAAATAGCAAGCATTCATCTTTCACTCAAGCTACAGAGATCAGAGTTGTATTTACAACAGAACCAGAACTTCAAAATGCGCTAAGTGAAAATTAAAAACCAAGTACAAAATCATTTTTATAAAAGAGATAAATAATCTCAATGGATTTTTCTCCAGAAGAATTTATGGTTATTTAACTAAAACGCAGAGTCGATTAACAATAGAAAAAACACATTTTGAATTAATATGTCACGGTCTTGGTTCTGTTTAAGTTATTTTTTGAGTTTTCAGTTCACTTTCATCCATTTTTTTCTTTGTTTTCTAGTTTTATTGGTTTAATTCCTATTTTTGTGGGGTTCTCTGGATATATTTCTGTTCGTAGGTTTTTATTGTCCCTCTGGTGTTGGTCTCCTTTTCCCCCAGCTCCTTTCTAGAAGCCTCTGTTCACATCTGCTCCCAATCAGCTCATTAGTCCCGTCTTTGTTCTGTCTCCCATATATGTGCTCTGTTCGAAAACCTACGTCCTTAGAAGACCAGATTCGAAGGACGATGACGTCACTGGTCGGCGCCGAGGTCTGGTCGGATCCAAGGGGTCCTTGTTATGTTTTGACCTTAAAAGGCATCTTTGGGGCCGAGAATGAGTCCACGTGCTATCCCTGACACATCCTTAGTTTTACCCAGGATTTCATTCTTGAGAGACCAAAACAAGCTGGCTTCTCCATTGATCAGAGGGAAAGGTTACTTGGCGCCAAACAGTGGTGAAAATTGGAAGTTCAGTTTAATATAATACAAGTCAGTGAATAGTTCCGTCTGAAATGAATGAATATCGTTATTTTAATGGTTATTGAGTCAGATATGTGGCGGTAATGTTTGGTTTATCTAAAGGTTTTTATCTGTTACTGTGTAAATGAGTTTGGGTGTAATTTAAGGACAGATTCTAATATATCTGCAGGGTGGGGACTATAAATCTGATAGGAGTTTAATTTTTTTATTGCTGTTTTGCACAATATGCTTAACTAAGTATTTTTTGTTGTTGAATATTAGAGATTTTGCAGATATATATTTTAAACATACATTGTTTAGATTTACTTATATCTTTCTACGCCTTTTATAGAATAGATTAGAAAATCCCTTTATTGTCCCACAATGGGCAAATTTACTAGCCTGGGTGCCATTCCGAACTTAGTCCCGCCCACAAGGTTTGAGTTCGGGGAAGTTCAGTCTGGCTCTGCTCCATAGTAGCGCGAGTATTAAAGCCCACTGTCAGGCGATCCAATCAAATTGTCAAGGCGGGCTTTATACGATGATGGACAGATGATCAAGAGTAACGTTATCAACCACGTGACCAAAGCGCGCATGGGTGACAACAACAATGGCTGCCGCTGGAGAGTTTGGGTGAGTAGATTCTGCTCTTAGGTCTGTTCTAGAAGATATCGACAGCAAATTTATTTTAAAAGAGGAACAGAGAAACGCGATCAAGTCTCATCTTCTTATTCTAGGCGTGAAACTGCACGCTTTGATTTTTGTAGACAACAACTATGCGTTGCTTAACATACGTCACGCACTCCGTTGCTCTTATTGGTTGTAGGTCTATCCAATTGAGTGCAGAGGCATTTTTTTCCTGGTTCGTTCAAAACACGCCCCATAATCACAGCTCTATGGAGCAGTATCAGACTCATTCTGACTAGAATTGAGTCGGACTACGTCAGGCTACAAATTTACAGCAGCAGAAAGATTATTGAAAATGGTCACACAAATGAGGACCTTAGAAAAATGTATAAGAATGACATAATAGGGAAGAGTTAGAATATAAACAAACTTCGCTTTTCATTCTTTTCCTGCTTTGTGTGTCAACTTTCACGGTTGCTAAGCAACAGAGCATACGGCGGTAAAACCCGCAGAAGGGTAGACCTGTTAGAATTCGCAGCCAAAAACACCGGTCTCCTTATTTCAAGGACTTTGAAGGACCCAGTCTAGGTAGCCGCTGGCCCCTGGAGGATGCAGGCCATGAATTCGAACAGAGCCATGCCTCTCCCTGTCCCAGTTGCTTGAAGTCCCATGAAGTTGTCTGGTTTTTTGATTCCAAGTATTTTGAATTATCTGACTCAGTTATTAAATTAAATCCTCAAGAACTAACTTCCACCTCTCCGCCTCTGCAGTTGGATCCTCAAACCCTCAACCAAACCCTGACATGATAATCTTACATATATTCTTTGCAGCTCATTTTTCTTTCTGGCAAAAAGCATCAGAGGCTGAAATAAACAAGACTGACCTTATATGAAGTCACCTGTACAATGCTGCAGTCTGCTCAGAGTGACCTTTCAGGATCCAGGATCTGACCAAATAGCGTCTGCAGATAAT
>JAGKQL010000065.1:5811709-5830046 GCA_018398635.1 Cyprinodon brontotheroides | reverse complement strand
AACCCGTTACTAGCATGGGGTACCTAATAAAGTGGCCGGTGAGTGTATATATATATATAATGTATATTTTTATACGTTGATATATTGACGCGGTATCGATCTATTTCACTAACAAAATCTCACAAGAATTTGCAAAACATCACGAGAGTTTGTAACAGAATCCATGAAATTTCACGAGATTTTGAAAGTAAAATAGATCGACAATCGTTTTAAAAATCTATTTGATATCAGCATATGAAAATATATATTTCAGTATATTATTTTTCAAAGTGTCAGAAATGGATAACAAAACTGCTATTTTCACGACTACTTATTTTGTCCAGCTTTAAATATCGCATCGAGCATCGGTTAATGCTACATGAGTTTTTAAAACATCGGCATATCGATATCGCCAAAAATCCCAATATCGCATCCCTACTATGAAAGTTCAGGTGAATCTCGCATCTGTTCTAGTTCATCGGTCAGTATTGGTAGCCCATCCCATGACTCAGTACCCATAAAGTAGCCCTCAGCCTAAAAAAAGTAAGTGACCCCTGCTTTACGTCAACCCTGTATATATATGTATATATCACCATCAGTTTGGGGGTCCTTCGAAGACCCCTGCTATAGATTGACCCAGAGGTTCTGGTGCCTATCCGCTTTCGGCCACCCCTTATAAAAATGTTCTGGCTACGCCTCTGCTCACTGTCAAGTTCCAGCAGAGTTTCCTGAAAGCTGCATCTGAAAGCAGCCTTCCCTGCAGCAATCCACTGAGGTGTGGTGGGATTGCCTCATAGCCTACAGATTGAAGGTATGAGGAGCATGCAGCCTATTTCCCAAGAAGCGCTGCAGGTAAACAGAAATGATGGAGCAGCTGTAATAATGAAAGAGAAGCCAACCAGATTCAGGACACAAAGCAGAGGCTGATGCATCTCATTCATTTTTCATGAACTTCTGTCTGAAGCCTCCAAAATAACAAGTTTCTACTCACCCTGAGGAGCAGACAGCTGCAGATTTAGTCTCTTCGCTCTTCTGGAGGTCCGAGTTTGGAGTCAAAGCATAAACTTATTTCTCCTGCGACACTTCCAGCTCACAGAGCCCAGATTAAAGATGAAATCTGGTTCCTCCAGAGGATCAGGGAGGCAGCCTGATGAGGAGAACCCGCTGAGGAGGAGCGCCTGCCCGGTGAGGTCATACTGGGGAAACCCTCCTAAACTGGGGAGACATTTCTCTCTTCTTTTTTTATCAAATAGAAATAATAAATTAAAAAAGACAGAACCTCACATGTGTGACTCACTGAGATCTGAGACACAAAAAAATAAAAAAAGAAAAGAAAAGAAAAGCCGAACGAGGCTGGTTTCCTCTGCAGCAACACCGAAACAAACCTGGATCAAAACACTGGGATGTGCTGTAGGGGGAGGTGGGCGTGGCCTCATTTAGCTCCTCGGGCTGTGATTGGTCAGCTGCTTTCAGGCACATGTGGGCCCTGATGGGGCTGAATGGTGTCTGAGCTGAGCCTCACCTGAAGCTGCAGGTTCAAACCTGCGTCTGATTCACCTTAAACTAAACACACCTTAACCGCCTGCTCTCTGGTGGAAAAAAAAATAAAAATAAAATAATCCTTCAAATTGTTTTTAATTTTTTCTGTATGCTCTGAGGCTGACTGTTGATTAAAGCTCTCAGATCGAAACAAAATATATCAATTACTGTGAGAGGATACCATTATTTCCTTTCCTTTGTTTGAAAATTGGTTCAGTGCTGCCACCTGCTGTTCATTCACAGGAAAGACCTTTACATGAAAATCTGGAGATCTGCCTAACTATGCAGAAGAAGAAAAAAATGCCTTTCATTCAAAACATTTTGAAGATTCTAATTGGACTGGATCATACTGAAAAGGATAAAAAAAACTGAAAAAATTATTTAAAAATTTTATTTCAGTATAATATGAGAAAAAAGTCCTTATTCTGAATTTATTCTCAGAATTTGACTGAATCTCTAACAGCTAACATGTTAGCATCACGTTGTAGCCATGTCTGTTTAAGAGAATAAACTAGCTCTGTTGTTTTAATCAATTTCTTATCTTCCATTAGTGAAAAAGCATCACCGGGGACCAGTGGCGGTTCTAGACCAAATGTACCAGGGGGCCAGGAGGGGCCCAGCGTGTTTTCATGGGGGCACAGAAAAGCATAAAATAAAAAAAAAAAAACAGGGCAAGGGATTTAAATATATTAATAATAACTGCATGAAGTGAAATTTCTATTCAATTAGGTTTAATTAAAATTCTATGTCTTACTAGGTCCATATACATTCATAATTTAGGAATTTTACATATTTTTGACTTAATTTAAGTTAAAATTAAAAGTTTCTATAAAATCTGTATTAGAACTTAAGAAAAACAGATACATTCAGCTTTAAACATTTGAGTTTTTTTATTTTGTTTTGAAAAAAAAAACGTTTAGCAGATGAAAACTGGGATCCTTTCTCAATACCACTGAAGCCATCACGTTATTGTTTTTAAATAATTAGTACCAAAACAGAATTTGTAAAAATGAAATAGAGCCAAAAAGGACCTATCAGTCTCTGTTCCAGCGTGTAATTTCTTAGAGTATTATGTCTTCAGTACAGGGTCATAACAGAGGCCAGGACATGATCTACAGGCCCCAATTGACCCCTGTCTACAACAGACCATTTCGGGGACCCGTCAGGCGCGTAAAATTAAGCCTAATTCCATAACTTTCCACCAATGTGTTACTGCCCCCAGCCATCTTTGTCCCGGTGGCTGAAGCTCCACATAGCTTCCTTCGTGACAGGAAGTGCATTTGCTCACCACCTCCCGGGCACTGCGCCCATGTTTTGCGGGTGAAAAACAGGTTGAGTCGCAAGACTCGAGTAGCATTGGGTACATAGATAGATAGATAGATAGATAGATAGATAGATAGATAGATAGATAGATATAGATAGATAGATAGATAGATATAGATAGATAGATAGATAGATAGATAGATAGATAGATAGATATATGGTTGTTTTAGGTTAGCATGTTCTTCATGAATGAAATCCTCTCAGAGAAAGAAATATCAGCCTTTAAATAAACAACAGTGCAACACATTTTTTTTTATCCTTTAATGATCTTTAAAAAATAAGCAGGTGATATTTTCTCTTTATTTTTCGGCTGATGTTTCAGATCCAAACACAGGCACAACTTGGACGACTGCAAAAGTGAATTTTAGATCAGAACAAGAAGCAATCGGACAGCGTTACACACAGAGAGACGTCATTTATAAACAAGTAATTACAGCAGGACGCTCGTCTCCAGAAACTGCATATGAAGCGTCACTGGGAGAAGAAGAGAAATGGATGATGACCAGAGGCTGACTGTGCTGGAGGGCAGAGTATGATGAGGAGCAACAGGATTTTAACTGTCGTTCAGAAAAACACAGTGGTTTAAGTTTTAAACTACTTTTTATTTTGGACAAAAAAATCCTTTTTGGCCCTTAGGATGTATTATAAGCGTACGACGGCTTCTGCTAAGTTAGACTATGACAGTATATGAGCTGCATTATTATATCAATATCAGGTTGTAAAAAATGATCCATGTTTAATATCATTAATAGTATTTTTTATGCTAGGATGGCTGACGTTAATGTTAATGAAATCATTTGTTATTTAAATAGCTTTTTTCTTGTTTTTCCTTAAGTCTTAATCCATGTTGTGTGTCCTTATTATTTATGTGCACTGCAAAAACGATCAAAACATTATTAAATTAAGTGTATTTACCCTTAATTTGAGCAGGTAAATAAAATAATCTGCCTTCGGAATTAAAATTCTTACTCTTTAAATAAGTAGAAAATAAGATAATTAGATATTATACACTTGAAATAAGAGACTACAGTTGTTTTCTTCTTTTTTTAAATGTAAATTGCCTTATTCCATTGGCAAATTATATTACTAAACTGCTTAATTCAAGAAAAATGACCTTTTTCTAAGAATAATAAACTTACCTAAATTAACATTTTTTTGCAGTGTTGGCTTAATCCTCGACTGACCACTCAATCAGGGGGGTTATGTTGTTAGAGATAAAATTAAAACTAGATTGAGTAAAATCTGCTAATAACTAAAAATATTAAGGGAAAAAAAGTGAATATTTGAATAATAATTTGTAGCTATTTTTTATCAGGAATAAATGTAAACAGTTATTGTCATCAGCTGTAACATCTGGTTCTTTATGTAACACATGTCGCACTTTAAACGCTTTTAGTGTTTTTAGATGTTTGCTTTTTATATTCCTCACATTTTAACTCTTGTTTTATCCTAATTTTAGAGCCAGCTGAGTATGATCAACACATGGTATCTTGGATTTATTCAAAGATCATTCTGATTTAAAGTTCCCCCTGTAAAACAAATGCTCCCTCACAGCATTGGTAGTTTTTAATGCAGCCCTGATGAAAAGATTAGGAATCAAAACAAATATTTACATTTTATCAATCATAAGTTTTTAAAAATTAAACTCAAAATGCGAAAAATAGGAACATTAATGAAACTCCTCACCACTTGACGAGAACATTTTAACTTTAAAAGTCAGAATCCGTGCATGAATCTAACTTTCATCTCAATTTCTGTCATTGAGTCACGCTACCACGGCTCACATGTAGAAAAGGCAAAATGGCCTTTTCACTTATTGCTGGGCTTCATGGTGTTTTGCAAGGTGCTGAGGGGCGCAGACTCTTTATAAATCAGCATATTCAGAAGGTCAGGCAAATTCAAAATAAGAACACAAGAATAAGACCAGCAAAAAAAACATGCAACGAATAAATGTTACGAAGGAGCAAAGCTGTTGTCTCAGAGAACAGCAGAGTTAAACAAAATAAAAAATGCAAGTTAAGGCAAGTTGTAAATGTTGCAAACTAGACCTGCATAACATAAATGCTCCAGACCACTAGGGGGAGATGATCATCAGCTCATATGTTACTAGTCTTTTGTGTGATTCTTTATTGGTCATATTTTTGCATTTGCTAATTCAGTTGTTTTTAGGTTTTTTGCTAACTGTTGGAATAATTTTGTATAAAATAATTTAAAGGCACACTATGCAACATATTTTCAGTTAATTAATGTGTTCTTATAACGTTTTGGATGATTAAATGAGTCATTTCAGGTTGAACAAAGGTTTTCGGCCGCCCTGGTGGTCTGTGGGGAAATACCGCGACTTTGCAAATCTGCAGGAGCCCTCGCCCCGCACCCACAGGCTACAGGCTCAGAAGTCTTCAGCAAGAGTCGGTCTTGCTTTTACGGCGAACTGCTACACTTCTCTGGAAGTTAAAAGTATGCTCGCTAAGTTAGCACAGTGGCGATATTTGTGCAGTTATCATGGTGGAACCAGCGAGAAAACAGTGAAAGCCCATGTCGGAGCAGAAACAGAAAGAGGAAAAGGGCTCCGGACAGAGAGGAGAGGATTCGTACGGGTGAACATCGGGCAAGCTTTTTCCGAATGGCGAGAGCTAAAATAAAAGAAGGCTGCAAGGCTGACGCTGACCTCGCGTTTCTGCTGATGCAATTGTAAGTAACATTGGAATTTCTCTCTCTCTGTGTGCATGTTCATACTTTCACTGTGTTAGCTCATTCGTTGCGTGCTCGCCTGTCTGCTAAGCTTTCAAAACAACTGGCCAGCCTGGCTTGACGGAGAAACCAGGAGAACAGCTGTGCATATTTACGACAGTGCACTTTACTTTCGCCCTCTGGGGAGCCTCCGCTGGAAAATCAACACCGGTTGCATAGTATACCTCTTAAAGTTTGTTCTTATGATGTATAATGTGTGACATATTTCTTTTCCAGAGAGGTGTTGCACAAGCAGTATAGGTCAACTATCAGGAAGTATTGCTCAAGCTTAAAAAAAACCCAGGAGGTTCTCGGACCATTTGACCGCAAGACATTTAAATGCAAATTGACCTGCTCACTGAGGCTGCAAATTGAATTGTATTTCTTGTTTCCTATTCCTTTAGCTCAACCTCAGCTTGTGTAACTAGGGACCCCCCCTCTAACTTTAATAAATAGTGAGGAGAAAGCTAAAGACCACCAGAGTGGGTTGGAGATTTGTAAACTCCGCAGTCTCTTCCTACTCTCCTCGCGAGTAAAAAACTAAATTAATTGTCTCTGTGCCTTCTTTCTTTTCCTATATGTATGCATGATGGTTTAGGTGCTTCCACCTGACACTAGTCTTTATTTTTTAAATTGGCTTTACATTTTTTTTCAGTACTACTCCAACATTTAAGTTCGGTATTCTATGTTTTTAATTGGGCTATTTTAAATTTTGTGCTTTCTGGTGAAATTTCGGGGTTTGCTAGCCAAATTTTAGAGTTTCCTAAATATTTTATTTTTGTTGTGTTCTAACTTTTAAAGTTTGCTAATGATATTTATGCATTTTGCAAGCCTAAATATTGAGTTTGCTTTCCTAAGTATCGAGTTTCTTATTCTTATTTTTGAGTCTCCTAATGTAGTTTTTGTGTTTGCTAGCCTAACATTTGAGTTTACTAGTCTTTGGCCGTTTCTCAATTCACAAGAACGCGAGTACTAACCTGGAAGCTGCTGCCGCAGTGCATGCTGGGACAACTGTTGATCCCAAGAACAGACAAGTCTGCTCTGATGCATGCTGGGTAAAAATGGAGGGGCGAGAACAACAGGGTTTTGTTCCGTTCTCGGTCTTCTTCTTCTTGTGAATTGGAACAGCACTAGGGCTGAGGATGATGCTGATGTTTTTCCAAGCGCATCAGGACGCACAAGTACACATACTGAGAAATGGCCTGATCTTAATTTTTGCACTTTATTGTGTAATTTTGGAATTTGCTAGCCCAATTTTTGAGTGACTTAAGTCAAATTTCCTTTTGCTATTTTAACTTTTAAGTTCACTAGTCTAATTTCTGTGTTTGCAAGTCTCAGTTTTGAGTTCGCCAGTCATATTTTTCAGATTATTTTTAAGTACTAGACTGTGTCCGAATGAGGGCCTTCACTAACCCCTCATCACTACTGCAAATAGAGAGGAGACTAAGTCAGTTAACTGACCGTTCAGACAAATGATCTCTACTTTTCGCTCCCCGTTCGTCACACGATTCCGGCATGCTGCCTGCACCATCTTTTTTTCCCCCGCCCCCAAAATCAAATGCCATGATGCAAAGCATTGTGTGGTATATCTGCTCATTTAGTGACCGTTGATGTGCACTACTTTTCAAGATGCATTATGGGAAATTTTGAGTGCACTACCTTTTTATCCACTAGACATTTAGACACCCTTTCAAAATAACAACATATTCGATCAGTTAAAATTACTGAAATCGTACGATATTGTAACAGTATTTCGTACGTTTTTGACGTTTTTCTTCGAAAAACCAGATCTGTGCGCATGCACAGCCAGACCAAACGAAAAGCAGATCAGCGGACGGACGTAAAACTGGGAAAAACACAGTTGCAATAATTACTTCTTCAAGTCTCTCACTAGGTTGCTTGCTGTTTTGTATTATAGGGTTAGGCGTTAGACACTCTCTCGATGACCCCCACCCAGTCCGGCGACTAGAGCAGTTGGTTAGGGGATCAAAGGTTTTGCACGTCGGGCGCCCGCTTGGTATCTCTCAGATCCATAGCCAGTTTCAGTTTGTAGAATTAGATTTGAGGTGACAACAAACGGGTCAGGTTAGTTAGAGTAACGTCAAGGTTAGGTCAAGTAATGGTCAGGGTTAGGTTAGGGTTAGCAACGTCAGGGTTAGTTAGAGTAACGGTCAAGGTTAGGTTAGAGTAACGTCAAGGTTAGGTCAAGTAATGGCTTCAGGGTTAGGGCCACGGTCAAGGTTAGAAAATGTAGTGTAACGGTAGAATAGGTTAGGTTTTATAGAGATAAGTATATTAGATCAGAGGAGGAAGCAGTAGTCGTGGGGTAGACCTTCCTGGAATGGGCTAAGCTTCCACCCGCTGGTCTGGCATGTAAACTCCGCCTCCTCCACTCCCTACAGTTCAGACTGAGGGAAGAGAGGTAGGAAAAGGGAAATGTTTATAAATAAGCATATAAACTTTTTATAAATGTTTCATAACTAAATATTTTGAGGTTACATATTGGTAGGAGTTAGTGTATTATATAAGGGTGGAGCTTTTATAGCTATAGTATGAGATTGGGTGTAAGGGTTTCTTTTAGATAGAACAATGTTTAATACATAGCGTTTCATGGTGAGATCATCATTTAAGGTTTTATTCCAAAAGAAATTAGAGTAGTGTAAGGTTAATCCACTTTGGAGTTTTAAAGAGGATATTATGGTGATTTGTCATGTTAGGACATTATCTCAAAAGTATTACATTTTATTATTAGTTTGTCCAACTTAGGTTTTTAATTAAGGGAAAAGAAAACCTATGTGCTAGGGGAGGAATTGTACATAATTAGTTAGGGTCAGGGTTAGGGTTAATTGTATGTTAAATTCTATGTTATTGAATGGTGCGTAAGATGCACATGCGCAAGGATATCTTGTCTAGAGGCAAGACGTAAAAATCAGACGAAATACGACGAAAAAAACATAAAAAACGTACGAAATTACTGTGCATAACTTTTCGTACGATTTCATACGAACTGATAATGAGAATACACTGAAATAACGTAACCCCTATTTTGAGCGCTTTACAGAGGTTACGTCATTTTGTAGGGAAGTCAAAATGTTAAGATGCATATTCAACACAGCTCTAGTCCGTTTGCTAGTCAGACTATTAAATGCTAGTCTGACTCTAAGTTTGTTAGTCTTACATTTGAGTTATTTTTGAGTTTGGAGGACATTTTGAATTGGCTGTGAAATCATTCATTTACCCTTCGGCCACTGTAGCCTCTGCTGCAAAGGTGACATGCAGGAAAACCTTTTTTTTTCTAAAGGTCTGTAAAGATTCTGAAAGTTGTAGAATAAAACACTTCCAAGAAAAGATCTCCCTTTGCTGAGCCAGATGGTGCAATGGAGGGTCAGCTAAGAAACAAGGCTGATCCTTGACCCCCTTTGATTGCACATGCCTATTAGTGAAAAAGATGCAAAAGCTTGCCGTTATGTAAACCCTTATTTGACTACAGAATTGACTGCATATTCAGACACGTGCAACTAATTGATTTCGGCAGAACCTTTGTAATTAACATTTTGATTAAATACAGTGGTTTGGACTATTTTGATACTTTGCAAAGGCCTCCAACTGTTCAACTGAAATGTGTGTGACGGTTTAATGTTGTTGTTTTTTTTTTGTTTGGTTTACCAGTCATTCTCATGCTACACAGCAACCTGCTTCTCTACTCGAGGAAAACCATACATTGCTTTTTATTCTTGTTTTTGCTTCGTTTTACTCCCCAAACTAAACCTTCTACAATACTTTAATAAAGTTATAACCACATACTGTGTTACGTTGAAATTCTGCTTATTAGACCAACACAAATAGAAAAACAACGTAAAAACACAGTTTTCAAAGTCTTTCCCTAATAGGAATCAGAGAACGGTGGCAGGCTGTATTTAGCTCTGACACCCCTAAAAACTCTGATGTTCTTAGCTTCATTTACACAAGAAAAACGACACAAACATGGCGACATTATTACCTCTGTGACTTCTGATGGCTTCCGTTTTCTTTTAAGGAATTTCGATTAACAATAATTTATATACTTTAGTTAGGGTTGATCTGTAGGAAGAGATTTTTGGTTGTTACTCCATAGGTGGATAATAACTAGCTATACTAACTGAGTTATTATCTACTTGAGTAATGTTTAGAAAAAGATGTGCTTTAAGGAGTAGTTGTACTTTATTTGTTTTAAGCAATATTACTATGAGGGTACTGCTGCTATTGCTTGAGTTAAATTCTGTAATAGCAGCTATACAGTTAATGGAAACACATTTAGTTTATTTTGGGATCAATCACTCATTAATGTTGCTAATCTTTTCATGTGTTTCTGACGGGTTTAAAGATCAGGGTCTAATTTTAAACTCTGACTGTTTGCTGTGATTTGCCTTTAAATCTGGAAGTCCTGATATTTTATGTCTTTTACATTACCTTTAACACCAGCTACTGTTTTTTTTAATTAATTTTTAATTTATGTTATTTTTGTTCCTATTTTTTGCTTGTTGCATCTTGTTCAAAATACAATAATGTTCAAATTTCAATACATCATAAAGGCAGTTTAAAGGCATTAAATCTGTGAAAAAGCAAAGTAATTAAGACGTTTCTCAAAGTTTCATTTATGGATTGCATTATTTTTCTCCTCCTAATTTCCATTTACAACAATAATCGATCAAATGCACTCCTTAAATGTTCTTTTAACACATTTAAATGAAGAAAAAGAGGAGAGAATAGTAACATTTTCACTTCATTTTACAGGTTTGCACTTCTTTCTGTTGGGCTAACAGAAAATAAAGCAGCAGTTTGTTGTTTAAACGTAACAAATGTGTAAAAAAAAATGTGTGAATATTTCTGCATGGCACTGATCTATGGCGTGCCTTTTGTAAACTAAAGCAGTCAAAAATAAGGAGCAATATTCATCTTTATTTAGCGTTTTCTAAGAGAAAAATAAGGAGGTTATTTTTTTCCAAGTCTTTTAATCACTGTGTCATTCATTTATTTCTAAAAAAAATCTTACTTTGTTAAATAAATATTTTCTAAATTAAATATTTAGTATGTTAACTAAATATTTAGCTCCAAACTAAATATTTAGTTTGCAAATTTGATATGTAGTTTTTAAAATAGTTATTTAGTTTGGAGGTAAAGATTTAGTTTGTGAGATAAATATTCAGCTCCAAATAAAATATTTATTTAACAAACCAATTATTTAGTTTGGAGCTAAATATTTATTTAACAATCAAGTTTTTTACTTTGCAAACTAAATATTTATCTCCAAAGTAATTAGTTATTTAACAAAGTGAAATGTTTATAAATGAATGAATGACACAGTGATTATATGACTTGAAAAAATAACGCCCTTGGTTTTCACTGGTTTCTGGTCTGCCAGCTGGAGGTTTCTTCCCGGGTTAAAAGGAGTTTTTCCTTCCACTGTTGCCACAAGCAAAGTCTCGGTGTGAGATGGTTTGCCTAGAGTCAACGAAATAATGCACTAACTGGTTTTCCTTAGATAAAACACTTTTGAATCAATGTGAATGTAGCGATCTGGATTGAATTGTGTCCGTAAAGTGCCTTGGAGATGACGTGGGGTGTTTAGAATCGGTGCTATATCAATAAACTGAAGTAATTTTTTTCTTAAAACATGCTAAAGAACCATAAATCCATCCTTTTCCCCTGTCATGCTTGTCCCAAGCGGGGTCGTGAGTGTGCCTGTCTACAGCAAGAGGCGGGTTTTGGACAGGTTCGCCAGTCCATCGCAGGGCAACACAGAGACAAACAATCATTCACACTCACCTAAGGAGAATTTAGGAGAAGCCAATTAACCTAACAATAGAAATACAGCTTTTGGACTGTGGGAGGAAGCCAGAGTACCTGGAGAGAACTCCATGCATGCACAGGTAGAACATGCAAGCTCCACGCCGAAAGACCCTGTGTCAGGACTCCAGTCTGTGTGTTTGTCTTTTGTGTTGTTCTCCCTTCCACCCAGCAGGAGGCGCCCGGTTCTGGTCCGC
Source organism: Cyprinodon brontotheroides (assembly GCA_018398635.1). Lineage (NCBI taxonomy): Eukaryota > Metazoa > Chordata > Actinopteri > Cyprinodontiformes > Cyprinodontidae > Cyprinodon > Cyprinodon brontotheroides. The sequence goes on along the minus strand of JAGKQL010000065.1, from coordinate 5,818,452 downwards.
CTCCTTCACACACCTGATGATGATTACCTCGTTAACGGAGTGCTCTTCTTTCAGCTGCTGATTGCCACTACCTCGACGCCAGAGTGTTTGCCAACACTGGGTACTCTGGCCATGCTTAGTTTAGCAGAGTCTAACCTGAGTTTTTGTTTTTTTTGCCAGTTTGGGGGTACTCTAGCCAAGCTGAGTTTTAACTTGGTTTTTATCTTTGCCTCTCGGCAGGAAGTCTTCCCTGCAAACTGGACCTTTTCGTACCTTCTCTTCCTGGAAGGAATCAACTGAGCCTCAAACCGAACTGGGGATTCAAACTGGAGGTTTGGATCCTGTTTCCTTGAAGAGGACGTTGAGTTTACTCTCTGAGCAAGTGGAATCATCTCCACCACGCACCCGTTCAAGTACAGCAGGAAATCTGAGTGGCAATCAGCTTCTCCGTTCACCAACAACCGTCCGAGTTCTGGGTAAACCCGGTTCCGCCCTCCACCGAATCAGAATAATACTGGAAAACAGCACACAGATTGGAGTCAAAGATCCTACAACTTCTCTGGAAACGCGTGAGTCAACAACCAAATCCACGATTGAAATTTCCCCACTGAGCCTGAATCCACAGTTGTCTTCCCTTCACCTTCCAGTTCCTGGTCGAGCTGAGTTCAGAGCAACTCTGCACCGAGCTTGCCTTATCTCTTCAATAAACTACCATTAAACTTTTCCCCTGGTCTCTCTGTTTTGGTCTTTCTGCATTTTGGGTCAGACCTTTGATTAAATCATGACACCCTGGGCCGAGGTTAACCCAGAACCTTGTTGCTGAAAGGGAGCTGTGCTACCAAATGCAACACCTGTAAACATATAAATATTGCTCCTAATTTTTAGACTGCTTAACTTTGACAAACAGCACTCCATACTGATCTTCCCTCATCATGTCTTCCACATGTCCTTTTATGGTTCACTCCCCTTTTCCGCACACTCATCCCTCAGTTGTCCATATTTCTGGTTTCAGCCGGCCCTATGGGGAAGAGGATGTCACTCTCTAAGGAGAGGTTGCTGCCCAGGCCGGCCATGCGGCTGCGCAGCAGAAAGTGTGTCCTCCTCTGCAGGATCCTCTGCTGCTCCTGCTTCAGCTCCACATAGGACCTGGAGAAGGTGTGAAAGATGGAGGTGACAGGGAACGCCATCAGGAGGATACCGCTCAGGATGCTGCTGAGAGCCACCACCTGACCCGGGATGCTCCTGGGCACCATGTCGCCGTAACCTACTGTTGTCATAGTGATCACAGCCCACCAATAGGTTGCAGGGATGCTTGTGAACTCCTGTGTGGCGGCCATTTCGTTCTCTATCAGGTACAGCAACGGTGAATACAAAGCAATAGCCACGCACAGGAAAAGGAGGAGCAGCCCAAACTCCCTGGTGCAACGCCTCGCCGTCAGGCCGAGGGTCTGAAGGCCGAGCGAATGGCGAGCCAGCCGCATCACGTAGAGGATGCGCAGCGCCCGCAGCACGCGGAGCACCAAGCCCACTTTGTCCAGGTAGCTGCTGCCAGAGCCCAGACGCTTTTCCCCCTTGGACGTGCTATCCACCAGCAGCGTGATGTAGTAGGGCAGGATGGCCACCACGTCGATCAGGTTGAGAGGCTTCCTGAAGAAGGTGAGCTTGCTGCGGTCCTGGATGAAGCGCAGGGAGAACTCCAAGGAGAACCAGGCCACGCAGACGGTCTCTACGATGAAGATGTTGTAACACATCTTGGAACATGTGCCCTAAAGGAAAAAGCAGAAAGAAAATCCTGCTGTAGTTATTAACAGGTCTCAGCCACTAGAGGGAGCCACATCAACATTAAACCCAGAGCCAAAGCAGCAGTGGATAACATGGAGTTCATATTAAACAGGTCTGAGAAGGAAATGTTTCCCCCTTCTTCAGATTTCTTCTGTTTTTCTAAAAATTTTTGATGATAATCAGCATTTTATGTCAGATAAAGGAACCTTTATTCGATATAAACAAGCTTTTTAAATGTGGTTTTCATTTAGCAGGGCAAAAAGCAGCTTAAACCAATTTAGCCCTATGATATGATAATAGAAAAAAGGTTTAAAAAGTTCTTAAAAACTGTTATACCCTGATAATAATGATGTATTCATTTTAGATCAGGGGTGTTCAACGTTTTCCAGGCCAAGGACCCCAAAACTGATGGCAAGATGGAGCGGGGACCCCCTAATTATATATATTGTGTTATATCAAACTGGTCCTATAGTTATTCTATTACAGGTGGAGTGATGTAACGAAAGTAATACCTCTCCCTGGGATTATTAAATTATTTCTGATTTTGATTCCTGGTTGATGGGACAGGTGTTGTGAATGAAACGGTGCCCAGGGCTTGAAAGAGCTCCTGTGTGTCGCTGAATGTGTCTAAAGAAATTTAATCCAAATTAACTGTTTGAAAGTCAGAGATTCGTTTTTTCAAATTTTAAGGTGAAACACATTTAAAAGAAATCTCTTAGATTGGCAGTAAATCAATCGTTGCTGTATGGTTTAAACATCTCAACATCTGCAGCTTAACACAGCAGAGCAACACGAAAGACTGAAAATAAGTTTTCACACAGTTTAAATGCAGTTTAAATTAGATCGGTTCACTGTAAGTCCAAAAATATGATCAAATCTTTCTTTATCTAAGAGTTTGGGTCAAAACTGACAAAAACCTCCGCTTCATCTGAAGTAAAGTAACTACAGAGCATGACGCTGCCACCACCATGCTTCATTCTGGATATGTTCATTATGTTCTATTACTGTAACTCTTTTCGATTTTACTACTAAGAGGTTCCAGTTTGTTTGGTTTCCATGTGCCTTTGCTCTTCTTTTAGGTTTTGAGAAATTTCTAGCTAAAAATTATTATTTGGCAACTATAATCATTAGTCCAGATGAAGGGAGGAATTAGAAGAGTGCTCTTCCATGTTGAACACAATCTGCCAGCTCCATCAGCGCTACTGTCCACCACTTGGCAGCCTCTCCAGCCAATTCCCATCTGTTTTTGTTTTTATTAACTCTGGGGGAGAAAAAAAAAATCTAATTTTCCTTCAGCATCCTCTTGTGTTTCATATTCTGGTAGATTTTTCTTTCATTATGTCACAAATCGCAATAAAAATTATTGTACGTTTCTACTGAACAGCAGTAGAAACGTACTTGTGGCTGGAGCTAAAAGATGCAAAGAAAATGTTGGGAAGATTCAAAAAGGACAGCTTAACTTCAACATCATTAATAGCAGCTTTAAAACCTGAATGTTAAAACTATATCCGGGGCTCGCTCAAGCCTCCATGAGGCCCAAGGCAACATTTCTTTTTGGAGGGACCAAATTTTAATCTCCATCGCTCTAATCAACAGTCTGATGATCAGATCCTTCACAATTTAAACTCACTGCAGCACTGGCAGAGACAATGTCCCTTCACCGGTGAACATCCGGGGAACGGACATTGAGATAGTGGACTCTTATAAGTACCTAGGTGTTCATCTGAATAACAAACTGGACTGGACTCTGAGGAGACTGGTCTTTTGGAGTGTGGGGGGCTCCTAAAGACCTTCTATGACTCTGCTGTGGCATCAGCCATCTTTTATGGAGCTGTCTGTTGGAGCAGTGGCTTATCTAAAGCTGAGAGAAAGCGGCTGGATCAGCTGTTCAGGAAGGGCAGCTCTGTGATGGGATGCCCTCTGAACTCAGAGCTGGAGGTGGGAAACAAAAGGATCCTAAAGCCGGGCGTAAACTGTACGTCCTTCTGTAAAAATTAAAAAAATATCCACTGGACTTGGTTTCCAAGATTTGAAGACGTTTCTCCACCTCTCCAGGAAGCTTTCTCAATTCAAATGTCTGGATCCGCAGTGATTTTGAGTCTTATAAAGCCTTGTATAATACTTCGCTACTGTACTCAAGTAGATTTTTCTGATATTTTACTTCTTTACATTTTACTACTTATTTTTTATGGCTTACTTTTTACTTCTACTCCCTACATTTTACACAAATATCTGTACTTTCTACTTCTTACATTTTAAAAAATTGTCTTGTTACTTTAGTTTTGAATCATTTCAATGGAGTTACCGCTATTATTTTTCACGCCATCAATACCAAATTCAATCTAATTGATGGGAATCTACGCTATGCATTTGACGCACCACTACAAGATGAATCGACAGATTCGGGCGGTATTCATTGGCGGTAAATCATTGCAGCTTGGTGGCGGTGGCGTTAGCATAGTAGCATGGACGACGGTAGATGATTGAAAAATGAACACAACGGAGATCTAGTCCTATTGGCAGACATCCGTTTAAAATGTAGGCATGAAAAAGTGGTTTCTACTTTTAATACTTTATACTTTAAGTAAATTTGCAAGCCTTTGTTACTTTACTTGAGTAAAGAAGTTTAATCAGTACTTCCACTTTACCAGAGTATTTTTAACACGTTATCTGTACTTTTACTAAGTACGAGTGAGTACTACACTTCCTGAAAATCCGTATGGTTTATTCACTGTAAAAGTAAAAATGGTTTTCTACAGTTTCAACCCAAAAACAGTGTAAAGATAGCCTAGAACGGACAAATAAAATGGCTAGGATTATTAAAAATGAATAAATAGAACAAAAACAGACATAACTAAATCATATACACCATAAAAATACTACTAAAAGTACAGAATGATTAACATGCTTCAATTGAAGATCACTGAGATGAACCATAAATGTTGGTGTGGCCCGTTTTATGTTGAGTTTAAAACAGTTTTGAAAACGTTTAGAGGGAAAATTAACGGATCTAAACATTTTATAACATAACATGATGATAAAAATAGTGCAGAACCACAGAGCTGCAGCCAAAGATGAAAACTCTGCTCTCTGGCAGCCCGGAACCAGAAACAGTCTGTTACAATCAGATTGATGCCACTTTTAATTAAGCTGCCTCGTAGAGACATATTGAGAAAAATGAGGCATGAACACAACAGAAACATGGCAGGTCAAACAGAATCTCTGAATCTGATGAGACAAAGAACCCGTTTATCTATTTTAATTCCCTCTATTAGCTTATTTAATCAACAATGGTTGGTTTAGATGTGTGTGATATGTAGGATTTAATAAATGGGTCTACTTCCCGTCATTCTATAAAGTTCATTAGATATAAGAATCAAGAAATACTTTTCAGCAGAAGAGTTTTAATATATTTACATTCCTGCTTAGATGTTCTTGTTCTTCATCTGCAGTAGATCTGCACCTTATGGACAAAGGACATTCTTTTGAGGACTAGAATGTTCACATTTGGACAAAGAAGACAGGAAGTTTGTGAGGGACGTGAAGGAAGCCATCTGTGTTAAGAAACAAAAAACAACCTTAAACAGAGGGGGTGGACTCAGATTTCAGCTTTTAAAAACCTACAATAAAGCAATTGAGTTAATCCTTTACTGCCATCATTGCAGCCCCAGCCCCTTTACAGGAGAGAGTGGGAACACACCTATTCAGCCAGGTCCAGCAATTCCTTTACTTTGACACCCCTTTAAGACAGACAGGTATGTGGGGCATTGCGAGGCCAACAAAAGTAGCGACCCCCATTCCAAAGCGGTGGACCCCTTGCTTGTCTGTTTCAATTTGCATGTTTTTTCAAAACAAAAGAAACAAGGTTTTGACGGGCTACAGTTTAAAGCCTGGAACTCAGCAACACTATTTCTGACATTTTGAATTGGCTTCATATGGATGGGAAGCAAAAACATCTTCAAAGTTAGAAGCAAAGTCAGTGGATTGTTTTTAATTTACATTTTTCTTCTTTGGGAAGATCCCGAAAGAAGAAAGAAATTTCTTCAAGATCACAAAGAAACCTTCGTTGAAGTAATTTTGGTGATAGGCGGGGCCACAAATAAACCAATCAGAATCCCTTGAAGCATATGGCGTACCCCAACTTAGGCGGCGAAACACAGCCACAAAGCCAGTCACATCTTGCTGGGGAAACCAGTGGGGAGAAGAGCAAAGAAACATCTTTTCCTCTGAGAAAAGCCTCCAGAACAGTGTTTTGCTTTCTTGCCCTAGCACCAGTGAAGAAATACTCTGTAATTCCCATAAGAAACTTGCTCGATAGCCAGCTAGCGCTAGTTTTCATCGGCTGAAACACGCCATGTTCTTTGGAGCTGAACTGTGGCTGGATTTGGCGTCACACCTCAACCCAGCTTCAAAAGCCAACTTTGATTGGGCGTTCATTTTGAGGTGAGCGGCTCCAAGTGCCAGTCTCCAGACTGATCACTTGTGAGTGAGGCAAGCTGGCGAGATCAGGATGATGGTCTCGCGAAAGACTGCAAATCAACCTTGCGACGGTTTCCAGAGTTACTATTGATGGTTCCTTGTCTCCCTCCCCAGGTTAATGTAGTCGCAGGTGTCATCTCGATAGCACCCTATCTTTCTCAATCCCAGATAAATAACATTACCCGGTCTGCCTATTTCCACTTAAGAAACATCAACCGCCTCCGTCCTCCTTACCCTCATTACCACTACTGCCATGCTTGTGCACAGCCTTGTCACCTCCCAATTAGATTAACTTCCTCCCTCTTGGACTTCCTCAGAAATCACTCCAATAAACTACAACTGGTCCAGAACTGACATTTTTCGTAAATCCCACGGTCAGTGGATCCCCGGGATGGAGTCAGCATAGTAACCCATCAATGCAGATCGACGCGTACAGGAGCCAAAACATTAAAGCTCCAGTGTGTAATAATTACAGGGATATACAGTCAGAAATGTAATATATT
>JAGKQL010000065.1:5785519-5806709 GCA_018398635.1 Cyprinodon brontotheroides | reverse complement strand
GTAGAAAATGAAGGCTAATCATGTTTTGGGTGTACTATTCCTTTAACATCGTCCACCAACGTTCAGTGACGTTGAACCAGTTGGCTTTCCGTAGATCAGTCCTGTTAGTGGTGAGAACCTTGGCTGAACATTCAACAAACTGCACAACCAATCAGCTAACGTCATGGCAACGATGGGCTGATGTAAAGGACATTGCCATATTACTTATGTCTCAAAGAGGTGGACTCAATGTCAAACCCTATGTGGCAATGTCCTGCAACTTTTAGATGCGTCTTTTGATCTATGGAAAGCCAACTGGTTCAAAAAAGGTGCTCAACATTTTGTCTACCGGATTTTTACCCGTAGATTTTTCATGTGTTATTAATGTGTTTTCAACACTTTGTCAGCATGCTGTGAATACACTGAAACATATTAATGAGGTGCAAACCTGTTGAGTACGTGTTGTCTACCTGTCATTCGTCATGTGAATATGAAATGTATCACATTCAATAAACACATTGACGTGTTATTTATGTATTGGCAACATATTCGACAAAAAAAAATATTAGATAAAAAAACTGGTTGAAAACATTTTACCAATGTGCAAACAAGTTAAGATAGTCACATGTTGACTATGCAACAAAACGTTTTTGAACCAGTCGGCCTTCAGATGTGCCATTTACCGATTGACAATGTGTGGACAACACGTCAACGTCTTGGATATGCGTTGTCTATGTGCCAAAAGTTACGTGATTATGAACCACATGGCTTTCCGTACTGCTTTACAAACCTGAATCAAATGGCTAAGCTAATTCACTACCAGGCGAGTCAGGCATGTTTGTGTTTTGAATTAGTAACAACTCAGGGATTCAAACAGGAGGTTTGGATCCAGTCTCCTTTGAGGACGTTAAAATTACTCTCTGAGCAAGGGAATCATCTTCACCAAGACCCATTCAAGTACAGCAGGAAATCTGAGTGACAATCAGCGTCTCCGTTCTCCTACACCGTCCAAATTCTGGGTAAACCCTGTTCCGCTCTCCGCCGAGTCAGACAAACTCTGGAAAACCAACACACAGATTGGAATCAAGGATCCTTCACTCCTCTGGAAACGTGAGTCAACAACCAGATCTTTTGCTTCAAATCAACAAATAAAATTTCCCACTGAGCCTGAACTAACCGTCTGTCTTCCCCTCATCGTCCAGTTCCGGCTGAGCAGAGTTCAGAGCAACTTTGCACTGAGCTTAACTTCTTCAATAAAATCCGTCAAACTTTTCATCTGTGTCTCTCTGTTTGGATTTCAGCATTTTGGGTCAGACCTTTAGACAAAATCATGACGGGTATTGACTATGGGTATGCTCATCTCACAGAACAGCAGACCTTTAAAAAACTAAAAAAAACAATGACATTTACAGGTGATTCCCATCTTTCACACGTGGCTCACATTTTCACGTTTCATATTTTAGAAATGTTCTGTTCCATCCAGCAGTTTGGGTCAAAAGACCTTTGTTAGTATTTTTCTAGGTCAGAATCCAGAAAGATTGGGAACCTCTGCTCTATAAAATGAATTAGAATAAGGAAAATGGTCCAAACTGGAGAAGAAATTGAAACTTGTACATGAATAATGACCTAATTGTAACATAAAATATTACAGCTTTTATTGTAAATTCTCATTCATGTTTGCGCTGAATAACAGGGAGACTGAGACCGGACCAGAATGCTATTAAATTCCTCTGTGGGGTGCTTGTTTTTTAAGTCTACAAACCTTCTGACAGATTTCCCTACTGGCTGTGTTCATTTTCTTTTTTATCAACTTTGATTTATTTAAAGGGGCATGCTTCTATGCTTGCTATAAGCCATTGTGTTGAAATTATATCTTATTTGCTTATCATAGTAGACTGACAGCTTTGTAGTGTAAATGACAACTTTAATGTTTGTTCATTTTAGGCTGAAGACTGGAAGTCAAGGGAAATAAGTTAACTACATGGATTTATTCCTAAAGCTCTGCTCCTGACCTTTAGTAAAATAATTCAAATTATTTATTTTTCTGGATGTGTTCAGAAAATAGATGCACACATGCATGCGATGTCCGCTGATATCAGACAGTGGTGGTTGGGGCAGAGTTTGGGAAACTGTGCTCTTGATTTTGTTATGAATTAAACATTATGTACATTTTTTATTTTATTATTATTCCTTTATTTAACCAGGAAAAGTCCCATTGAGATTAACCATCTCTTTTTCAAGGGAGTCCTGGCCAAGACAGCGGCAAAAGATTACATTACAGTTTACAATTACATCTATCTGTCATGAAACGGTGTTTGTTTGGAGGACCCAAATGCAGAGACCAGTAAGTAGAGGTGAATTAAAGTGGGTTTATTTAAGTTCACAGATCCAAAGGCAGGAATCAGAGTCCAACAGAAAACTACTAACGCACCTGAACCAAGGAGACATCAGGGGTAAACCAAAACTAGAAGCCAGGGAGAGACGAGGAACACAGACAGAAGTTAGACGAGGATCCAGCAAACAGGAACTGAAGAGGGAGGGCTTTTTTAAGGGACAGAGACAAAGAGAGAGCTAACGAGGGAATTGAAAACAGGTGCAGGCAGACCAGGAAAACAGAGCAAGGGAGGACACAAGAGGGCAGCAGAGAGGACAACAAATAGAAAACCAAGAAAAACAGGAACAAACAGACCAAGACTCTGACACTATCTATAATTAGAAATTCATAAAACAGTTACAAACCATAGGTCTCATTTCCAAACCTTTGAGCAATCGTTTAAAATGTCCGATTGGAATCAAATCCTTCAACTTCCAGTCTTTCTGAAGATTGCTCCATGCTGTGGGGGCAGAGTACTGAAAAGCTGTTTATTATTTATTTATTTAAATATACTAATAATCAGGTCAATCTGATAATTAAATGCAAGAAACAGAATTTTCCATCTACAGGGACAGTGTGCCACCAATCTAGCTCCTTTTGAACAGCATGACACCTTATGCTTTTAATTAGTAAATATCTAATATTTATCGATGAAATATGTATTCTGCAAGAGTTTAATAACATCTAATCAGAGCTGAAAGCGTTCCCATAGCTTAGAATGAATTACTTATAAATACATAAGGTGCAGTGCATCCAGTGGGAGATGCCATGTTAAATCAGAGTAGCTGAAAGGGAACACTCATGTCAGCGGCTGAAAATGTGTCAGTGGTGAGTTACAAACAATTAAAAAATGACCGTAGATCTTTCTACCTTCAACTTATTGATGCAACAGAGGACAATCTGCACTCTTAAGAGGCAAGAGACACAAACAGAAAAGAAAAAGACTCAATAAATTGGAGAAAATAAAAGTCTACATCAGTGCAGCTTTTACAAGGTTTTTCTTCACAAAGGTCAGATAAGCAGGCGACCTTCTGTCAGCTGCTTTCAGAGAGGTTTTTTTCCTCATTTATTTCGGTTGATATGTCAAGGGTGTATAATTCGTCTCTGTTTTCCCAGTAGAGAGGGCTGGTTTGTTTGTTAGCCTACACTGGATGAGCTCAAATGCAACCTTTATCAGCAGCTGTTAGTTATTTGTAACATAAGTCATACCAGCTAACAAACAATGGCCTCTTTTAGCACCGCTTCAGAGAAACGTTCCACATGTTTGTTTATTGTAGCTGATTTCATATTGATGGTGAAGGTTGATGTGTCCCCTCTATTCAGAAAGAGCAGACGATCAATCTGCAGCTCCCTCAGAAGGGCCACACACAAAAAACGGGGAATTTGTGGTGTGTAATTAATTTAGTGCACCACTAGATGGGGGTAAATCCTACACACTGTCCCTTTAATGCATCACATAGTAGATTCATCCATCCACCCATCTATCTTCTTAATCTGACTCCGCCAGATGGGATTTGCTCCGCATATCCATCTGGAAACCTTCTGTTGAAGAAATTTTGGGAAGGGGCGAAAATACTGGTTACAGAGTTGATTGGCCTATGTTGGTGATAGACGGGCTAACAGTAGACCAATCTCGGCATCTACCCGCTAAACACGTGACGTGACTTCAACAGCCGTGGTAGGCTACTCTTTGCTGAAACCATGTCGGGAGAAGAGCAAAAACATCTTTTCCTTCTGAGAAAAGCCTCCAGAGCAGTGTTTTTGCTCTTCTTCAGTGAAGAAATACTCTGTAATTCGATAAAACTTGCTCGATAGCCACGCTTAACAGCTAAGTTTCGCTCCGGCTGAAGCCGCCATGTTCTTTTAGACTGAAGTGTCGCCTAGCTCGTTAAGCGTCACACCTCAACCGCCAGCCAAAGCCAACGCTGATTGGACGCTCCGCTTGGTGAACGGCTCCAAATTTTCTTTAACGGAGAGTCTCCAGACTGATCTGCGAGTGAAACCTTAAAAGCTCGCGAGATCAGGATGGTCTCTTCACGAGGCTATCTTCTAACACGTTTAATCTCAAGTGGGGTCGCGAGGGGTGCTGGTGCCTATCTCTAGCTGTCAATAGGAGGCAGGGTACACCCTGGACAGGTCGCCAGTCCATCGCGAGATAGTAGATTCAAGAACTTTAAATAATTTTTTCTGCGCTCTCTGTTTCTTTCTGTTGTCTTAAAGGAAAAGTCCGGTCATATTCAGAATTCAAACTTCTGAAATTTCTTTAAATATGAAATTATTCCATCCTGTTCAATAAATGATCAGTGTTTTTAATTCAGAGTAATTTTCATGTGAATGTGCTTTACTGGAGGCATCCATGTTTGTCAAAGAACACTACTGCCACCTACTGGTTTGTGACGTCACGCTGATATAGCTGTTACGATCATCCGGTGCTTTGTATCTGGTGTTTGTGCAGCAGCTCTATTATCCGAGTCATCTTGAAAACATTCTTCTTCCAAATGTTGGCTACATATTACAGGTTTTCTCTGCAGCCAGAAGTTCGAGGCTTAAATCTCCCACCTCTTCAAGTTGGCGATCCAACAACCAACCCGTCCGTGGAGGATCAGGAATCAGAAAGATTGGAATTAACTTTTTCACTTTTACCCGATGTATTCCAGCATCCAGCTGCCATGCACGTGGGCATTGTCAGTTTCACTATAGCTCTGGTGAATTTCAATGGTGAAGTCCTCTGGAAATCTTCAATAATTGTTAAGTTGATTGCAGATGTGTCTAGTAGTTCCCATTGATTTAGCTTGGAAAGCGGGGAGAATGGCGCTGAGGCTTGCGCACCACGTGGCGTCACTGCTGGAGGAAGATGGCAGGAGGAGAGGGCTACTATATTTGGGAAAAAATGGCCTCTCCCAGACTCAGTGATCGCGACAAAAATTATTGTTTTTCTTTCTTTACGGACTAACGCTAAATTCATTAAATCACTGCAAATGTATTAGCTTTAGGTATAGATGATGATCCATTGATTATTCCATGTTGACAGGGCTTTTTCTTTAAACAGGCAAATAAGTGGCATTGAAAACATCCCTTCAAGGCTTTTTCATCATCTGACATTTTACCTTTATGATACGTAAAACCTGCACAACTGAAAAATAAAGAAGGGATAAAGACATAAGCAGCATCACCCACCTCCCCCCGCCCGTAGTTTGCAGAAATATCCTGCTAACTGCCAGAGAATGATAAAGATGATAATATAAAGTGTTAGATAATTCACTGATGTAACTGCTTGCCCTATTCTCCAAGGAGGCTATATTTACAATACCCACTGAGTAATATGAACGTTTTAATTCTTTAGATATTTGACTCATGCAGTATTTGGCAGTAGAGCCAAAAAAAAAAGAAAAAAAATCCAACAGTTTAAGTACTTATTACCCTCAGAGATGACATTAGAGGTAAAAAGACAATATATAAGAGTAAAAGGAAAGAAAGGAAACCTTTTAAATGTGCATCATTTAAGAAGAAACTCCTGGCCTGTGTACGCACTAATTGAATCAATTACAGTAATTCAGGGGGAGGGAAGTCATCCTGTCAGATATTAAACTGTCAATGCCAGCTCGGTTTAGTGGGACGGCCTTGGCTTCTAAAATAGGGGTGTGGGTGTGTCAAGTGAATGGTTATTAGGCACCTGCACTGTCAGCTTTGGTTTGCCACGCTGATTACAGCCATCAGGATCACCACCCATGAAGCCATTTGTTGTACATCCTGAATTCTCCCTTTCATTTGAATTTGTAAACAGAGCTCATTCTTCCTGCTAAATTTAATCTTAAATGTTTTTCATTTTGAATCACGCTTTTAATAGTTTTTAATTGTTTTCTCTCCCTTTTGCTTATAATGTTTTGTGTAAAGCACTTTTAATTGTTCTGTACATGAAATGTGCTATACAAATAAACTTGCCTTGCCTTTCCTTGCCTGAATGTAAGTGCGACATCTTTTTTTTTTGTCCATTGCAAAAAATAAAACTAAAATATCTGTTAATCATAAACATAAGAAATTGGATCAAATAGCATCACATACAGTATATTCAAAGTTTTGTAAAATATATCTTTTCCTTTTTAGTTTTTTATGTTTTTATTACATTTAAACCTAATTTAATTTCTTCTGTTGGGATTTTCTGGGAAAGAATCTGCAAGGGAAACTTAATTTTTAATCTATTTTTGGTTTAACTGTAATAAAATATGAAAAACCATAAAGGAAAAGAGATATTTTACAAAACTTTAAATATATGTGATTCTATTTGTCTCACAATGATGTCATGCATTAGCCTCAGTGAGACCATCCTGATCTCGCGAGCTTTCAAGGTTTCACACTCGCAGATCAGTCTGGAGACTCTCCTGCTAAAGAAAATTTGGAGCCGCACGCCAAACGAACGCCCAATCAGCGCTGGCTTTGGAGGCGGGTTGAGGTGTGACGTTAACGGTGAAGCACGCACAGTTCAGTCTAAAGAACATGGCGGCTTCGGCCGATGAAACTAGCGCATGCGGGCTATTGAGCAAGTTTTATCGAATTACAGAGTATTTTCTTCACTGAAAGAAGAGCCAAACACTGCTCTCGGGAGGCTTTTCTCAGAGGAAATGATGTTTTGCTCTTCTCCCGACTGGTTTTCGCAAGAGTTTGATCTATCAATTGGCTCCTCTGCGTCGTCGCCCTGTTAGTACGCCATATGCTTCGCTGGATCTGATTGGTTTATTTGGCCCTGCTCTATCACCAACATAGGCCAATCAGCTAACAATCCAGTATTTTCACCCCTTCCCAAAATTACTTCAACGGAAGGTTTCCAGATGGATATACGGAGCAAATCCATCTGGCGGAGTCAAGTTAGTCATGCATTGGCAGACTGCGGCACCCCAAATCCACAAAGCTATGAAATACCATGTGCCCTTTTTTTGCTTTCCAATGGCATAAATTGACTTCCACGTTGATAAAACCCTGAAATCGAAAGTGTTTAACTTTCACTTTCCCTACTTCTAACACCCTCCTTGTTGTGTTGCAGAGGTCATTCCTACACCCTTCACCAACCTCTAGCATGGATGTGCAGGAGTCTAAGCCACCCTCCGACTGGTTTAAATCACACCCATCCCCCTGAGGCCTGCTCCATCTCTCACTCTGCCTTTAAAGTGATTGTGCTTTTGTCTCTCCACAGACGCACAAGCGATTTTCTAAACTCTTGTTTTCTCTCTTTCTCTTCTCAGCCGTGGCTCTGATGCATCCTCAGGAGGGGGCGACGGAGTCTCTCTGAAGGCTGTTCTCCTCCCTAGCAGATCGGCTGAGGTCTGGCCTCTCTCTGTGCCAGTGCTATCGCAGCTAAGCTACGGGGCATGTTCTCCAGATTGCACGGTGAGTCACTGGCCTGTGAGTCTCTGCATCCTGACTGCGACTGTGCATGCATTTCCCACAATTCCATCCACAGGAGAATTCGACAAACATCAATACAAGCAGAGAGGCGAGATAATAACAATTGCTGTTAAATTAAAAGAAAAACAGACTTTTTTTAGAAGCTAAGAAGCAGCTGAGATCGTATCATCCTGTAGAGACGTATGCAGAGCTTTGTTTTCTAGAATGAGCATATGTAGAGTGGGCAACATGTCCTCCATGCTTTATTAGTTGCATCTATTTGCGGTTCTCGTCTACATGCAGTATTGGTGGAAGTGTTTTGTAAAACAGATTTTACCAATCTGTCTCTGAATCAGGGATTTGTAATTCAGCTTGAGTCACGCTGTGAATTACAGACACATGGTGAATTCTGAGCAGCAGACTTTTTGTCAGTGTTTCTAGATGCACAAAATGCACTTGTGATGCCAGTCTGAGCGGTTCAAACTGAAAATGACTGTATTATCTTCTCCCATGTAGCTCGATAACCATTTTAGAAAACAACAGGGGACCCTGAGGTGTTTTAGAGTGACAGATAGCACCTGAAAACAGAGTTCCATCATCTCCCTCAAGCTTCAAAGACCGTTTAGGAAACACAATGTTCAATTTTCTCTCTTTTATACTGCAACCAATTCTCTCCCTATTCCTTTAACAGCTCACTGTTCTTTAATGGACCATAAGAGCCTGGTGTTTCCAGAAATGGACCACAAGAGCCACCATGCCCTGCCGTCTCCCTCTCCCTATGTCTCCTTTTGAAATCTGGTTAAACACTGAAACAGTCCATCAGGCCGGAGGCACATCTGATCCAAAGACCTTTTCTCACAGTGATCCCTGCAGGAATAGTCATAAAGATTTCTTCTGCAGGAAGTGGGCGGTATTAATGCATGCGGAAAAGCCAGCAAAGAGGGATAGCTTTGGGCGATAATCCTCTGCACAGGTCTGTGGTTCACCGCAGCAGGCTGCTCCCCTCCCCTCCTCTCAGGAGACTACTGTGTACTTTTCAGTAATTAGCAACATTAGCATTTTTGGGTGTTTTTCTTTCTATGTTTCTTTCTAGTTGTCATGATTCTGTCCTTTTCTGGACTTTTTTGGTTCTGTTTAAGTTTTCTTTTTAGGTTTTCAGCCAAACTTCTATTTATGTCATTCTGTGTTTTCTGTATCTTCATTTTAATTTCCATTTTGTGTCATCCTACTCATTTTTCTGGCTATATATTAGCACCTATGTATTCACTTCGCATCACTTATGTATGTGAAATATATTTTTTAAATATTAGATGGAAAATTTATAACATTTTTGTTATTTTATAAACATTTATAAAATAAATGTTTCGAAAAAATCTATTAATTTATAAAAAAACAACAAAATGAGAATAGTAAAGATGGATAGCAAAGATGAATAAAATATGAGCACACTTATGATTTCCAATCTACAGTGATGTAAAACAATCATTAGAATAAAAAAGGGTACTTTGCTTTGAAATACTGTCAGACTATTTGTCACTTTATCTCAATCAAGTGTGCGGAACCATGATTTTGTGCTGCTCCTCCATGCAGCACAGCAAAATGGGCAACATTTAGGTGAGAACTTTAAAGTTGAGCAGAAACTGAGACTCTTGCCAGAGAATTATCAAATTTATTTAACGTCCTCAGACAGAGAGCTATAGCTCTGTCTGGGACAAGCTCAGTACAACAACTCCTAATACACACACTGTCCCTTGGAACTATCCCACCCCTACATAAAGAACTTTCTCACATTTGGAGGAAAAACAACTTGAGTTCATCAAGGCCGTTCCCTATTAGGTTAATTTCATTTTCATTTTTTTTTCATTTATTGTTTATTTAAAAGGGGACAGTGTACATTAATCAACATTAAAACAATGTAAATATACCCGAGTTAGCTAAGGAATGCTAATTTTCATTGTTAGTCCCCCAGCCTTTCACTAGCTAGATGGATCTTCACAAAACAGCAGTCCTTCCCTTCATGCCATGAAGGAAGCTGTGTGAACCCTTTCCTATCTCTCATGACCTTCGTTTGGAGCCTGTGAGGCTAAGAACAGACTTATCTCAACCTTTTTTTATCCTCCACATAAAGAGTTTAAGCTTTGTTTGACAAAAACAACCAAAGGAAGTTTATTCCACATCCTTGTTTGCGATTAAACAGTGTAAATACACTGGAAAAAAATCTTAATCTAGATAAGTCATTATTTCTTTAAATAAGTGCATTTGTTCTTGGATTTAGAAGGTAAAAGACATATTTTGCCAATGAAACAAGACAATTTACATTTTAAAATAAGAAAACACAATTACATTGTCTTATTTCAAGTGCATTTTATCTAAATATCTTATTTTAAGAGTAAAAATACTCATTCAATTGGCAAATCATGTCATTTACCTACTCAAATTAAGGGTAAATTCACTCAATTTGAGTAGTTTTTACTTATTTCTAGATAGTTTTTTCAGTGTAACCCCTGACCGGACTCAACTTTTATTTATGTCATTCTGTGTTTTCTGGGTCTTAGTTTTATTTTCCATTTTGTGTCATCCTTTTAGTTTTTCTGGTTGTATTTGAACACTTACGTATTTCTTGTTTACACTCTGTTGCCCCTCCTTTCCTCTTGCTCCCTTCTAGGTCCTTCTGTCCACACCTGCTCCCAATCAGTTGATTACTTCACTCATTGTTGTGTTTGGCATATATACTCCTTCTCTGCAGTTACTGTTTGCTGGATTCTCCTCATTCGTTAAATTTGAGTATAAAGCCTTATTTTATTATAATCAAATGGATTTTGGTCTTTTATATACAGGCATATGATGTGACTCTGTACCTTTAATAAATAACAAGAAGTAGTCTACCTTTTCTTTAGTTTTAAAAATGGTTCAAATGGACACTGTATAACAATTTCTCTTCTTTACTGCCTGAAATCAAAGTTTACATTTACATATGAGTTATTCTTGGTGTATTACTACCTGCACTAATAACCAGATATATTTTCATAAGGAAAGAATTTTGTATAAGTTTACACATAAGGATGGTTACCCGTTTGCGAGGAGCCATGGCAGTCTGCCATCTTGAAAGTGTAGACGTCAGCAAGGGATAACATAGTCCTAACTTGCTGAATAACAATTGTTTCCCTTTGCTGGCAGTTCAGTTTGATTGAGAGACAGTGGTCAATTTGAAAATGCTAAATAAACAACTTAAAATATGCACAACTGCACACTATTACTAGTATCTGTCATTTAAAATTTACTAATTGTATAAATTTCTGCTGACAGAAATCTAACCTGACAAGATGAGAGCACATTCAACCCTCTTAGTAAAATCCTACATTAGAGAACCAAAAATATGTCTAATCAGGACACTTTTATATATATATTTTGTTAATGACAACTTTTAAATTGCAAATTAGAGTAATACAAGGGTCAAAAGTTACACAGTGTTGCATAAAATGATTTAAAAACCCAAATTATGGAAAAAACAAACAAACAAAAAGCTCCTTTCGTATCCTGCCCACTAAAATAGAAAAGCCGTACGATGACCTGATGTGTTAAACCGCACCCTGTGAGAATCTCAGTCCCAGAGTGGATTCTGTGCTTTGCCAGAAAAAGGAACAAGATGAATGGATGTGCAGAATAATATCTGTGACACACAAAAGAGGGATGTTATGGGCATATTTTCTGCAGCAATCATCAGTGCTCTGTGGACCTAAACCAAGGTGAGGAAGAGCAATTTCCTCTAAACCAATTGTATCATAATCTTTCGAATGAAAGTCAGAGTCACGAGAGGTTCTTCATTCATAACAACAAATTCCAAGCACTCTGTTCTTCATAGACTATTTAGAAATCCCACCTTAGGTAGCCAGTTTTTCAAGTCTCCAACTAAGCCGATCGAAATGTTTGCTTGATAATGATCATTTGCCAAAATTAAGTTCAATTTCTAACAGTTTTAAAAAGATACAAGTTACTTATTTATTTTACATTTTCCTCCAAATACTGTTTTGTTGTGTACATTTTAGGGATGCGATTTATCGATTGAATGAATCTAAAGTCAATCGACTGATGGTTAATTGATAAGCATCCACTTTCTTTAAAAAAAAAAAACAAAAAAAAAAACAGGGTTTTCTCTTGTATGCAGAAGGGCATTCACCAAAAGTCAACTTTTGTCGACTCACATCTGAAAAACTCAAAAGTTGCCCTGGCCTCTTATTACCTTTTCTATGGGTTTAGTTGAGCACACACTACAGTTGGCAATAAAAGCTGGATTAGACCTGATATAACCAAGATCGTTGCAGCAGCAAGGCACATTTTAAGTAATATTTGGCCACACCCACCCCTGCAACTGCTTAGTTTGATTATTATTTATACAATAAAACATAGACTCAACTTTTACGGTCAACGATTCAACTCGGAACAATCACAGCTTGTTAATGCCCTTGATAAAGACGATCTTTCCATAACATGTGGGGCTAAATACTGTTTTACTATATGCTAAATTTTATTTAAAAAGTGCACAATTACAACTTAAAGGGGTGATAGAATGGTTCTGTAGGGTATTTGGTCTTTAAGGTCTCTGAATAGGGTGTGTAACATTGGTTGGGCTGAAAATGGCATGGCATTTGTTGTTCTATGAGCTCTAATGCAGCCTGGTTAAAAGCCCTAGAATGAAACGACAAGTTTTCCTCCTTTTATGGTTTGATCATGAATGTTTAGATGAGCTGTGCTCTGATTGGTTGGTTTACTCTTCACTCTCTAAGAGTGAGAGGAAGGTTGTAAGTGCCAGCAGAAGGCATTTCATTTTACTGAGACGTCGGTAATCTAGAGTGGGATCCCCCCCAGTTATCCAGGTTGGCACCATAGGATTGGTGTGTATCGGAGCAGAGTTAAATTACCTGTAGATAATGGGAAAGGTTTTGCAGTTCTATGGTAGTAGAACAAAAAGGCAAGGTTCTGGGGAATTGTCAACTGCCCAAGGAGAAATTTTTTGATCAAATGCTAACAGCTTTAAAGATAATTAGAAATCAAATACTGGCAAAATTAGCTAAAGTCCTCTTCTTCTCCATAAAAAATTAAAAATCATTAAATAAATAAAATCTAACAAAAACCTCCAACTGTTTTTAATATTCGTTTGTTGTTTCTGCATATTTTATTTTATTTTATTTATTTTTTCTTTTTTTCTTTTCCTACTTGCTTTGTTTCTGTTTTATCTTCCTGTATTTTAATCATGTAAAGCACTTTGCATTGTCTTTTGTACTGAATTGTGCTTTACAAATAAATTTGCCTTGCCTTGCCTTGCCTTTACAACGACCCAAGCTGCTGAGCAAAGATGCATCATAGCAACAAGCACTCACTCACTGAAACATCTAAATTGTTGATATGGTAGGGTGACCAGACGTCCTCTTTTTCCCGGACATGTCCTACTTTTCAGACCTAAAAAATGTTTTGGGGGAATTTCAAAATTGTTCGAGATTTTGGTCGACTACAATGCGTTAGAACCGAACCACATTTGGGGGCTGGTCCGGGAACCCCGGCGGACGGGGGCAGGGGGCCAGGGGGGGACAGAGCGACCGAACCCGACCCGGTGACGGTAGCCTGGACACAGGCAGCGGCCCAGCAGTTGACACTTCATACACCCACCGACATGACAAAAGCACGGGCTAGAATCGAACAAGGCAACATCCCTGCGTTTACGTCAACGCGGGGCTTTGTTTGAATTTGCCCGTTTTATGATGGACGTTTTGCAGAGAAAAGAGGTGTCAATGGGATCTGTACTTCTCTGTACGTCCATTTCACCCCCTGAACTATCGTTTTTGATCTATGACAATGGAAACTAAGTTTTGCATTCTATGACCCCTTTACCAATGTATTGTGCCAGCTGTAATACATTCGATCACTGCTGCACTTTAAGAAATGGAAATTTCACGCGAGCTGTTCAAAATGAAAATTTCGTTGAGAATATAAGTTATCTAAGTCCAAGTAATAAATACTGACCAAATAAGCACAAAAAAAATTGTTTAACTATTATATTGAAAATGTATAAAATTTTACGTAATTTATAAATATAGCATTTATAAAGATAAATGTTTTAAAAATCAACTATTTTATATAAAAAAAAAAAACAGGAATAATAAAGATGGAAAGCAAAGATGAATAAAATATGTGAACAGTTTGTCATTTCATCTCAATCAAGACTATGCCAGCTGTGATATAATCACATCCTGGCTTTAAGAGCACAGCAGAGATGTTGTGCTGCTCCTCCATGCAGGACAGCAAAATGTGCAATATTTAGGTAATAACTTAAAGAATTTATCCTGTGTTTTACAAAAACTACCACAGGAAATGTATTCTATATCCTTGTTTGCCATCAAACAGTGTAAATCCGAGGTCTTCAACAGGGGGTCTGCGACCCCTAGGGGGTCCACAGAGGTACTGCATGGGGGTCACTTGACTGTTTTGGTCATTTTTATATATTCCCCCCTGCAATTTTTTCCACTAATTGAAATGTCTTTAAATCCACATTAACATGAATTTAACAGACTGTAGTAAACAGATAAATGGAGGCAGAAGATGTCTTTCAGTCATCAATTCACACACATTCAGAGACACACAGGAGCTCTTTCAAGCTGGGCACCCATTCATTCACAACACCTGTCCCATCAACCAGGAATCAGAATCAGAAATACTTTAATAATCCCAGGAGAAATTACTTTTGTTACATTACTCCATGTGTAATAGAGTTACTATAGAATCAGATTGATAGAACACTATTTCATACAATATATAGGGTTAGGGTTAAGCCATCAGTTTGGGGGTCCTTGGCCTGGGAAACGTTGAAGACCCCTGGTGTAAACAATCCCTGACTGAACTCTGATCAATTCGTGTTTCTGTTTCAGCACTCCTCCATTTTTGGCATTACTTCTCCATCAAATGGCGATAAGGCTCCAGAATGGACAGCACTGCTATCTAGTGGACAACAGTAAGATTATTCACATGTTATTAATTAATCGGATGAAACTAATTTCAATCTAACAAACCATACATGGAAAATTAAACATTAATGATAAATAAGTGAAGGCTGTGGTTAAATTTGAGGGATAAAGAGGTGCACTTGTCACAGCCCCATCTTGTGATAACATTTTGCTTAGTGCTCCTTTAACTATCTTATTAAATTGTAAAATACAGCACTAGAAAATCAAATTTCCCATTAAATAACGACAATACATCTTAAATAATGAATAAAATGATTAAATTTGTACTTAAGTGTAATTCTCTTCCAGCTTTTTTTCAATAGTCATTACATTGTAACAAGTAAAGCGCAACGAAATGAACTCTCTGCATTTAAGCCATCCCCTTGGGGGGATGGTGGGCTGCCATTGTGCGCCGCCCAGGAAGCAGTGTAGGGTTAAGGGTCTTTGCTCAAGGACCCAGAGTGGCAGTCTGTGGGAGTGAGTTTCAAACTCACAACCTCAGGATTACAAGCTCTATCCCCTAACCACAAGGCCACCAATTTAATTAGTTTAATTAATTTCATATAAATAAAAAATAGAGTGAAGTAATTATATATTTTCAGGATAAATCATGTCTGTTGCATCTTTATTTTTTGTGTCACAAGCTGAAATGTTCTGGAACCATTTAGACAAAAAGAGCCAGACACATCACACCTCCACTAATTTGTGTCTGCAGTTTGTTACCCAGCCAGACCACTGTCTGCTCTGGGTGCAACAAATCCACATCTTTCAGCACCGCTGCTTCACATCATCCTCCACAAAGTACAAAACACAATTGGTCCGTCTGCAAAACTGCAGCAGCATCCCAAGTTTACATCAATACCTCAGATTCAGTCTGTAACTTCGTTAACGTTTCTTTTCGTCCGTGGCGTTTTTATTCCTGAGTGGATGATTGCAACCCTCTCACTGTTTGTGAGTGCTGGTCTAACTTGATTATATAAAGATTGCATAACATTAAGTCCTTTAAATTGACTGTGTGCATCATTTTTCATCTTTTTGCTGCATTTTCTTCCTGTGAGGCCAGAAATCATGCGACTGTCTAACTGCTTCAGGGCTATGTAAACAAGTTTCTAATAAATGTCTCAAAGGATTGGCTCAAGCCCAACCTCCTCAATCTTCTAAAATCTAGAGATGCACGATATTGGGAATTCGGCCGATATCCGATATGCCGATATTTTAAAACTCATGTAGCCGATAACCGATATCGATACTGATGTTAAAGCTGGACAAAAATAAGTAGTCATTGAAAATAGCAGTTTTGTTATCCATTTCTGACACTTTGAAAAATAATAAACTCAAATATATTTTCATATGCTGATATCAAATTGATTTTTAAAGCGCGGTATCGATCTATTTTACTTTCAAAATCTAGGTGAAATTTCATCGTTCTGTTACAAACTCTCGCGTGATATTTTGCAAATTCTTGTGAGATTTTTGTTAGTAAAATAGATCGATACCGCGTCAATATATCAACATATAAATATATGGCAAAATGTTGTGAATTTTCGGGGGAGGAGTTTAGTAGCATAACGATGACATATAGCAATATTTCATTAGTAAAAGAGATTGATATGGTGTTTTTAAATGGCAAATATATCAGCATATGAAGATATTGGGATATTTTAATGTATCAATATTTTTTTTCCCTCGTCTTTAGAAGTTTTTAAGTCTGTTAAAAAAGAAGTTTTTGAGGAAGAAGAAGAAGTAGTATTTTTATTTTTTTTTAGACTTTAGAAACTCAGAAGCTGATCAAATATAAAATCGTTAAATATCGGGTGGGTGGTCAGATGTCCCGAGCATTCAGTTTTTAGCGTCGATAATCGATAGGGGCGATTATATGCGTGCATCCCTACTAAAATCCTTATGAAAAACAGGTTTTGAGGATAACTCTTTTTTTTTTTTACAGATTCTATAGTTTCAATTCTTATTTTTTTTATTTCTCTTTTTTTAGATTAATTATACAAATTTTATTCTTTTGAATTTGTTTTTCACTTTCTCTTTAAATGCTCGGTCTGGATGCAAACGCAAAAGTGACCAAAAAGAAATGTTGTTACTAAAGTCTATACAGACTAAAAGAAATGTCTTCAACCCTCACTCCAGAGGAAAGTCTACTTCCAGAATTTAAGACGAGGTGAAGTAAAAGGTCATTTGAAAAGAATGCAATTCTTGAATTCAGTCTGAAAAAACAAAAATTGGGGGGAAAAAAATGGGAAAAAAACACAATAACACAAACTCAAAAAGATGAAGAAGAAAATGTTTGGAAAAAGTATTCTTTGTTTGTAACAATATTGAAAGAAAATTTGTTTGGTTAAATTAGAATATCATCTGCATATTGATGAAGACGCAAAGTTTGCACGCACCGTTTGTTGCAGAAAATCTCAATCTTTGTGTTGTGTTGCTGAAGTTTGGGCATAAAATATTTAATTTTCTGACACATCTCCAAAGCAGCTGGTCTACAGGTAGAGAGCATCAACTGGTTTATTATGGAGACCTGGTAATAGCGCAATCTTCCCAATAAAGATGCGTTTGGCTCTCTTGGTTCAGCACATGAAAATTGATCTAGAAATAAGTAAAAATGTCTTAAATTAAGTGCATTTACCCTTAATTTTAGAATGTAAATCGGGCAGTTTGCCAATAGAATGAGTATATTTTACTCTTAGAATAAGATACTTAGATAATATGCACTTGAAATAAGACAATGCAATTGTGTTTTCTTATTTTAACTGTAAATTGTCTTGTTCTATTGGCAAAATGTATCTTTTTACCTCCTCAATCCAAGAACAAATAATACACTTATTTTAAGAAAAAATGACTTATCTAGATTTCGATTTTTTTTTCAGTGAGAAGCATCCAAGTTAGACTCACTTCAGATCTGTCAGATGTTGTTTAAAGTGACCATGCAATCAACAAACTTTCTTTCTTCTTGATCAAGACGCTTTATTTTCCAAAATCAAAACAAACTTAGATTTTCTTACGTGAGAGGCAGATCATATCGGCTCATTTCGTTCCTTTTTTGCCACTCAAAGAAACAACAATAATCAAAAGCGGTCAAAAACTGTATGGCTGCGCTGACTGAATCCAAGACCTAAATCCAAGCCCCCAATAGCCATCTCCAATAAAATCCAGGTGCTGCAGTCACCTGTCCATAATGAAGGGGCGGAACAGCGTAAATTATGAATGGCAGCAAAACACAACTAAACAAATTCATAATTAAGTCAGTCAACTTATACTTCAAACCAAAATATTTCATGTTCATATATATCATACCAAAACCAGACAAAAATAGTAAACTAGAAATAAATATTCAATCATAAATCAAGCATTTGGCTCCAACACCTGGGGTCGGCGTAATTTTTCTTATTTATCAAAAAGAGATGAATGCATAAAACCTCACACCTGCCTGATGTTTTTACGTCTTTCCAATTTTGTAGCCAGAAGGCAAATAAAAAAACTGATTTGTGTGCTGATATGCTTTCTATTGGTTCCACTTCTACATCAGGATCCCTTTAAATGTGGAAGAAACTGTACTTTGTGAGCTCCTTTATGTGGTGAAGAATCAGACAGATGCTATTAGAGCAGGAAAAAAGTCATTAGTTCATCTCATTATGCTCACAATTACCTGGAGAAGGGAGAGCCTTTGATAGATTACATATCATATATCACTGACCCCAAAGACTTAGACTGGCATGAGTGTTGCAGACGCATAATCGCATTATGTGCCATAAGCTAACATGATATCTAAAGTGAGAGCGTGGCTGGTCCTTGGAAATGATCCAGCAGATCTACAGACCCTCACTTTTACTCTTTGAGGGACCAGATTTGCAAGTTTCTACCGCATCTATTCTCAGTTAGATTTTAAGGAAGGCTTGTAACGTCTAAAGCCCGTCCAGACAGCGATTCTCATCATTCTGAACTCTGAGATTACAGCAAATGTTTACAGATCATAACACTCTGCGATGTGACCGCAGCCTTGTTACCATGGTGTACATGCAGAGTATCCAGTATGCAAATCCCGGTCATCTGTGAAAGACAAATGGAGATGCACTTGACAGGAAACATTTGATCTGCTCAGTCTTTCTCCCTTGAAGCACCGATGTAGTTGGTGTCAAAACATGGGGGATATTTTTGTACATCTTCTGCGTGGAAAAGCTCTCAGGTAAAACAACCTGTTTTCTTTTAAAATCCAAACTAGTTGTGGAAATATCCAGACTGGAGTGGGATTTAAGTTCTGTGCTGCATAATAAACTCTCTCAAAGACAGACTTGCTTTAAAGAAAAACTAATTTCTGTCCTAAAAAGATATTTAATTTTTTATTGTAAATTATTAGATACTTACTTTGCTCTTGTATCCCTGCAGAGGAAACCTGAGGATGGGAAATATGCTTCCTTCTAGCTCCAACTCTGATCCATCTCAGAACAGGCGCTGGAGCTGGTGGAGTACGAGGAAGCTGTTTAATCAGGAGCAACAGGCTGCCTCCCTTTTACCCTCCCTCCCTCCCTCCCTGCATCACCCCCTTCCCCCTCGTCTCTCGCCGTTTCTCTGAACTCCTTCCTCGCCCCGCTCCCTCCCTCCATCCTTCCTTCCCTGAGTGCTGACATCAGAAGTGGGATGCGGCTGTTTTGCCAAAAGCTTTTGAGAGAATTCCATGGCAACCGCACATCCTGCTCCTCA
The DNA here is from genome assembly GCA_018398635.1 of Cyprinodon brontotheroides. Classification (NCBI taxonomy): domain Eukaryota; kingdom Metazoa; phylum Chordata; class Actinopteri; order Cyprinodontiformes; family Cyprinodontidae; genus Cyprinodon; species Cyprinodon brontotheroides. The sequence continues at coordinate 5,787,272 of JAGKQL010000065.1, read as the reverse complement.
TGTTCACCTTTAAATGGGAATAATCAGCGTCTTTTAGTGGAAATTCACGTGAAGGTTTACGTTTGTCAAGTGGGTTACTCAGCTGAAGGAGGGAGGGACGGCTGCTGTGGGCTGCCGGAGACTCAGCAGGGTGTCCAAATTTAGAGAAGTGGTGGGAAAGGCTATCATGAGGTATGATGATGATGATGGCAAAGAGTAGGAAGGCATGGCTCATACTGAATGTTCTCAACCACCAGCAGAAATGCCATGAATGTTATTTAATGTTAAATCTTTTGTTTTTTAGCATTTCCTGTTTTTATTCATGATGTTTACATGATGTGTATTTTGCATCCAGGAAAGCTCCCTGAATTACAAATAAAAACACATCTGCACCTGAAAGTTTAACCTCGTCGTTCATGAAGTTAATCGTGTCTACATCAACATTTTTTATCAAAATAGTAAATCTAAGAAAACAGCAAAGTTACTATCGAATCCTTTTTGTAAACTAAATATTTTAAAAGTTCCTTTTCAGGACAGCATTATTTTTTCCTTTCCTTTCCGTTTTTTTATTTCTGTTTACAAAAAGTGATAACGGCAGAACATTCACTCCCTCCTCAATGAACACCAGTTCAAAGTATTAAATGCAAAAATAAATGAAATAAAAATAAACAACATGCAACATGACTACTCCTTTAAAAGATCTTTTTTTCTCCTGTGAGTGCAATTTTCCTCCTCTGTCGGCAGCATATGGCTGTTTTCAAAAAGAGATATATGCAGGGAAGGAGAGGTCAAGTGCAGTTCCTGTGCGGGGTTGTTGTGATTCGGAACAGAGCTGCTGTTTGCAGGGTGAATAAAGGGAACTGATGAGTGTGATAACACACACAAAGAAAAGGAGCTCCATCATCACAACATTAGGCTTCAAAAATAGCACAGGATCCTTGTGATGGCGAATCATAAAAACCCTGCCTGGGTTCTCAAACACTGAGGTTATATTAAAGTGAAATTATATGTTATCATTTCTATTTTCTGTTTCATTCATGCAGCATGTTTGGATGGATAGTTTTCACAGCTCAGACGCTAGAAAACACAGCAGCTATTTTATTTACAGCAGCATTATCAAACACAAACATGTTCAACATCTTATATCTAATATTTTACAACAATCCCATAGAAGATGTTTTGCACAAAAATCTTTTTAAATTTGCTGTAGTTTATCCTGAAGTACCTTCAAAATGCTCTTCTTAGACATGTTTTATCAAAATATTTCTTATTGTCACATAGATTGCTTTGCAAAAATCTAAGTCCTTGTTAACATGGACGGTTCTAGATGGGGGCCATTAGGGGGCCAGTGCCCCTGCACTGAAGATGTAACTGTAAATACATCTCTTATAATGATAGTTACCAGTGCGCGAAATACCTGTCAATATTTGGGGGGGTCCCAATCTCCCGATTGTTTTCGCAATACCGATCTAAATTTTCTCAATATGCAGTAGGCCTATAACATTTCAAAGTCAGCTTTAATGTCAATTCTTCAGATTCACCAGACATACAAGGACTGGAGAGGACGTTTCTCATTCACCAACAGTAAAACAGATAAAGTGCACAGGCACAACAGATAAGATCAGTTCCTAATACTAACATTTAAACATTCAATTTAACAATAAAATATAAAATGTACAATAATATAAAATATGCAATACTTATGCTAGTGCAAAAGGCAGATGGTAATGGCAGCAGAAAAAAATATTATTATTATTATTATTATTAAAGGAAT
>JAGKQL010000065.1:5759037-5772500 GCA_018398635.1 Cyprinodon brontotheroides | reverse complement strand
CTGGAAGCATGGATACATCCTGCACTGTGCAGCCATCAGCGGTTCCAGGCTGACGGTGATAGGTAATCGCAGATGTAGGAGAATATTTTCTTGACGCTCTTTGTTACCAGGTACCAATTGAGCATCGTTATAGCGCTGATCAGCCTGGTATTTATTTGCTGACCATGTCCATCCCTTTTTGTCAGACAATGTACCCAACTTCTAAACATCCAGTGAGCTGCCAGTTCAGCCGGGTCATATCGCTGTGATGTCATCGCTGAGAATCATCTGACTCCGAAAGAACATGACAAACATTCGATGGTAGGGTCAGAATTTGGCGTCACAACATGAAAGCATGGATCCATCCTGCCCTTGTATCAACGGTTCAGGCTGGTGGTGGTGGTGTCATGGTGTGGGAATATTTTCTGGCACTCTTAAATTCCTTGGTGCTTCTTGGTACCACTCATCAAGGTGCAACGCCACAGCCTACCTGAGGCTATTGTTGTTGACCATGTCCATCCCTTTTTGTCCACAATGTACCCAACTTCTGGATGGCTACTTTCAGCAGGATAATGCGCCATGTCATAAAAGCTGGAATCATCTCAGACTGGTTTCTTTGAACATGACAATGAGTTCACTGTACCAAATGGCCTCCACAGTCACCAGATCTCAATCCAATAGAGCATCTTTGGGATGTGGTGGAACGGGAGATTCGTGATCATGGATGTGCAGCCGGCCATAAATCTGCAGCAACTGTGTGATGCCATCATGTCAATATGGACCAAACTCCCCTGAGGAATGCTTCCAGCACCTTCTTGAATCTATGCCACCAAAGAATTGAGGCAGTTCTGAAGGCAAAAGGGGTCCAACCCCTTACACTAGCATGGGGTACCTAATAAAGTGGCCGGTGAGTGTAAACTGAACAGACAGGCTAACAGAAAGACAAGTAATGATCTGGCCCTGAATGCTCAGGCTGAACTGAATATAACCAAGAGGAAACAGGTGAGAGGAATAAATTATAATTGAGGCAGGGAGGGAAAACAACAGGTGAAAGGAATGACTAATTAAGGGAGAGCAAACAGGCCAGATCATGACAGTTTTTCCTGTGTTTATTCCTGTTTTATCATTTCTCCTCGTTTGCACCTTATGTCTCCTCTACAAAGACTCTCAGTTCTCCTCACCTGTTTGTTGATCATCTGTGTTTGTGTTTTGGGATCTACCTGGCTGCTTTTTACTTTCAGGAATACTGATTCTGACAGTGTTGCCCATTTTGGAATCCATACTTATTTTATTTAGTCCAGTTTTAGCCAGTTTTACATGGATTTATTTTAAAAATGTATATATAGTAAATCCCCCAATTTCCCAAAAGTTTTAAACGCACATTTCTTAAAGCCATGGAAATCTTTAGAACTGTTGAATCTTTACACCTGGATCACATTTCTCTTTAAAACTTCCATAAAAATTCAAAAAATATCCACTGGACTTGACGGAATGATATGACCTGAAAATATAATGCCTTCAAAAGACCAGAAACCTTAAAGATGCACACTTTTGTCCTCCAGTTATTTACTAAAATGAATCCATTAAGATTTTACAGTTTAAATATATATTTTTTTATCGTATGTTGATTGTTTGGTGCAGCCAAGAACACACTGCAGCGGCTCAAACGGTGCAGGACCAAAATATCAGCTCTCAAGCTGAGTAGATTATTTCTATTTAAAGAATGATTGCATTCTGTTACTGATGAAATGATATAAATATCTTTTGTCTGAAGTTTAATTCAGTTTCCATGGATACCACATTGTTGCTATGTGAGAGTTGAAACATGAGTCACAGGCTGTGTGCGGTATGTAGAGATGTATTTATTGCAATGTGAAAGAAGAAAATCTAACAAAAATGGACCAATGTTTGGTACACAAAATCTAAAAAGAAATTAAGCTTTTCCTATCTCACCTTTAGTGATGTATTATAATTGTAAATCTGATCTGACGGTGTTTTATTGCGTATATTTTACCCCAGGGTGGATATTTTTAATTAGACCCAATGTATTTAGGATGATTAACTGTTCCCTTCAGGCTGAACACTGAATATGACCTGTTTGTCAAAGGGCTTAGAATAACTGAATAACCAATTAGAGCAGCCTTATTAGCACAACACAGCCTGGACTTATATTCAAATTCTTCCAGGCGTCTGTGTTTATGTGATTATACTTCAGAGTAATGCATGTAAAATAATAAGAAAATATGCAAAAATACAGAACCAGAAACTCCAAAAAGCCCTTTTTTCCTCTTTTGCACCAAACGGCTGCTTTCTAGATGAACTTTGCTTGAGAAGTGAGCATCTGCTGCTAGTTTATAATTCACCAGCTCTGTTGATTACCATGTCTTTGATTATAGCTGTGGAAAATAACAGCTTCCCGCTAAAAACAATCCAGCATCCACTCCGCTTTGTTCGATTCTTTAAGATCTGGTGTTTCAGGGATGGTTTACAGACCAACGGCGACTTCATGTGATTGGACAAAAAAATAACCTTCAGAAGTAATCCTGTTGTTTTTTATGTATTAAATTCATAACAGGAACTCTCAGCTTTAATAAGGATGATGTGGTAAAATATGCTTCACCAGATCTGATCTGATCAAGTAACAGAACATGTTGGCTGTTGATTAAGCCAAAAGATTAGTTGAAAACATAGCTTTCAACCCGATTAAAACTAAAAACTGTGGGAAAACTAATATGTTTGAATAAAAAATGACCAGCGCATATCACTTTGCTCATCATTGGTCAATTTTCACAAACACTTTCACTGTCGGCTTGAGTTTATTTCACTAGAATGGCAGAAAAACTGCACCATAAAATATTGTTCTCTTCTAAGACATTTTACACTTAAAAAACAAAAAAACTTACAAAAGATTTTAATTATACACACCAATCATTAACAATTTCAAAGGAACTTAAAAGGGGAAAAAAAAGAAAAATCTGATTGTATTACAAATTGTAGTTCTGCACTCCGCCAGTAGGTGGTGACATGTTCACATGAGGCTTCATGAACTGTTAGGATAGTTGAAGCAATTTGGCCAAATGGTTCTATTAGGTTGACCGTCCTCTTTTTCCCGGACATGTCCTACTTTTCATACCAAAAAAAAAATGTCCGGGGGGGATTTGAAAATTGTCGAAATTTTGGTCGACTACAGTGCAGCAGAACCGAGCCGCTAGCACCACGTTGAAGTAGGTTTGAAGTTGGACATTTGATATTCAAGCTCCGCGGAGTCAGCGGGATCTAGCAAACTGTTGATCCGACTGAGGGACTCTTATGTGCGTCTCTCAGCTGCTCCCTCCTCTAACACGCGATGGTGCAGTTAGGGACCGTCAAATCTTTGAACCGAGCACTCTTGAGAAACAAAAATCAATAAGTTCCTTATCTTATGACCAACTAAGACAAAACTAATATAAAATCATGCCAATAGATAACATATGTAAGGCACACTTGCTTTTATGCATTTTTAAGATATTTTTAAAGACAAAAGTTGGGACTTTTCTTCAATAGCTTCCAGGTCATGTGACCTACTGACTCAAATTCTTTGGCGAAATTGTTTACTACATTAGCCTGATGAGGCACACCAATTTTTATTCAATTTTAAGCCTTTGTTCATTTTTAAAGATTTTTTTATAATACATTTTTTTTATATTTCTTCAATAGCTTCCAGGTCATGTGACCCAGTGACTCCAAATCCATGTCAATTTGTTCTACTACTATAGCCAGATGGAGCACACTCATTTTTATTCCATTTCAAGCCTTTGTATATTTTTGCCTTGCCAAGGCATGCGGGGGGGGAGCATACCGTCACCTGGTCTGGTTCGGTTGCTCATGAGGTTCCATATCCACATCCCTATGAACCTTGGACTAATTAAAACTAACGAAACAGAACCAACAAACAGAAAGCGAACAATGATCTGGCCCTAATAGCTGGAAGGGAGCTCAATATACTGGAAAAACAATCTAGAAATAAGTAAAGATTTCTTAAATTAAGTGTATTTGCCATTAATTTGAGTAGGTAAATGAGGTAGTTTGCCAATGGAATTAGTAGTTTTACTCTTAGAATAAGATATTTAGATCATATGCACTTGAAATAAGACAATTGTGTTTTCTTATTTTAAGTGTAAATTGTCTTGTTCTATTGGCAAAATGTCTGTTTTACCTCCTCAATCCAAGAACAAATGCATTTATCTTAAGAAAAATGACTAATCTAGATTTAGATTTTTTTCCAGTGTATAAAGGGAGAACAGCAGGTGGATGAGATCAGTGACAATTAGGAGCCGGACATAGTTAAGCAGTTGAAAGGCATGAATAATTAAGGTCAGATCATGACAGAAAAGCATATTTTATTGCAAGAAGTTTTGACAAGTATTTTCATGAATAATTATTCCTAACAGGGAGAACCTGAAAGCACCTCCTTCTTTAACACAGAGTCACTTTGGAAGAACAAATCTGGAGTACATACAGTCCTCTGTGGCGTGGAGGGATACGAATATCAGTGCCGTAACAGAATCCAGATAATCAGGGATTTTAGGACAGAGAGGCAGTTTTCGAAAATAACCTAAAGAGATGGGCTGACTCCATCTGCAATCCAGGTTGTAAATATAGAAAAGAACATGTCCAATTTGAGGTTGTGCTTCTGCATACTATACCTGTGTTTACAATCGGAGACTGTATGGGGAAACTGTGCATCAAACTGGAAGACAGAGAGAATAAAGGTGAATACAAAATGGGTTTGGTTTCTAAGATGAAACAAGCAGTGGCACTTTGTCTTGTCTCAGAGACATCCATTAAAATAATCCCAAGTGAAATGTGAGAGTCCTAGTGATCTGAATTACTGGCAGCACTTAATGCTTTTTACCAATAAAGCGCAAACACTTTGACAACAATTGGAGACTAAAAGATGCATTAAAAACACACAACTGTGAGAGATCGTGCACCATTTTCAGAAAAGAACAGATCTGCTGTTAACAAGCAAAACATGCATAACTGAAAAGATATCCACATTGTTTTATTGGTCTGTACTGGGATCTGTTGTAAAAAGTAAATGAAAGAGAGGGAATTAAATTATTTGTTGTTGTACAGGATACGTCTAAATTTGGCATTCATCTATACATTATGTGAGGTATGGCGTCAGTTTTGTTCCTTGATTGTTATAAAGAAAACGTAAATGAATATTTGAAAAAAAAAAAAATAATTGTAATTAAAATTTAAAAAATACAATCCAGGAATGAAACTTTGAAAAACATTTTAATCAAAATCAGGTTTTAAAAGGAACTATGGTGTTTTCTTAGATTACCATTTTATTTTTTTTTTATATTTTAGCTTATTTTATATATTTCTTCTTAAATCATGTTTTACAGATCAAATTCTTTTCACTTCTGGGGGAATCTTTGTTCTCTATGACATTTTTGTAAAACTCAATATGAAAAACAGTATTAAAGAAAAATTTAAAGTACAATATCTGTAAAACTGTTTAGGAAATACATAAAAAAATAAAAGTTTAACATATAAATCTGTGAAAAAAGAAAAATATGTTTATAAAATAAAAATCTAAAAAACAAAAATCTGAGAAAAAGATACTCTCAAAACTTTTTTTATTTTAAATTATTGACAAAATGTGTTTTTATGGCTGTAACAATAATAAAAATTCCCCTTTATAGTGGACCTGTTCTTCCAGTTCAATTTGCATGGTTTCTAAGCCAGTTATTACTTTCTCTAACATGTCTTATCAGACTAATATGCCAACAAATTTAAACTTAAGCATCTTATCTGTTTTTGGTTTGGCAGAAGATTTATTAATGGTGTAACTGTTGTTATAGAAACTAGGGATGCACCGATATCCGATACGCCGATATTTTTAAACTCATGTAGCCGATAACCGATATCGATACCGATGTTAAAGCTGGACAAAAAATAAGCAGTCATTGAAAATAGCAGTTTTGTTATCCATTTCTGACACTTTGAAAATAATATACTCAAATATATTTTGCTATGCTGATATCAAATAGATTTTTAAAAACGCGAGGTATCTATCTATTTTGCTTTCAAAATCTGTGAAAATTTCATCGCTCTGTTACAAAGCTCTCGTGATATTTTGCAAATTCTTGTGAGATTTTTGTTAGTAAAATAGATCGATACCACGCGTAATATACCTGTCAACATATAAAAATATGGCAACATTTCGTTGAATTTTCGAGGATTTGCAGTAGCATAGCGATGACATATAGCAATATTTCATTGAAATAAAAGAGATTGATATGGTGTGTTTTAAATGGCAATATATCAGCATATGAAGATATTGGGATATTTTAAATTTTCCCTCGTCTTTAGAAGTTTTAAGTCTTAAAAAAATGTTTTGAGGAAGAAGAAGAAGTAGTATTTATTCTTTTTTAGACTTCAGAAACTCTGAAGTACGATCAATATCGGGTTAAATATCGGTGGGGTGGCCGATATCCGATATTCGTAGTTTTAAGGTCGATACACCGATAGGGGTCGATTATATCGTGCATCCCTAACAGAAACCACAATTAGAAGCATCTGGTTAAAGATGTGACAACTTTGGTCTGTAAAAAAGATAATCCTGAAATTAAAACCTATCAAATGTTTGTTTGACCAACTAATCATATTGATTCAAATCATCCAAGTTTATGATTTGGAGTAAAGCTGGTTATCACTAGAAAAATAGATGATTTGGGGTTATTTGCTCAGCAAAATAACTATTATATTATTTTTGAAAATCCAGGGATGTCACAGGTAATATTTTCCTCCTATATTAGCTTGGGTATCAGATATTGCATTCTTAGGTTGTGAGTTTCTAAGACCTAATTATATGGGGGGTAGCTGATGTTAATGCCATCATACAGTCTCTCATATCTGCAGAATAAGCTGTTATAGTCACTGATTGCACAGAGATGCCACAATATGTTATGCAATAACTTTATATTCAGTGCTTAGCCCAGAGGGGATGGAAAAAATATTATTACTGTCATGTATTGTTCTGTGAACACACAACCAATTGGGTGTGTTAGGACAGCAAATGAAAGGATGAGCAAGTTTAAATCATTGTCAAACTCTGCATACATAGGGAATACATTAACAACTTCCTTTCAAAATATATCAGTTTCTTATAAAAACCAAAGATTAAACTCCAAGTCAAACATATTTAACTTAAAAACTTGTAAAGTAGTAAAACTCAACTAAGATGATTAAAACCCATAATCAATATAACAACGCATAGATAAAACAGTTTGACATGGATTTATGTTTGAGAACCAAACTTTGGCCATTTCTCAAGCCCTAGTACTGTTTGAATTCACAAGAACACCAGACCGAGAACGGCCAAAGTCCCAAGATGTTGTTCTGGCCCATCCCTCTTTACCCAGCATGCATCAGAGCAGACCTGTCCGTTCTCAGGATTGACAGCTGTCCCAGCATGCACTGCGGTAGCAGCAGCTTCCAGCTTAGTGCTTACAGAGCTCAGACTATTAAGCTAAAAGCTCTCTTTTCTGTAGCTGTTGTTCTATAAAAGTGCATTTTAAGCTCATTTAAGGCGAGAACATTTTACTTTTATGCGTCAACATATAGCCTATTTACTGATTTAATGCGTAATTTTAAAAAAAAGTTCAGATGTTGAGAGGACCGCAAGCAATAAGCGGACCTAACGGCAGCCAGGGCTAACGTTAGCCCATGCGCAGGAAGCCCTCTCTCTGCATAGCCATGTGTGAAGGATCTGATGGCGCATTTTTTTGGGAAAATGTTCATTTTATTTGTGTTTATCTGACTGTTTTCACTCATTACCCACCCACTAAAATGAAAAAAAAAAAAAAAAAAGAATCTATTATAATCTTGAGACTATCAATAAGGAATTAAACCCAGAACTTTCTTGGTGGAAAGCAACAGTGCTACCCACTGTTCCACCTCGCAGCCCATTTTTCAGTTGCTATATTAATTTATAAAAAAAAAAAACCCAACAAAACAATTTACCTAAAATACAGAGGGAGAATGGGCTACCTCTGCACAATGCATGTGAACGAAGGTGAGCACCGCGCAACTCCCGCTCCCCGCTCAGGAGGATGTTCGCTCATTCACTCCGCTGCTCAAATTGCGCCAGGACGCTCCGCTCTAAATCCGCTCCGCTGACCTTAATTTTCCTCCCGCTCCCGTGAAATCGCTCCGCTCTCGCTCAAATTTTCAGGAGAAGGCATTTTCTGACATTTTTCCTTCATGTAATTATGCCAGGGCCCTGGGACACACATGCCATTTGATTTAATGATGTGACCGGTTAAAGATAGGCTCCCAACAGACCGATACACGTGTATTTTCTTATTTAACTGGCTGTTGAATTATCGCACAAATTATCGTTTCCCAGCTGTGAGCCTAACACCTCGCTCCATTCCTGTTGCCCCGCATTTCCTATTATTAATTTATTTTACTAGACCACATTAAAAAAGGTCACTTCACATCCCATTGCAAATGAGATAATAGCGTATAATGCATGTATGCGATCCATTTTCAAAGACTCTTACCACAACGATCACTTTATGTAAACCCACTCTGTATTTTCAAGTATAGTTAGAGTATGTCTTTATGATATTTTATCCTGATTTTATCACACTTAAATTCAAATAAATGTTATTTTACAAATTTTCTAATCCAACATTTTTATTTGACGTTGTGAGCGCATCAGAGCGAACTGGAACGGAGCGAAATCCCCGTTCCAGCCTTTGAATTGAAAACTGCTTTGTGCTCCACCGTATTTCTTCCACGTTTGCGCCACTCGCTCATCGCTCCGCTAACATGCTCATCTTTCGCAGTTATATCTCACTCAAAGCCCCAACAACATGGATACCAAAATAAACTAAATGATCAATACCTTCTCATGAAAATATACATCACTTACTTTTTTAATCAATACATTTAATTTTGGTAACTGGGAAAAATATTGCAATATATAGTGATATTGCAATATTGTGATAATATGGCATCATGTCCTAAGTATTGTATTTCAGCACCCATTTCAATACTCACCCCTAGCCACAACGATATGTCTTTCAATCTCCTGCTCCAATCTTCCCTCACTCTTACTCTGAACTCCTCCACTTGACGCAAGGAACCCTCCTCTACCTGAAAGGGAGAAGCCACCTTTTTCTGATTGAGAACCATGGCCTCACACTTAGGGGAGCTGATTCTCATCCAAGCCGCTTCACACTCAGCTGTGAACCGCCTCAGGCCATGCGGTAGGTATAGGGTGGCCAGGATGTCCGCTTTAGGGCTGACAGTCCGGATTTCATCACTGTCCTGCGCCCGGGCGCTGCACCCAGCCGGATATTTGTTCCACCTTACCCTCACAGATTCCACATACTCTGTCAGCTCTCCGCCACATGGGAGTAGTACCATGTAAATCAATGAGAGCTGTTCCAAACATCCTCCGCCAACTCACCGTCCACGCACGCCTTCTCCGAGGCCAAAAATACGGAGCTGAGCTATTTTTGCTCCTCCGTCCGCTCTGCAGATCAAGACCTGCTATTGGTAACTGGGAAAAAGAATGTAGCTAAGACCCGGTTTGTCAAATTAAATTATAGTAAAACAGATCGGGTATCTAGAAATTAGAGCATAGTTTGTATATGGTTCCCAAAAAAACTAAGAGCAATTAATTAAATAATTGAATGCAGACTATTGGTGCTTCATGGCTCTAGAGTGAATCTCACAACCTTAAAAGAAAAAAATTCTTATTGCAGGAATGAAGAGATGATGAGTTTGGGAAGCAGAGAATAAACAGAGTTCATACAAACTACTAGTATGATCCTGTTTATCCCTGCTACAAAAATCCACAACAGAAAGAAAAATATTTGGGCAGAAACTGAACATCTGCTGGATGATGATGGGGATTTTTTACATATGTCAGATTAAATTAAGCGTCACCAGGTTTTATACAGGAATGAGGAACTCTAATTTAATGCTTCTTAATGCTATTAGAAATAATTTTAATGCCATGTAACAAGTATCATGTACCACAAGTTATTAGTACATGAAATATGAAGGAGCCGTAAGCACAGTTCCATGACTCAAGTTTATATAGTATATCTATATATATATATATATAGATATATATATATATATATAGATATAGATATAGATAGATATGGATAGATAGATATATAGATAGATATGGATAGATAGAGAACATGGTGAAATCATCTTTACTTCCTCGACTGCCTGCGGCTATGTCAAGAATTCCTCTTTTCCAGCCACCTCTTTTGCAGTTTGCATCGGCCTTTTCTCCGCCTCTTTCGAAGCTTCTTTTGCAAACAACTGTTTTATGATCAATTGCGCAGTTCTGCGTAAATTAATTGTGTTAAAAAATGGTCACTTTTAAAACAATTCACAATGTATTAAATAAATACAAATGCTGGGAACCCAATTTTACATTTCTTAATATTTTGTTCTATTCAGCTACTCAAGCATCCTTTAAACTACTAAGAAATTGTGCTATAAATGTGACTTTACCCGATTCTTATGTACACCTTAGTAATTTATTGATATGCCGCACTTGATGTCATTTGGTGTTATAGAAATGGCCACCCTAGGTAGGTACTCCCTAATCAGGTTGGGTGGAGGTTTTTAGAGGATCCAAATGCAGAGATGGATGCTGAGGTGGTTTCTTGCGATTTAATGAGGAGTGCTGGCAACAGAAGCATAAATCCAAAAATAACTGATCAAGGAATGCAGGAACCAAAACAAAGAATGATGAAGAGAATCCAGCTAAAAGTAACTGCAGAGGAAGAGTGTAAATGCCAAACAGAACAAAGAAAGGAGTAATCAACTAATTGGGAGCAGGTGTGGATAGAAGGATCTAGAAGGATCTAGATGGGAGCTCGGGGAAAGGAGACTAGTGCAAGGGGGCAACAGAAAGTAAACAAGAAATACATAAAAACTCAAATACAACCAGAAAAATAACTAGAGTGACATAAAATGGAAATGAAACCAAAGACCTAGAAAGCAGGAAAACTTAAGCAGAACTAAAAAGGTTCTGTCACATAGAATGGCTTCAGATTGTGCCTCCTACCTACCTTCCAATAGGCGCAGCAGGTTGTTGTCACAGAATGAATCCTAATCCTATCACAAAGGTAATTCTTTTTTTTACCCGCCTAATTAATTAATGTATTTATATGTAATCTGAACATAATTTTAGTAGCTAATTTTCTTCAAATATTGTGAAAAAAGCACCTTCCAAAAATCTCATATCCTGTTAACTGAGCTATTTTTAAACACCACATTAAATATATGAGACGAAAATAAAACTTTAAAACACAGTTTTTGGCTGTAAATAAAGTAGATAAAAAGTATAAAGTAGGTAAATAGAAAGTGAAACTTAAGGTTTTAGGCCTGTTCAAAGCGACTATTATCAACTATAAGCTGCAAATTATCAACCATAAGAAACCTACTAGAAGAAAGAGGAGGTGCTAAACTGAAGACATTCTATGGGACCGATAACTCCTAATAACGGCCATTTAATGGATGATCACATCCTAAACAGGTGTCACAACTATAACAATAATTATTGTTAATGTAATCAGTATTTTCTTTATCAAATGTAAAATCTAGTGTCGGGTTCATAAAATGTAGATTTTTGCTTACACCCTCAGGGGGTATAAATAAATTTCTGCCTGACAAAAACACACAAAAGTAAATCACTTATAGCCTCACAGCTATTAGATTTAAGAAGAAACTTTTGGTACGTCTGTAAAGGTAAGATGTCATAGAATGGTTTTCTGGTGTCAGCACCATTGTAGCTTTGACCCTGCCTGAAATATTAGGGACAAAATACAAAATATTTTGCATTTTTTTGAACCTCGCCAAAATTTTCTTTGAAATAAACATTGCAAAACACTACCAAAATATTATTTATAGCACAAAAAAGTAGTACAGACTTTTAAATCTAAATGTTGTGTAAAAATATACCAAATTTGGACTCAATCAGATGAATCATATTTATTTTAGAATGGTATTAGTGAGAAATTTCTTAAGGCAGAGAGGCCATTTTGGCACATTTATCCAAAAATGTCACCAAACTGTGCCAAATGTGTTTTTTGTTAAAATTGCGAGGAATCAATACTAGCAGCTGGACCCACCCGGTGGCGTCCATAGGGTTCTAGGGGTTAAGAAGAACTGAAATACACAATTCATGGATACAATTCCTGCAGGAAGGAGAGACAGTTGAACCCCAGACTCTCTCCACTGGACCTCCTCCACAGAGCATTTTATTAACAGAACATGACACATGGTTACAAATAGAATATTGTTCTGACAGAACAATTGATCAGTTCATAAAGACAGAATGCTCCATCAGAATGACAAGGCAGGATGGTCTCCTGACTGGATCATGACACAGGAGTGGAGCATCCCCTTGCACAAATGTTTCATAAACACACATTCATTTTATAATCATCCTTGAATAAACCTAACATCTAGGACTTTTCAACCAGTTGCGTTCCCGTGTAGGTATCAAGTCTCTTTCTCACAGTATGCATCAAGATTGCACTGGAAAAACTGTTTAAAGTTGGAGGCGGCGGTGGGGTCTCATCATAGATATGACACAGCATTCACAAGCTAGTTGACTACCTTGCTCTTCACCCACACATCCGCTTACTTTTAAGAGAAGAAACAAATTCCCACCCACTGGTAGCTGCCAGAAGTCAGTGTGGAAAACAAGAAATAACGGAACAAAGTGAAATAAATAAATGAAGCATGCAGGATGAGACCAACAAGCCAAACTTTACTCAGGGAACTTTGATGCATCATTGTATGTTATGCTAAATCTAAAAAACTACTTTTCAGACAAAAAGCATCATTGTAAAATGAGGTGTGAAGTTACATAAAATACATTAAGCTGTATTTTGCTTTAATGCAGGATATTTTGTTTTATTTTTGCTCCTCTGTCTTATGTAAATCTACATTTATATATATCATCCTAATTATTCCACCATCAGGGGATTATGCAAACAGAAGAAGACATTTGACCCTTTATAACAGTGGGAAGTATTGAAGCATAGACACAATCCACGGTGCAGCTGTTGCTTGTCTTTTTGTTGGTGGGCGGTTGCTGTATTTACCAGTGGAGCCTGTTTCCTCTGATTTAATGAGCAGCAGGTCCGCTGGAGACCTGATGTCACCGCTCACCGAGATCCCACAGGGGATCAGGATTTCTCCAACTGGTGAGCAAAAAGCTTTAATTTATTTAAATGGCTTCAGTATGGAGCACCGAACTTAGAAAATATAAAATTAACTGTCATATTTCTGTTATTTAAAGCCTTTTCTTCATATTTTAAGCTTTTTTTAATACATAATTTTAAAAATATATCTTAAACTTTATATGCATGTTAAATCCAAAAATAGATTTTAAATATTTGGTCTAAATGTTAAATCTATATCTAAATATACACTCACCG
>JAGKQL010000065.1:5691388-5739352 GCA_018398635.1 Cyprinodon brontotheroides | reverse complement strand
TAGAAAATGAAGGCTAATCATGTTTTGGGTGTACTATTCCTTTAAGGAGCAGTTTCTTCCCATCTGCTACCAGCCTCATTAACAAGGCCCACAGACCCTGCAACACTGACACTCTCCCTCCCCCGTTCAGGACCTAGAAGCTACACCAACGAAGCATCTCTAGACCGCCTGCGTTACATTAATGTACTGTTGATATATATGGGTTTTATATTTTATGGTCTTTAACAATCATACAAGTTATTTATATCAGTTTGTATCGAAGCAGGACATCTTATTGGTTTCGGCTGTCCATGAGCTCTGGGGAACAGATGCACAGGCATAATAGTGACTCTGGGGAGGTCGAAATAGCTCTCTGGGAGGTAACAAGATGGAAACAGTTTGGGAACAGATTTTGGGCACGAGCTTAACTAGGTGCCATGTATCTGACCATGATGTAATAATGTTTTTGGTTTAGAAACATCGCGAGCCTGGGGCGGGTTCAGTGGATGCCGGAAACATATGTTGGTTTCTGTAATCATGCGCTCGAGGCGTGAGAGGGAGCGATCACTGTTCCTGATTGGGTGAAAGATTTTTCCTTTGGGAGTTTTGGCGCTGGAAAGTATTGATGGCCAGGTGACCTGAGAGTGAGGTCTGCTAAGAGGGTAGCGTCACGGGAGCGCCCACAACTCGCCCGTAGGTTGCACCACCCTGCCAGGATAGAAGCTTTGGAGCTCTCGATCCTTATGCGGTATCCGACAATATGAATTGTAGGGAGACAGCCTCAATCTGTATTCAGCTTCGGCGCCTTGATTGATATTAGCTGCTTTGCTGTTTTCTGTGGCAGAATAGAACGACACATTTGAACTCTAGCAGAAACAGTTTGTGTTTCATCTTTGTTGGCGGAGCTCTATCCGATCCTGCTAAATTTCATAATACAACTGTGTATAACACTTAGGTATAGATATATATGGTTTGATATTGTACATAACTATAGATCCTGAAATCTGTATATATATATATATCTAATTTGTCTGTACCATCAACACCAAGTTATTCCTTGTACCGGTAAGTGGAAAACTTACAGAGTTCTTGATGAAAATTAAAAGAGATCATCTCTCCTATTAAATGTATTTGGCTTCCTGTTAAACCCAGAATAGAATTTAAGAATATATTTCACATATAACAAAGCCTTAAATGACAAACTCCATCTTATATCAGACATATAAGTAATCCCCATGTTCCTAACAGAGCACTTAAAACTCTCAATCTGCGGGATTTTACTGGTGGACACTCAGGGTACCTACAAAAAGGAATGGGGAGGCAGATCTTTTTGGTTCTCTCAGGCTCCTCTCCTGGAACCAACTACCAGTTTAGTCCGTGAGGCCAGACACCCACTCTATCTACACTTTTGGGGCTAGGCTTAAAACTTTCTTCCCTTTTGATAAAGCTTCTAGTTAGAGTGACCAGGTTATCTGGGCTATCTCTAATTATGCTACTTATAGGCTGACTGCTGGAAGGACATAAGGATTTGTTTAAATAGATTTCCTACTATCTCTGTTCTCACCTGACAGAATCTGTTTAGTTTAATCTCTAGCACGTTCCTGCGTTTCCTCATAGTAGCTTCATGATCTGTTCCTGTTTGGCTCTGACACCATCCTAGTGGAGAGAAATATAGGCTGTGCTGCTGCCATCAACACACCTGTACACACCTTGGTAGGTTAACTGTATGCTAATCCTGTCAGAGACAATATAAACGACAGGGGTCTGGCTGTAGACCTGCACGTCTCTGCTTCTGTCTCCAAACTTTTAATGCTGCCCCCCTCCTTTTATTTACACAGAAGCTTTTAACGGCCCCCGATTCTCCAACCCTTCCAGAAAAGTAAACACAGGGTTTCCGCGGGTCGTTAAAAATCATTAAAAGTCATTCAATTATTATTGTTTAAATTAAGGCCTTAATTGGCATTAAAATTAATTAAATGTGTGTATTGTGGCATTTAAAATGCTTCAACAAAAGTGGTTGGAAAATGAGGAATTCGGGACCTGGCTGCAGCCTGTCAACAGCTACCTGTTGGTGGCATTACAATTATTCCTAAGAGCATTAAAAGAGCATTAAAAAGCAATAAATTTGAGTTACTCATTCCTGTATAAACCCTGAAACAGCAATATTCAAATAAAATAAACAACAATCGACTTCAGACGCCTAAAACTACTGATAATGTAGCTGTTTATTCAACTGTTTAACATGATTCAACATTGCTATATGAACCCATATGAAATAACACTGTGCAACCCCTGGGGGCTGTGGGGGTAAGCCCCCCATTTAGTTACATTTTGAAGTAAAAATAGATCATTTTATCATAAAATTGTGTTCATCTATTCTTATATATTATAACCTTTTAGTCCTCAACGGCCCGAAGCAGTCGCCTGATATGTCAACTATTTCAATTAAACTGTTTAATAATGATTGCCCTCCAATTCTAATTAATTACAATTAAATTAATATATATATTTACAGCTCAGTTGGAGGTACATTGTCAGGACAGGTGCATATATATATTTTGAATTTACTCAATTAGAGCTTTGGAAAAATAAATTGTGTGTGTGTGTGTGGGGGGTGCTCAATGTGTAGATGTTCTATTTTTTTATTCACAAGCTCACAGTTCTGTTGCTATTTACTGTGGAGGGAAGCCCTGAAGGCTCCGTCCAAAAAACACAAATTCCACTGCTGGCTCTCTTTATTTTTTTTATGCTTCGTTTCATTTTTTCCACTGAAATGCATAAATACACACATCTCCTTCCCTTTTCCTGCAAACCACCCTACGCCCTGCCCGCTATCTTACAGGGAGGCGACATAATTTCTGACTGAGAGGCTGACGGCGCAGATAAAAGGAATTTCTTACTTGTGCCAGTTGGCAGAATCACCTGTAATTGAGGAAAAGCTAAATCCTCTCGGTAGGCTCCCACAGGACTAGAGGGTACAAGGGAGAAATCGGGGCAAACCGCCAACTAAACCGGGAAGCTTTGGGTTCTCTCCCAGCAGCCGCGTTCCACTGTTTGACAATAGTTTTGCTATGGAAGTTGTTTTTCAGTTCATACACTGTCAACATGTCCAGTCGGCCGGCAGAATGACACTTTTTTTTTTCTCCTAATGGCTCCGTCTTTGGCGTAAAAAAAAAAGGCTTATTTCCTGCTGTTTGCTGGTGCCAGGTGAACCCAGAAGATCCATCAATGCTGGCTGGACCCCTGAAGACGTATTGATCCCCTTTAACACGCTCTAAAGCAGACTTTTTCATGTTAAAACGTGTGAGTTGGTGGTGGGCTTCAGTTAAAACCTGCCAGAAAAGTGTGAAAGTGGCTCGTTTTTTGTTTTTTTATTTATTTATTTCTAGTCTGTTCAAATCAGGAAAGAGCAAAACAGCAGCTCTCCAGGTCAACATAACACATTGTGCTAAAATTGAGCTGGCCTTGCTGTGACTGCCCGCCTCTATTTCACCAGAAGGGGCGAATCCAGCAATCAGGCAATCGGTCTCAGGTTTGACTTGACCTACGTAAAGACTGAGCGTCTGCTGCTTTCCTCTTGTACCTCATTATCCAGCCGACTCTAAGAAATGATTTATTAACATTTTCTATTTTTTATTATCATTATTATTATTATAGATTTTTATAGTTCGGATTTTAATTATATGTCTTTTATAACCAATAGCATTTTTTTATTTATTTATTGCATGTGCCTCCGAGTCCTGTTTAATGGTTTTATGTTGTTTACAACATACAGCACATAGGTCTTGTATATACATGTTTTAAATAAGAGTTGGATTTGTTAGTTCAACCTCTAACATGTGCTCTATCTGCTTTTTCTCATGAAAGCTTTGCACCTCATCCTGTTTCCTGTGCTGCTGCCATCAACAGCTTTGTTTATAGTTCTTTCAGATCGGCCTGTTTCCAGGTGTCCTGTTTCTCCTGACTGTGCTTGCGGCTAAACTGGCGGTATGTCCTTCTTCATCCTCTGGCACATGGAGCTGGCTCGGAGCTTCGTCCTGCCTGGCTGTGTGTGAGCTTCCTGGGCGGGGCCGCCTGTGGGGAGCTGGTTGACAGTTGCCTTTGGTATCTATGCTTCTTTTTCCCTGTCTGCTTCTGTTCCTTCCCCAGTCAGCTCCAGCAGGAGGCTGCAGCGTCACTTCGAGCCTGGTTCTCTAGCTGCTCTGAGGTTTCTTCCTGTAAAGGGAGTTTTTCCTCTCCTCCACTGTCGCTTCCTGGCATGCTTAGTGTACGGGGGTTGTCTTGAGTCAATGCAATCCCAAACTTCAGTTTTCTTAGATAGAAAATGATCTGGTAAACTGTAAAAAGTGACTTTAGGTATGACGTACATGTTGGAAAAGCTATATAAATAAGCAAAACTGAACTGAAACTGAATTTGATTGGAGAATGCCTGTGCAGCACAGACTGCAAGCTAACAACAATGCACGACATGTAGGAATAGAAAACACAGCTGCTTCCAACATTTCAAAGTTTGTCGTCCAAGAATGACAGTAATTTCTTTCCCCGACTTTTTTTTTAAATCCATTCATCATGATGGTACTTATGGGATAAATCAGAAGACGCCTCTAGAGGTTTGTATTTGTAAACCTTTTCTAATACAAGCTGTCGCTGGTCCATCATGTGTTTCGCTGCAGAGCCGTCACATAGTTGTACATTAGTTGCCCGATGCAGAAATTCAAGCTTGGTTTATGCTTAATAAAGATGTGGTGTCTGTGTGGCCGGGATCTCCGTACATCACAAATAAAAATCTAAATAATGTGAAGATCTCTGTTTTGATCCGTCTGAAGTTAGGCTCCACTCTTTTTATTTTCAGACTTTAGTTAAAACAGAGGTCTACGGAAAAGGATTAGGACCAGTGGGGAAAAAAAAAAAACTAACTGATTTTTAAATTTTATTTCAGTTTAGTATGGGGAAAAAAAGTCAGTATTCTGAGATTAAAGTCAGAATTCTGAGTTTTTCTCGGTTTGACTCTCGAATTCTCCTGACAATAAAAAAGTCAGAATCTGAGATTAAAGTCAGAATTCACAGAGAAAGCCAGTGAATTCTGAGATTAAAGCTCAGAGATCTTCAGAAAAGTCGCAGTATTCTGAGATTAAAAAGTCAGTAGCTCTGAAGTTAAAGCCAGTATTCTGAGAGATAAAGTCAGAATTCTGAGATTCAAAGTCAGAATTTGAGAGAAAAAAGTCAGAATTTCACAGGATTTAAAAGTCAGAATTCTGAGATTAAAGTCAGAATTTCTGAGAAAAAAATCAGAATCCTGAGAAAAAAGAGTCAGTGAATTTTTGCGATTAAAGTCGGAATTTCTGAGATTAAAGTCAGAATTCTGAGAGAAAAAGTCAGAATCCTGAGAAAAAAAGTCAGAATTTTATGATTTAAAGTTCGGAATTCTGAGATGAAAGTCAGAATTCTGAGAAAACAGTCAGAATGAAGACTCTTTTCCGCAGTGTTAAACTGAAATTAAATTTAAAAATCAGTTAACTCTTTTTTTTTTTTCAGTGTGCCCTAATTCTCTTCCGTGAGCTCTGTGGGAAAACCTGTAGATAATGTTTTAGAATCCTTGATACTCAGTTTGTCAAAAATTTCAATACTTTTGTCCTGTTTGACCATGGACAACAATTCCCTCTAATGACCTCCCCATTTCAGAGAAATAGACAGGTATCGGTATTACAGGCTAACAAAAGAAGCCAAACTACACTCCATTCCTAAGGGGCGGACCTGTTCGGCTTCGTGCTGGTTCAATTTGCAGTGTTTTCTAAAACCAAAAAGGTTTTTGTTGGGCGCTACTGTAAAGCCTCGAGAACTCGAATGCTAATTCTGACATTTTGGATTAAAAAGCACTTACTGGATGGGGCAAGTGAAATTCTTCAAATCCAGGAAAACAGGAAGTCCAGTGGATTGATTTTTTTAACTGGAGAAAGTTAAAGTCAAATTGGAGAAAGTTTCCTTCAGGTTCCTTCAGTCAAGAGAGATGAAGATGAAGATAAACAGCAGATGATAACACTGAGTTACTGGGCCAATATTTTTGAAGGTTTAAAGACGTTCTTTTTGCTTCTTTTTTCCCGCTGGCCTCCATGTTCGCAGGTTGCTGCTCTTTTTGCCAACGTAAAACACCAAATGCTTGCTCTGTATCGGACACAGTGGGAACTTTAATACAATTGGTTCCAGGAACTAGAAGTAAACACGTTACCAGTGTTGGGCAAGCTACTTTCGTCCAGTGTAGTGGAGACTAAGGGTTATCAGTTACTCAACAAATAATAAAATTGCCATTACTACACAAAAGCTACCACCTAAAGAATTATAGCAAGCTAAGTTACACTAATAAAGTAAATTAGCAGCTTAACTAACATCAGAAGCTACTTAACGCTGCGCCAAGCTAATGTCAATTCAAAATGAGTCTGATACACTGGTTAAAATATTTATTAAAGATCAGCCAATGACATATCACAGTGACGCTATGGTCAAGCTACTGGAACATGTAGTTAAACTAATAGCTACGCTACATGTAGCGGCGCTACTGCCCATCACTGCATGTTACGCATTACACCAAGGTAGTTGTTGATAGATAAGATAGATTTTATTGTTCTCACAGTGGAGAAATTTACCCCACAGGGACCCAATGTTAGTAGGGAATGTTACTTTTTTCCCGGGTGACAAATGACAATAACTTAAGTTCATTTTACTGAGAATTTCTTACTAGATTTCTGGATTATCTTGCAAAAGTAAAAAGAAGAATATTTCAGAACTAACCTTAGAATGTTTTCTAAATCTCCTATTTGGCTTATTTATTTTTCACTCTTGTTTAAATATAATCTATGTTTCTGTTGAGATTGTAAAATACATGTTTTTTTTTTTTATACAAATACAATCTTTTAATGCATTTTTTTTATCGCTTTGGTATCAAAAATGGCTTCAAAGTATCAAATATTTCCGTTATTGTGGCAAGTCGAACCGTTCCAGCTTATCTCAAACTAACTTACACTGAAGGTTATTTAGGGGAATCATAAAAACAGGCCCTCAATATACAATACAATTTTATAAAATATATATATTCTGCCACTTTAAGGTTAGTTTATGGCTTTAATTTGTCAATATGTGAAAATTTAGATTTCTATTCTTTTACGTACTGCTCCTTTAAATCTCAGCTGTCTGACTTTTCAGAGCTTGCCTCTTTGTTTTTTAAAGATAAAGCACCTTTAACACCAAAACAAGGAAAAGACCCAACCCCCCCGCCTGCTGCGGGATTCAGATTCACATTAATTCACTCAGAGGGTAACGGGGTTGACAACCATAAGTATAAACATTGTGACTCAAACCGTCCATTAGTTCCGCTTCAGATGGACATAACTTCACCTCCACGCTTGGATTGTTTGAAGAGTTTTTTCAAAGCGTTGGTGAGAGGATATGCGGACCGAGTGGAGCGAGAAACGGAGCCCATACTGTAAATATCCTTGAATTGTTCTGAGGAGAACCTGTATATCTGCTCCTGGTTGTTATCTTATTGCTGTCAGACGGCGTCACATCGCTCAAAGTGTGCAGAAAAAGAATAACTTACACTCACCGTCATCTAGGTAGGCCTGGTCCAAGTTCTCCTCCTTGATGGTCACCCTCCTTTGCGAGTCACCCGGAGCCTCCATCGGCTGCGTCACCGGCGAGGCACGAACTTTCTGGGACTCCTTCTGCCCAAACGGCTGCTGCTGGATGACGGTGGGACACGGCTGCTGTTGGGTCACGGCTGCCTGGGCCTGGGGGAGTACGGGGGAGTGGGAGGCGGCCTGTGGGGGGTAGCCGTCGCAGAAGAGGATCTGCTGGCCCTCAGGCTGAGGAGGCGGGAGATTCTCCACGTCTCTGAGAAGGTGGTGATTGGTGGGAGAGAACTGGATAATGGAAGGGTGCTGACCGGTGCTGATGGGACCTACGGACTGAGCCGGTGAGCCTGTGTGGACCAAGACGGACCGGTGGGGGTCAGGAACGATCCCGCCGGTGTGCCACGTGCCCGGGCTGCTACCGAGGCTCTTTCCGCCTCGAGAGTAGACGATAGCCGGGCTCTGCTGCTGAAAATGGCCGTCATGGTTTGGCACGCTGGAGCTGAAGCGCTGACATGAAGCCATGCTGGACATTAGGCCGTTGTCTGAGTGAAGGACACCGCGAGGGCTGTGGTAGTAGGAGTGAGGAGATAGGCCTAAGATCTGAGGAATACCGAAGCCCATATTCTGCACTTCGTATTCGTCGAGAGGTTCCGTCTTTATGGCTGGAGCTAAACGATGAGTAAAAACTAAAATCAGACCGTGACTTATTTAGAAAACGTGAAATGAAGAAGTCAAGGCCAAACACTTACATGTCAGAGGGGTGAAGGTGAAATGCTGAGGCTGGCTGCGCTTCCGTTTGCCGTTAATAACATAGAAGTTCACTTTGACCGGATGGCACACGGATGTGTCTGGGTAAGACGGTACTTCCACAAACAGCATGCTCTGCAAAACACGGAAAGTTCATCAAAGGGACCCAGACACACATTATGGCCCTACTGGTTTCCAGTAACTCACTTCTGTTTGCACACAAAAGTCATTCAACTAAACGATCGCTTATTATTTTATATTCATGCTGCATACCACCTGACTGGAGGTAATGTGTATATTTTAGAACGTTCTTAGCTCTCTGATAGATTTTTTTCCTTTAGACCTTTTAACTTGCTTCCAGAGACCTGAGGATATTCAAAAATCTAGTCTGTATGGAGGAACGCCTTCCCCCATACAGCGAACCAAAACACCCCACCTGATCAGCCAGGCTAACAATTCCCCCTAATGCCCCCCTTTCAGAGGCTTAGACCAGTATCAGGTATTTAGGGCAAACAATGAACCCAAAAGACTCCCCATTCCTTAGGGACACACCCCTTCTTCCGGTTTAATTTGCAGGTTTTCTAAGCCAAAACAAGGCTTTGTTTATGGTCCACTTAACTTGGAACTTAACGCTTTTTCTGATATTTTGAATTGAAAAAGCTTCCTGGATGGAAAGCGAAACATCTTCAAACTTGGAAACAAAGTCCAGTGGATTGATTATTTATTAATTTTAGGGATGTGCAATATGGCCGAAAAATAACAAGTCTTTTTGCACCAGTTGATATTGAGAATGAATGCTTAGTTGTTGCTTTTTTAAACATTTAAAATAGGGACCAAAAGGAAAAACTTAAGACAGAATTTAAATTGTAAACCAACGTAACCTTTAACCTTTAAAAACAGGTCAAATCTAGCAGACAGCTTGCTTAGCCCTGCTTTGAGATGTTTAGAGGCTAAATCCTTTCTTCTGCCCACATCTCCCAGAATGCCGTGCAGTTCTGGATCAGAGTTCAAGTAAACTATTAAAAATTCTTACTGTGGCGTATATACCATTGATATTGATCAGGTGTCTATAACAATATATAGAGATATTTACTGCCATCCCAGTAATGAGTGAAGAAGAAATTCAGCGATGATCAACGGAAGTGTGAAAAGATCAAAGATCAAGGGTAAAAAAAAGTGCTAAACATCATTTGATATTGATAAAAAACGATGGCTGCACTGCTGCCTTGCAGCAAGAAGGTTCTGGGTTCCATTCCCGGCCCGGGGTCTTTCTCCATGGAGTTTGCATGTTCTCCCTGAGCATGCGTGGGTTCTCTCCGGGTACTCCTTTTCCCTCCCACAGTTCAAAAACATGACTGTTAGGTTAATTGACTAGTTTAAATTCTCCTTAGGTGTGAGTGTGTGGCGTGAATGGTTGTTTGTCTCTGTGTGTGTTGCCCTGCGATGGACCCTGCCTCGGAAACGGGAAGAGATGTGAATACTGCATGATTGTTGGTGTTTATTTCGCTTCTAAGCATTTAAAAAAAAGTCTGAAACGCCTGTTTTGGTTTCGCACAGAATGTCTGTGGTGGCACACAGTGTCTGACCTTCATTTCCTGAAGGTTTACAGAACAAGAAATACAGCCTGGGTCTTTGAATTGCTTTTCAAGCCCTTAGAAATTTCCTCCTGGAGGCTTTAGCCTCCAAGAACAAATCATTTGGCTTTAGACAATAAAAAAATCCAAAGTTTACAGGAACATATTCCAGATAGAATAATAAAAACAAATAATTGAACTTTATTGATCTCACATTGGAGTAATTCACCTCTAAATCTTAACTCATCCCCTTGGTGAACAGTTGGCTGCCATTGTGTGGTGCTCTGGCAGCAATCGCGGGTTAAGGGTTTGGAAGCTGTGGGGATCGAACCGGGGTATCTGCAACCTTCTCCAGAGTACAAGTGCACTACTCTAACCACTAGTTCACCACTCCCCTCCCCATATATGATTAGCTATATGCTGCAAAACCAATAAAAGGAGTTTCAGCTGCTCCAAAAGTATGGAAGCAAATCGTTACCATATTTAAAATGAAAAAGCATTTTCAGAAATGCTTTTTCATTTTAAGAATGTGGTTGCATTGTTTGACTCATAAATTGAAATTAGTAACCAATCATCCTATTTTCATTTTCTTTTTCAACACTACTCATCCTTTTACTTAAAGGAGAATTCCGGTTTTAACACTTTTAGCCCATTTTCTGTAGTGTCCAGGATGAAATCGAATGATCTACACCCAAAATTTTGACAATTGGTCCTGTCTCTGATATTTTGGCTCATGCAGAATCCCCCTGGCTGCTTCCAGAATGGCTTCCATTGTGCATGTCCGATAATGTCCTTAAAACAACCTTAAACGTTCTTCTTTAAATATGCTACTCACGGGGTCGCCAGCGCTGTTCAATGATCGCTCCAAAAAAGTTTCAGAAGAAAAAACGTTCCTGTAGTGTTTTATTTAGCATTTTGTAAATCCCATTGAGTTCTGTTGGAATAGTCAATATCCACTAAACCACCACCGAAACGTGAAATGGGGCCTGTTTACACAGTTGTACAGTCTTTTCGCGAAGGTGCAAGTAAGTTTTCCGTTTCACTTCTGTGTACTTCGACGCCGTAGGTGCTAACGCCTCTGGTAAACACTTTAAAAACCTCTGGAAAATGGAATACGAAAGGTGGATTCTTGAGGAGGACATATTGGATTCTTTGAGTTTGACGGTAGAGGATACCGCCGCTGAACTAGTGGTCTGGAGTGTGCAACGCTTCAGATTCGAACGGGAAGCGGAAGTTTATAAGTGGTTGTGATGTATCGGAAAAAGGTATAGTTCTGGGGATTTACAAAATGCTAAAATGTACAAGACAGGAACGAGATTTTTCAAAATGTACCCCAGCAAATACGTACAAATGCAGCCACATTCACTTTAAAATTAAAAGCATCTCTGAAAATGCTTTTTCATTTGAAATATGGTAACGATTTGCTTCCACACAAAAGGAGCAGACATATTTAATCCCTTTGTGATGTAATCATCCATTAAGTAGATCAAATCTTTGGTGTTTACATTTGGGAGATGCTGCTTTGAACGTACAGCAGATGGTAAAAACAACCTTCACAACAGCGAACCAGGTAAAGATGATCCCCTTCAAGATGTATGACATCGACATCCAAGTGCCATAAAGACAAGATGCATGAACATCAATAACAAAGAAGATTCACTGCAAGTTGCAAAACCATTCAAAAGCCTCCAGAACGGGAAGGACAGGTTAGACTTTGCTAAAAAGAACATTTAAACAAGCAGTAGATGGAAGAGCTTCCTTTGCACAGATTAATGACAATCGGTCTGGATCAGCAACCAGACCTCAGAGCATACTGACTGTCTGTAAAACATGGCCGCGCCTGCTGGCTGGCAGAGACACTACAAGATGTTCAGAGACATCCCGTCTGCTCAAATTAAGCTGAATAACAGATACAGATGAATTATGACCCAGAATATACAAAAAATATGACCTACAAGCTTATTAAAGAAAAGAATGTTGATCTGAACCCAAAAAAAGCATCCATCACTTGTTAAAGACTAAACTTAGAACATAAAAAGCCCAAAATGAAACAGCAAAGAAAACTTATAACACTGCAGACCTAGCAAAGCATAAAAAAAAAGAGAAAACCGGTGGTCAAAAGAAGAATCACCATTTCACTCCTTACAGTATTTTTTTAATCTGATTACGTTTGAGCTCCTGAAATGAAGCTATTGTGTTAAAAAATGCTTCTTCTAAAAAACAAAAAACTTAATTTTGTGAGGCAATGTATGGAACCAAAAGAAATAGAAACATGCATATTACGTACAGGTTGGCTCTTATCTTTGTCCACTGTTGCTTCCGCCTCCCAGATTTGCTGACCATCTAGGAAAGGAAATGAAAAAACAGAAAAAAAGATTGTGTTTATCTTCTGAAAAGAAGGTTATTCCACAAAAAGTTAAACAATCCACTGGAATTTGTTTCCAAATTTGAAGACGTTTCGCTTCCTATCCAGGAAGCTTTTTAAATTCAAAGTGTTTGAGGCTTTATAGAGCGGGGAAAAAAGAATCACCTGAAAGCTGCATGTTATTAGTTATACGCTAGCTTGACGAAGGGATTTGTGCTTTTATGAGTTAAAACCACTTCCTGTCCCACCAGCCTGCATACTTGAAAGCAGAGTTTGTAGGTCATCTCAGAGACGCTCATTGAGTAATCACAGAGACGAAGGCAGGTTAGTTCATTTACTGCTAATGTTAGACTTAAAGAAACAAACTGCATGCAACTTAGGTTTTTGCAAAAGAACAACTGAAATACACAATTATGGATACAATTCCTGCAGGAAGGAGAGACAGTTGAACCCCAGACTAAAACACACCATCTCCCACTGGACCTCCTCCACAGAGCGTTTTATTAACAGAACATGACACATGGTTACAAACAGAGTATTGTTCTGACAGAACAATTGATCGGTTCATGAAGACAGAATGCTCCATCAGAATGACAAGGCAGGATGGTCTCCTGACTGAATTATGAGACAGGAGTGGAGCATCCCCTCGCACAAATGTTTCATAAACATAATTTTATAATCATCATTGAATAAACCTAACAGTATAGACCAATAAACGCCTCCTCCCTACATTCTACACGTTTTTACCCTTGAGTTGATCTAAAACTTTCTTTTATCTGTCAGATTTGTCAACCCCTCTTGTACCTCTTCATTCTCATTTGTTTCTTGTTTGATCTCTGATTTAGTTTTACTTTTGGTATTTTGTCTTGAATGCAAAATAAACCCCAAGTGGTGCGTCTGAGTGCAAGAACATAAGACGTGTTGCAGGTTTAGGTGGGAAAGCCTCAATTTTCAGAATTGAAAACACATGGATCAACTGAGTCAGCAACAGAGAGGGGGGATTCCACACAAACGGCCAACTTTTTTTTACGAGAAACTCTCTCCACTTCTTCTAGCTGATGTGATGAGTCTACTGCTCTGTTGGCAGTGAAACTGTTTACTTTCTGTTGCAGTTCTTCTCTAAGGGAGACCCCGATTGTTCCCCTACATTCACAATTATCTCCAGTGGGAACACGGTTGATGGAAGTGGACTAAGAGCCAGAGTTACTTTGGTTTGGCTCAGATTGCAGCTATTTCCCAAATAAAGCTCCTTCCATCCAAAGACAAGAGTCAGGGGAGCTCCAGCCAGACGCAGCTGTCGCTCATTTAGAGGGATTTCACAGCTGGATCTATCCCCAACTTTGTGTCGTTGAGAAGGTGTCCAAAACTATGGCAATCCCTCTCAGCGGGCTTTCTTTACAGATTATTGGTCAGTAACAATAACTGGAGGCTTGCAGCACAACAGAAGAGAATCGCAGAGGAAGAAAAAGCAAAAAGGACACGAGGTTTGCTGAGAATTTACTGGATTAAAAAAAAAATAGAGTGGAGCAACCGGATAGTAATACATATCCTGTTTTGATCTTCTTAGACCCCGTCCACAAGAAGTCAAACCCTGGCCTAAAACGCATAAATTTTTCACAAAACCAGCCTCTCATCCATACGAAGCCGGCGTTTCGGGGGTCTGTAAACAATCTTTTTTTATTAAGCCTTCCTGGGAAGAAATTTGAAACGCTGTTTTCGGCGTTTCCATCTTTAAGCTCTAACTTTTGCATATTTTCTTACGCGCATAGTCATGCCGCTTCTAAACACGCGTACTGCACGCACAGTATCACAACAACAATGGCAGCGTACTGTGTTGAATGGTTGCTGCTCATGCTACTCACCCTGCTGCTGTCGGGCTTTACAGAATAGAATCTTCTTCTTCTGAATATCTCCAGGAAGAACAGAGCAACTCATCGACCACATAGTTCAGCACCTCAATTTGACTGAACCACGAAAATGGACCCGCAGGGGGTTTTCCGTTTGGTTGTTTGTATAAATATTACTGCGCATGCCCAACATTTCGATTGCTCTGTTTTCACCATTTTTGCTTTGGCACCACCACGCGCCACTTACAGGCCTGGCATAACCATTTTCCAGCGTTTTCATGCATTCGTGGTATTCGATCACATTTATTTTACGTCTCCGTCTTTAAGACAAACGTTCTGGAAAAATATTATTAAGCGTTTGCGTGTTCGTTTTGACTTCATGTGGGCGAGGGCCTAAATGTCTCTGACTTTCTGATTAAACATCACATCTTTTAGTTTGTTACCTTATCAGCTCGTCATAAGTACTGCTGAATGATTTTGACACTTTACCATTTATTCTTTGCCAAAACAGGAGCCTATGCACATCTAGGGATGTGGAAAATAATCCTTTTGGCGATATATCGTGATTTCCCGCTTCCCATTATAATATCGATTTTTCAATTTCACTTCCTACATTCTCTCCATTGATGACGTCATCATCAGAATGCTCAGAAGCAGAGACCGTAACGTTTGAAAGGCTATTTACGTGTTTTTTTTTTATGTACTGGCTTTTATATTTAGTTTTTATAATATGTAATATGTTAGGTTTATTCTTTATACATCATGTGCATTGTTTTTCTGTTAGCCAGATTATAAAGAAAGAAGAAGGCCTTCCTTCATTGTGGATGTCACTGTGTGTCCCACTCATAAGCGAGTGGGGAAAGAACAGGAGTTGGAAGACCCGCCAGCATTTATAGGTCTGCTGTATGGGGACCACTTTGCATTTAGAATGACCTATGATGGCGGCGGATAAAAGATGCAACAGTGTGCAAAGCATTGTGCAACACGTTTTTGTTTATGCTAACAGCAACATGACCAACATGTCATGCTAACCCCCGAAATCCCATATACTCCATCGGGGCGTCCGCTCGCTGGCTCCAGACCGGTGTGACAGATCAACTGGGGAGGAGATCAACTGGTTAGAATCTATGCGCACCCAGATGTTACTGAAGCTTAGGTGGCTGTGTTGATGCTGGCGAAAAATATTCCTAACGTAATCAAAACTGTTCGCCAAAAAAAATCAACCGACATATCCTAATGAATTAATTTCTCGCTTTTTGTTTTGTTTTTCAGATTAGAACAATGTGGTAAAGAACTTGTATCCTCAGCAAAGCAGATAGTGCAAAGAATCCCACACAGAGAACAGCGTCGCTCACATGTAAAGAAAAAATACAAATAAAAGTCTGTGTCACACTGGAGTGTCATTCCTCCTGTTGAACGATAAGCTATAAATGAAAACTGAATGAATATTGACAAAAAGTTATTTGCTGTCTGGACACAAATACAAGGCTCTACTACGATGTTGTTGTTTTTTAGTGGATCCCAAAACTTTGTCCCGTATGATGAACTGTATCAGGTCAAACACCTTTATTTTTATTGAGTCTGTTTATAATATCCAGTTATGAGTCGTTAGCGGGCTGCTCAATGAACTAGTTCTACTGCCCCAAGTGTAAAAATGGGGTAAAATGTATTTACTTAGGCGCATTGCAGCTAATAGAATCTGAATCACATACCTATTGATGCGGAAGCTTTATCCCTTCATTTTCATAGACTATAAATCCGCTTAGTTTTACTGCCGCTAGTGTGGGTATGAGTTACAGTGACTGCTTTATGTTTTATCTTGTAAAAAAGACTCGCCAAGAACCAGCGGTAGATGTTTAAGAGTCCTTGTCCCTGCACAGCTGTTTGGAGATGCTTTTGGATTTGGTTGCTGCACAAATGCCGCCAAATGTAAACATTATGGCCTGAAAAAAGTTTATTGTATCCTTGAATCTATCCCAACAAACGTCTGTTGTCTGTGGATAATGTGAAATATTATCATTTAAGTTTGGGGATCAAATAAACGCATCGTGAGGATCTGAAAGCGTCAGAATCTGTAGAGTGTTTCAGATTAACTTGTGATCCAGCAGATCTCAAGAAATATGGGCTGTAGAACCCTCCATCTCCTGGGATGTTTGGATGTTATTTTCGTATCCTCAATTAGGGTTGTAGCGGCTACGTTAAATTTGTAACTGTTAGTGTTGATTATTTTTCTTACTGTACTAACGAACCTGTCATGATGTATGACCATGTTCCCTCAGTCAGCTGTCATCTTATATGCTTCTATTGTTTTGCGGACGCCACATTATTTGTTTTGCATGCAGAACGGCTTTAAATCATTCACGTTTTTCAAGTTACTGGTTTACAAGTTGTGAGGTTTTTACTAGTAAAATTAGTGTTGGGCAAAAAACATAAAAAGACGCTTTCTTTCCGGCGAGAAAGTCATGCCTGATAAAAAAAATATCTCGCACGACTGTTAAAATCGTGCATTATTGTGTCGACAAAAAATCATTACGCAGTTCTATGCCCGGCGTCCCCTTACAGGCTATCTATGAAGGAGATCTAGATCTAAAAGTGAGAACGTTTGCATGCTGCCTGACTGCAAATGTTCAATCAACTAAAGGTAGAAAAGTCCGCTGATCGCATAGAACAATGTTAATTCCAGAATCTCAGATATTATTATGTCATTAATAAAGAACATTGGCTTTGTTAAGAAATTTAGACAGTAGATGCAGCGTAGCTATGAGCAAATAATAACCAGACCTTTTTTTCGAACATATCTACCGTAAATTCTCCCTGTTTTATTTATTCATTGTTTGGCAGCACAGCTGAGGCTCTGTTGCAACTTTTAATGCTTTAGTGCAGCAGGTTCTGCATTTTTTCGCCCCGTGCCCAAAATACACATATATGGACACAATATATGAACTGAATTCAAGATTTCACTCTTCCCCGCAGCAGTTATGTTATTTTGCTTTGTTCCTGCATCAGGCAAACTTTAAAACATTATAGCCTCTGGGATCGAGTGGACTGTAAGTGATTAGTTTCCCTCCATATAAACAGTCGGCGCTTTTCAGAAACAAAAAAAGAGGAACATTTTATGCTCGTTTTTTACAAGACATACAGGACGACAGAAAAATGCAGAAAAATACACCGTTAGTTGTTCCCATTGACCTTTTATTGCACAGGCTGACTTTATTAGTCATACGCTTTCTGTGGTTGTTCTACGTTACTTCTCTCACCTGACGTCTGCAAACAGATAAAAGAACAGCAGGACAAGTTCCTCAAATCTCACGAGTGCGGGTTTGGAGAAATCCCAAAACATGCGATATGTTTTTGAATGCAATTAAATCTCTGACGGTGAATCGGGGAGATCTCAACGTGTTTTCGCATCGATCAACAGATAACAAGATGATTTGTGTTCTTGGGAGTCTCCACGCAGTTTACGACCTTTTGAGTCGAGGGGTCCTGAAAAGCCCTGCCCACAGACACATCTGCAAAAATCAGCGGTTTTCCAGCTGCCGTCACCAGTTGATCTCCTCCCCAGTTGATCTGTCACACCGGCTGCAAAAAGCAAAGCCTACAGCCTCCATGTGGCTCCCGTCCTCTCCACTCTTGGGAGAGTTAGAGAGCGCAGAGATGATTAAATGCAGGGCAGCAAAACATGCGGAAATGATCCACATGGTTTTCGTGGATCGCCAAAATAATTACTGCTAATTAATTTTTTGTCATTCTCTCCAGCGGGCATGGGATTTCCTTACCTCAACATTCCCTGAACTGAAATAGTGACCACAGGAAGCCGTGCATACTTAACGAATCCTTTTGTGATTCCAAAAGCTCACTAAGAGGAAACGCGCTGCATTGGAAATTTGTGCAATTTTGGCTGCTGAAAGCCTAAAATTAAAAGGCTGGCATAATTATGCAGATATAGCTAAGCAACGTGGCTAACTGTCTAATTTTACAGAACATTTTCACCTATGACCCCGCCATGCTGCTGGGTTTAACCTACAGGAAGAAAAAAAAATCATATTTTGCCGCTGATTTCTCCCCGAACCTATCTTGGCGATTGTAATTTCAAACAGCGTCATTTACTCCTGACCTCACGATTCCTGTCGGTAGGTGGTATGAAGGTGGTGCCCCTCATTAACCCCCTACAGACCATGACTGAAGTCATGAAACAGACGAAGAACTTTTTCACATAATCACTCGCGATACATTATCGCCTGCTTTTCTTTCATTATTGCTTTTCCTTTTTGTGTCTAGTACAACCCAATTGTCTTAATGCTGCTTATCAAGCTGAGTTCACTTTTCTGCAGTCCACACTGCTTCGCGGATTTTACATCATGCATTGTTAAACTTTGTCAAAAATATAAATGGTGGCATGTCGGTTTATAAGGATCTTTTGGCCAAGAAGAGCGAAACAACGACCTATAACTATGTTCTTCTCTCCAAAACACACCTGCACCGCATGATTTAGAAGAAAAATGCCACAGAGCAGAGTCAGGAAGCAGCGGCTCCGTCAGAACAGCAGTGAAATACTGCCACTGTACACGCCATCACTATTTTGTCCTACTGTACTTTTTGTATTTTCATAATCATTTTTCATTTTCTCCCGTTCCAATCCGTCACGCGGTGCTGCTCCCCGCAATATTAACCCTTCATTTCCTATATTGATGATTAAAATTATTACTCATTTATTTATAACTATATTATTTTACAGTACAGTACAGTAGTAAAACAGAACAACAGCGTTTCCTTTATTTTTATTTGTTAAAACAAATGCTTGGGCCTGTAAAAGTTTTTGTTCCTTGAATTCAATGTTGTATTGAATATTTCATTGTATAATAACTGTAAAAAAAATTAATGTTTCTATTTTACGGATTTCACCTATCGCGAGATTCTTTTTGGAACGTAACCTCCTCGCGATAAACGAGGGTTCACTGTACTCCCTGCATGATTTATAATAAAGCTATTTATATGCATAAATCAAGCGGAGCACTATGGCGATAGCGGCACTGCTCCACTTGTGAAAGTAAAATCTGTTGGGCAAAAAAATAAAAAGAAAAAAAGAAAGTCAGCCTGATAAAAAAAATTCTTGCACGACTGGAAAATCGTGCATTTTTTCGACAAAAAAATCGTGCAGTATATGCCCGGCCATACAGGCATCTTGAAGGAGATCTAGATCTAAAAGTGAGACGTTTGCATCTGCTTGTGCAAATCAACCTAAAGGTAGAAAACACTGCATAGAATTGTTATCACGTGCTCACAAAAGCATGTCATTAATAAAGAACATTGGATTTGTTTTTCAGAGATCTACATGGCACGTTTGAAATGACACACGGGAACGTGAGCCGTGCAACAAAAGGCCCCTTTGAGTGATAAGACATTATGGAAGTCATTGAGGAAGAAAAGAGCAAGAGGAAGTCAGGCAGCAGCATTATCCTCTGGATCATGCAAATAACTGATGTTATCATCCGTGAAACAATGGTTATGAAAAGAAACACAACAGCGATGACTTATTGCACAAACACGGTGACTCATTAGTAACGCTCTGTGTTGTGGCGTTACTCTGACACCACGTTGCGTAACAGAAGAGCTGACACAAAGACGAGCAATAAAGATTTTTATGAGCCCGGTCTCGGTTGAATCGGGGAGTCGTGTGACGCTTACCGTGAGACTTCTCCAGGAAGACGACCTTTGAGTCGGAGCTGAAGTTCTGCCCGGTCAGGATCATCTGCTGGCCGCCCAGGACGGAGCAGCTGTCCATGTCCTGCTTCTCCACCATGGGAAGTTCATGCGCAGAGCGCTGAGCTGCAGGGACACAGAGGGGCGGCGTGGAACGTTTACTGCTTTTCCACTACAGTCATTCTCTCCAGCGGGAGGATTTCCTTCTCTTCCCTGCCTTTTATGATTGCATACTTAAAATCCTTTGGATCAAACATGAGAGGAACACCACATGTTCCAATTTCTGCGTTTTTAACCACATTATTATGCAGATTATTAAAACGCAACCTAGAACATTTTCTATGACATCCGTTTTAACTACAGGAATAAAAAAAATATATTCTACGCTGATTTCTCACCGAAGAGAAACTTCAGATTTACCCTGAAGTTGCCGTGGTTTACAATAAAGATAAGATGCTGAGTCATCCGGTAATCACATTATGAGTCAAACCCCAACTTATGCTGCTTATCAAGGAGAGGCCACACTTTAGATACAGTAAACTGCTTTATAAAACTGTTCAGGTTTGAACAAAAACAACCTAAACATGCCGTATAAAAGCATTAAAATGCACAGGTGACAAAACAACGTTTCAGTTAATGTGCCAAATACATTCTTCAATTAAACTATTAAAAAAATACAAGATATTAGAATGAAATAAGTTAATGGAATCATGATTTCAAACATAGATCAACTTGAGACATTGCTAATTGTCTTAACCTTGGAAAATACATGTATTTCAGCAGAAAATCGCTGGTATTTCATTATTTGCAGCGAATTATAAAATCATTTGTTTTTCAGTTTAGTCCTTTTCTCGACTTTTGACTGGCTGGATGTGCTAACTTCACTGGAAAAAATGATTTAGAAATAAGTACAATTCTCTTGAATTAAGTGTATTTACCCTTACTTTGAGTAGGTAAATGAGATAAGAAGCCAATGGAATTAATATTTTTAGTCTTAAAGTAAGATAATTAGATAAAATGCCCTTGAAATGAGTCAATGCAATTGTGTTTTTTCTTATACTTCTGCTTCAAGTCAGCCGACGCTTCAAAGTAGCAAAAACGCTGCCTGCTGCTTCCTTTTTGCTGCTTGTACCAGTTAAGTTCCAATGCTTCGCAGAACTGAAGCAGCTTGCTGCCTCTGGCTGCCATTATTTGCTGCAAAAGAGTGTATGAATCGCCCAGTTGGGTTGAGGAGCTTCACTC
This sequence comes from Cyprinodon brontotheroides, assembly GCA_018398635.1. Lineage (NCBI taxonomy): Eukaryota > Metazoa > Chordata > Actinopteri > Cyprinodontiformes > Cyprinodontidae > Cyprinodon > Cyprinodon brontotheroides. The sequence continues at coordinate 5,718,273 of JAGKQL010000065.1, read as the reverse complement.
CTTTCTCTGCCTTGCAGCTATATTTGCTGTGATCAGTGGGAATAAAGTAGTTTTAATATGTTTTTCAGTGAGAAAAAACACCTGAAAACTTCATCAGCGCGCAGTCAGTTCATCCAGATTATTATCCTGCCTTCCAATATTTTTCTGTCGGAGCCGCTCAGACCCCACATACCAGCTGAGCTGGCGCTGACAGTAGGAATCCCTTCATCAGCAGCAGCCTTCTGGTCGGGTCGCCTCCCCGCGGTTCACGCGGGCGCAGCTGGAAGGTGTTTTTCATCTAAATAATCCAAATCTGCAGGCAGCAGAATAATAAAAGCGGTACATATTCTGCCTGCAGATTTCAGCATTTTAAGTTAATTATGCGTTAATAAACTGCTTAAGGCCACATAGCGCGAGCGATGTCACAGCGCTGTGTCTCTCTCCCAGCCAGCTCACTGATAAACTGATCAGCTTTTCTGGGCTGGTTGAAGCGGCGCCGCCGAGCAGCAAAATTGTGCCAATTTTTCCATCTCCAGCAGCGCGCGCGTCAGATGCTTAAACGCGGCTTCCGGCGCAGCTGCTCAAACTTCAGCTGCTCAAGCGCTGGACCCCTTTGCACTGCGCCTTTGCCACAGCGTCCTACCAAGTGACTTTGCATGTAAGCTACGCTGCTTCTGCCAGTCAGCCTGCGCTCGTCCGGTGTGAACGCAGCATTAGTTTAAAGTATGTGAATTGCGTTCCATTGACAAAATGTCTCTTTTACCTTCTCAATTCAAGACAAAATGCACTTATTTCAAGAAAAAATTGCTAATTTAGATGTTGATTTTTTTCCAGTGTTCATTGTACCAGTCTGGGAACTGATTCAGAGCTTCGCCTGCCTGGCTGTGTGTGTTTCCTGGACGGGCGCTTTACAGCTGCTTTTTGTATCTATACTTCTTTTCTATGTCTGCTTCTGTCTCCTTGAACCCCAGTGGCCTCAGCAGATGGCAGCTCACACTGAGCCTGGTTCTGCTGGAGGTTTCTTCCTGTTCAAAGGGAGTTTTTCCTCTCCACTGTCGCTACAAGCAAGTGGCATGCTTAGTGTGAGGGATTGCTGAAGAGTCAATGAGTCGATGCAATCAGCTGGTTTTCCTTAGATAGAAAACTCTTTCAATCAATCTGACTGGATGATCTGGTTTAAACTGTAACGAGCCTTAAGATGACATGTTAATTGAAGCTATAGAAATAAACTGAATTGAATCATGTTTTCACCTTTGAACAGCGTTGCATAAACCTTTAAACACACAGCATGTGATCCTGACTAAAGTTCACAGTCAGAGAAAACTCATTGTAATATCATTACACAGCTGCTTTACGACGGCTCATTTATAACTTCTTTAAAGGAAGTAGTATTTAGTAAGACTTGTTCCTCTTATAATTCACAACTGCTGAAAGGAAAGAGGATGACACAATCGGTCAGATCGAATGTCACCAGACGCACGCAGCTACGTCACTTCTTGTCCGTCCTGCAGCCGCCGCTCCACGCCGAGACCTTTTACATCATGTCGTTTGTCAATGTCGTAGCCGGTTCATGGCAGCTGACAAGCTGTTGATCCGGGTGAATGAGGAGCCTTTTTGTTTGAGCTGAGATTACACCCAGCCCCTTAATACCTCTGTGTACACATGCACTGATGTACCCAAACACAGGCTTCAGAGCTGAGTAAATACAAACAGGTCCTCTAACCTGCAGCGGACAGCGCCTGGACGGAGGCCCTGAGCGCATGAAGAGGAGCTTTGTGCTCTGGATTCTGGGCAGTCCGTCCAAATGTAGGTTCCCTTTTTTTTAAATGGTGTTTTTACTTTGTATTACTTTTTTTTTAACAAGCATTTTGACCTCACTGCGCAGCGACGATAGCATGGATGGTAGATTTATTAAGCACTTACAGCACTCGATGGGATGCGACGCCGCTTGCAGAGAGACGTGCTGACCTCCAGGTTGGGGTATGTGCACACGAAACACCAGGCGAACTCGGGTGTTTTTCCGACCCACATCCGTCTCGCCTTTCCTCAGCTCGATATCGGCGTTCCTGAGCTTCAGGATGCCGGCGCAGTCGATTCTGAAGGGGAAGGAAAACAAAACGTAAGCAAACCTGGAAGCAGCAGCGGTCGCCTGGTATCCAGCGTTGGATTCCGCTTACATGGCTTTCATGTTGTTCTTTGGCTCCAACGGGATCTCCAGCACCTTTGTGCCGTGGATGATCTTCTCGTAGCTGTTGGTGGTGACGGTTTTGCCGGTGATTCGGTGGACTTGATAAAAAGCGTGAGGCTTCAGGATGCGCTCGTCCGCAGTACCGATGAAAATCTGCAGGCCGAGGGGATCCTTCCCTCTGTAGCCGTGCAACTAAGGACACACGGACACACAGTCAGGCCTTTATTTCTAGACAGTGTTTAATGCAAATTTAAAAGCTTTATCATATAGAAGAGAAAAGCTAAGTCCATCCAGACCAAGCTTCAGATCTCAGACAGATGACTCCATATTGTTTCTAGTCTAATTCTAGACCTGTGGGTGCAAAACAAGCCCGAACGTCCCGCTTCCCCCGCGTCATGCTTGGCTGTTTCTGTGAAGCGAGATTACCGCCAATATCTTTAGAATCAGAACCAAACTGAGCGGCTATAATTCCTGCTCTCATCGAGGTTTTCACTCAGAATAAAGGTCTGATTAGAGATCGACCGATGCAGCTTTTTTAAGGCTGATTTCGATACCAGTAACTTTTGACTGATCCCCATTATCTGTTGTCGATTTTGCTTCTCTTTCTCCATTTTCATGATAAAAATGATAAAAATAAATAAATGCACGTCTCAATTCAAACAAATAGAAACACATATTAAAAAATCCAATGGATAAAACATGGAGGGAGCTGCAATGCATGCACATTACATAATATAAATGCATGGCTGCTAAATACACTAATGAACTTACAGAGATGTGCACATATCGTATAAAGGCTAATAATGGCCGGCCAGAGCATCTCTAGTTCTGTTATTGCATTTTAAAAATATTTTATCAGTAAATGGGAGGAAAGAAAAGCAAGAAAACCTCTTCTTTTTGTAACTTTATATCGTCCACCAGGTCACACTGAGCCTGGTTCTGCTGGAGGTTTCTTCCTGTTCATAGGGAGTTTTTCCTCTCCACTGTCGCTACAAAAGCATGCTTAGTGTGAGGGATTGTATTTGAGTCAATGAGTCGATGCAATCAGCTGGTTTTCCTTAGATAGAAAACTTTGTATCAATTTGACTGGATGATCTGGTTGAACTGTAAAAGTGCCTTGAGATGACATGATGTGAATTGGAGCTATAGAAATAAACTGAATTTAATTGAATTCCTTGTTTGCACATGCGCAGTGCTCGAGGTTCTGGTAAATCGGCTCGTAGCTCTGCTTCAACAGCAGGATTTGCGCACAACCGCCTCACGACGGCCGACTGAATTTCAAACGTTTCATTTTCTCCTAACCTTATGATTCCTGATCGGTAGGCGGTCGTGAGAGGCTGATCGTCCCCCGTTAAACCCGTATACTACACGACGCACGATGAGGCTGAAAGTCGGCCCGATTGAAAAATTCTTGCACAACTGGCCTGAAAAGAGCAAAAAATAAATCGGCTTTACACACCGAGTAATAAAGTGATCTAAATCTCCTGAACTTAACACATACATAAACTCTCAACTGACAAAGATGCTACTTTTAACCTGAAGGAAACCTGCAAAAACCACAAGGTGTGAACTTGCATCTGAATGCTGTTTTTGTGCAAAAACTTTAGCGCATGACCCTTGTTTCACAACTGAGGTGCGAACTAGATTCAAAATGATGAAGCAAAATTCATGGCAAGAAAATCTGCCATCAGATTAAACAGATAAAACCTAAGGTTTATTTTAAGTTTAACTTTGTTTAGTTTGAAGAGTTGGTTTCTATTTGCTGTGGTGGTTGCAGCCATGAGACTTCAAAGCAGGTGCTGAGTGTCCACGGAAACCATGGCAACATGAAAGAGCGCGCTCCCTCCATCTCTGGGTAGACACACGACACGGTTTGCAAGAGCGAACTGCAAACACTGAGCAAGGGCGCGAGAGGAGTTGTCCGGTTGGCATGGCAGCGACGGGAGCAGTGAGTCACAGCAGCAGGCAGTGGAGGAAAAGTAAAGCGGACTGCTCAAAGAAAAGTAGGAAAAGTGGAGAAGCCGAGGCAAAAGTGTGCAGCCAGACCCAAAGCTCTGACCCCGGCAGCTCTGACCTTATGAAGAAGCCTTATAGGATGTGCAATGGGGAAAAAAAGAGGCAAAACATTACTGAAAAGTTGCCACAGTAACGCAAAAGAGGGAAGCTGACACTATTCAGGGCCTGTACAGCTGGCTGCACACGTGCCACAACCAATTTATGTTTTACTCCAGTGCTATGACCATGACCAACATTAAGAAAACGTTTTCTTTCCTCCCGAAGTGCAATTACCCTAACGACAGGAACTGTTTCTGATTTTTTTCTTCTTTTTTTTTTCTCGTGCTCCGACAGCTTTCCAGTCTCTCAAGTTTGCTTCCTAATACAAGAGCCGCACAGTCGACGAAACGCTCTGAAAGAGGAACTCAGGACTGCATAAACACAGATCTGTGTGTGCGGTTAAAACCATGAGACCAGGACGCACAACAGACGGCTATTTTAGGCTGGAAAGTTGAAAAATAAAAAAGACTGAATCAGATCAGCGAGGAACACAGGCTCTTGGTTCATCATGCTGTGTGTCTGAGGTTAGAGAGTCTAGGATTTGTTTTGGTAAGTGACAGATGGCTAACCTGACTGCTCCGCGCATATCCATCTGGAAACCTTCCGTTGAAGTAATTTTGGGAAGGGGCGAAAATGCTGGTTAGCTGATTGGCCTATGTTGGTGATAGACGGGCCAAATAAACCAATCAGATCAGCGAAGCATATGGCGTTACTAACAGGCCACCTACGAAGAGGAGCCACTGATAGATCAAACTCTTGCTGAAAACCAGTCGGGGAGAAGAGCAAAAACATCTTTTCCTCTGAAGAGAAAAGCCTCCAGAGCAGTGTTTTTGCTCTTCTTTTCAGTGAAAGAAATACTCTGTAATTCCGATAAAACTTTTGCTTTCGATAGCCGCTTAACGCTAGTTTCATCGCCTGAAGCCGCCATGTTCTTAGACTGAACTGTCGCGCTTCTCAAGGTTGCGTCACACACTCAACCCGCCTCAAAACCAACGCTGATTGGACGCTCGTTTGGTGAACGGCTCCATATTTTCTTTAACGGAGAGTCTCCAGACTGCGATCTGCGGTGAAACCTTGAAAGCTCGCGGAGATCAGGATGGTCTCACAAGGCTAGCTACTGTAGAATGACAGTCAGCTATTATCATCTGTAATGTTTGTACGGAGTGAGTTTTGATCCATTATTGTGGCAAAGAACACATTTTGGAAATGGAAATTGGGGAAAAAAATACAATGCAGAAATTAAACTCTGAAAAAGATATTAACAAACAATAAGGTTTTGAGGAGCTTTACTATTTTCTCAAATTAGATTTTCTAAAGATAATCTTTTTGTTTAGATTTTGATTTTTTGTTTAGCTCGCGAGATCAGGATGGTCTCACGAGGCTAACAGATGGCACCTTGCCTTTAGTAGAACTGAAACAGGGATTAAAGTTATGAATTAATGAATTAATCCTAAATTGATTAATCTGATTGGTCGACTAATCATTAATTAACAAGCAGACATTTTCTTGAAAATGTTCTTGTTTCGAAGGAATCTTTCCATAACACAAAATAATATTTTTTGCAATATTCTGAATTTTTTAAAAAGACCATCATGTTTAACTGTGTCACATACTGACTGAATAACTTTAAAATACTTTCTTACACATCATGAAACTTATTAGATGATAGTGACCTATTAGCTCTCTGAATAAAAAAAAAATATGAATAAAATGTGAAACACTTGTGCAACGAACAGAAACGTAAAATATCATTAATAGACAGGGTATGGATTCAGCCCCCCCGCAATTGACATTTATGCACTATTTTTGCACGCCACGCATCACTTAACTTGGATTTTCACTTCATTTGGATTTAGTTTTTACATATGCATAGATCTACGTACAGATATATATATAGAGAGAGCTATATGTGTATATATTTTATCTCTTTTTATTCTTATTTTTTATATCTTTATTATATTGTATAGTTGGATGTGTGTATATATTATATTAAACTGTAACAAAAGTAATTTCCCTCTGGGATTATTAAAGTATTTCTGATTCTGATATGGAAAGCATTATAATTTGTAAATACTGGTGATTTTATATACTGAGATCCTTATTTTATTCCTGTATCTTATTTTACACTGTTTATATGGGAAGGATGTAATTTTACTTTTTTTATTCTGTCTTATTATATTAGATTTTATTTTTTTTCTGTCTTCTGCAAACGGTTTCACTGCAAAAAAGAATTTCCCATAAGTGATTAATAAAGTAATCTGATATACTGTCACACTGTTTGCCCTTCATTTTAATAAAGTAAAAGCTCTCTGTAGGGCTGCAACTGATCGTTATTTTGCAAATCGATTAATCTGTGGATTATTTTTTTGATTAATCAATTAATGATCTGATAGAAAAAAAAAGGCTCTTTAAAGGAGACTTTTCACAAAACTAAACCAAATTAAACTAAAACGTTTCCACTTTAGGAGTTCTGGATAGAGCAGATTTTTATATCAAATGCAAAATATTTATATATTTTGGTATAATTACTACTCTAAGTGGGATGCTCTCTCAGCAAAAGGCATGTTTTAGAGTCTCTATACTCCAGCTAACGATTAATTGATAAAAAAATTAGTTGATGATTATTTCATTAATCAATTAATCACGATTAATCTGATTAATTGTTTCAGCCCTAGCTCTCTGATTAGGATGTAATCCATCAGTCTGGTGGGAGAGATTATTAGCTGTTAGCAGCACCGTTTAAAATGCAGTTCTGGTTGTTTTCAGAGGAATGTACAAATATGGCTCCATGAAGTGCATTAACTGGCCTAATGGTTAGGGCATTGATGCTTGGAATCCTGAGGTTCTGAGTTCGTCTCCCCACTCCCCACACACTGCTGCTTTTAAACGGCTGGGCTTAAAAACGTTCCTTTTTGATAAAAGCTTCTAAGTTAGAGTGGCTCAGGTTATCCCTGATCTATCTCTATAGTTCTGCTGCTATAGGCTTAGACTGCTGGAGGACATAGGGACCCCTTTTTCATCATTCTGCTTCATTCCCCATCTATTCTTCCACTCTGCAGAATCTGTTAGTTCAATCTCTAACGTTCTGCTTTTTCTCATAGTAGCTTCATCTGGGTCTGTTCCTGTTTGGCTGTGACTCCATCCTGGAGAGAAATATCAGATGTGCTGCTGCCATCAACACCTTTGTTTATAGATGTTGGAGATCGGCCTGTTTTCCAGTGTAGTCCTGTTTCTCTGACTGTTATTGGCTGGATTTGCTGACTTTCATCCTCGGACATGGGTTCTGCTGGAGGTTTCTTCTTGTTAGAAGGGAGTTTTTCCTCTCCACTGTCGCTACAAAGCATGCTTAGTGTGAGGGATTGCTGAAGAGTCAATGAGTCGATGCAATCAACTGGTTTTCCTTAGATAGAAAACTTTGAATCAATCTGACTGGATGATCTGGTTGAACTGGAAAGCGCCTTGAGATGACATGTTGTGAATTAGAGCTATAGAAATAAAATTACCATTGAATCCTTAATCAACACACACTGCTCCCTGGGCGCCGCACCATGGAAGCCCACTGCTCCCAAAGGGGATGGGTTAAATGTAGAGAGTGCATTTCATTGCTTTTTACTTGTGTATAATGACAATGAAAGCTGGAATAAAAAAAAAACCTCCCCATCTACCAAGCTTGATGCTAGTATGTCTTCTTTAATCTTAAAAATCTTGTTTTTGTGACGCCCTCCACTTTACTAAAACACCATCTTTATCTTTTGAGCGCAGCAGAAAAGTCCTGCTGCTCCTCCATGCTGCACAGCTAAATGCATTAAAGAGCATGAAATTAAGATTTTTCCAATTCAATCAGACAATTCATCCTGTGAGGATTGCACACAGGAAACACTAGAATCCAGGGCTTAACAAACAAAAATTATTGCCATATGTGTGAAATTTCAAACCTAAAATATAAAACATTGAAGGGCTTTAAGGAATGGGGATGTTTTTATGGCTGTTTTCAGACTTTGAAGGAGATGAAGACTCATGGGAACCATTTGTAGAACTAGTCCCTGTAAATTGCTGAAACAGTTCTTTGTTACGACTAACCTGGCAGCAGGTGGATAAACCAAATCCCACCTGCAGGTTGGAGCAATGCAGGCGATCAACTTTTAACGGATCAATATCAACCTTCCAGACGGAAATTACATCAAGCAAACAGCTGATTAGCAATACCAAGCAGTTGCTTCAGAGCCGCCGGCTCTTCGTTAGGCAATGTGTCACCTGCTGCGTTTTGTGTAAATTAGCAGGTATGATATTTGGTAAATTGCTGGGTCAGTTGCAGGGGCGGATTTACAAAAATATAGGGCCCTGGGCAAAGACGGGCAGGGGGCCCTCTGAAGTGAGAAGACAACACATAAAAACAGACCCGTTATACAGATAGAGAAATGTTAATAGAATAGACATCCATTTCTTGCTTTGTTTTCCCTCTCTATGTTTTGTACTAGGCTGACTTTTCATGCTGTCTCTAAAGGAATCAAAGATTTTTCCAAGCACTAATTGCTCCTTCCTGTGTTTCAAAAAGGCTGACGGCAAAAGTAAATAACCCAGTCCTTCTTTTTCCTGTCAGACAAGCTTCGCTGTGATCTGCTTTAAAAGCGTTCTGATGGCATTTTGAGTGAAAGGATTTTATTAAAAACTAGGGATGCACGATATTGGGATTTTGGCCGATATCCGATATGCCGATATTTTAAAACTCATGTAGCCGATAACCGATATCGATACCGATGTTAAAGCTGGACAAAATAAGTAGTCATTGAAAATATCAGTTTTGTTATCCATTTCTGACACTTTGAAAAATAATATACTCAAATATGTTTTCATATGCTGATATCAAATAGATTTTTAAAAGCGCACGGATCTATTTTACTTTCAAAATCTCGCGTGAAATTTCATCGTTCTGTTACAAACTCTCGTGATATTTTGCAAATTCTTGGTGAGATTTTGTTAGTAAAAATAGATCGATACCTCACAATATATCAACATATAAAAATATATGGCAACATTTCGTGAATTTTCGGGGATTTCAAAGTAGCATAACCTAATCACATATAGCAATATTTCATTAGTAAAAGAGATTGATATGGTGTTTTTAAATGGCAATATATCAGCATATGAAGATATTGGGACATTTTAATGGATCAATAAGCTTTTTCCCTCGCCTTTGAAAGTTTTAAGTCTAAACTCAAGTTTTTGAGGAAGAAGAAGTATTTTTATTTTTATTTAGACTTTAGAAACTCAGAAGCTGATCAAATATCGGGTTAAATATCGGTGGGGTGGCTTCGATGTCCCATTATTCAGTTTTAAGGCCGATACCGATAGGGGCGATTATATCCTGCATCCCTATTAAAACATAATTAACTTGCACAAATAAGGAATAATATTAACCATACATGCAAACAGAGTTTTACGGGGCCCCCAGGAACTTGGGTCCCTAGGAAACTGCCTAGTTTTCCCTAATGTTGAATCATTTGTTCAGGTAAATCCGTTCTGCTTTGATCCAATAGGTGTAAAAGGAGCTTCTGTTAGTTATTACCTGAACCACCGGGTGCCCCCCTGTGGGTGCTTTGACTGCACCCCTGCTTCCCTCCGTCTCATAGTGGGCCCTGTGGTGCGGTTTGGGCTGGACCTCAATGTGGAGCTCGTACTGTTCGGTGCGACTGGGAAGCGGCCATTCCAGCGGTGGGAGTGACGCCAGCGGGAGGCTGCAGACGGAAAGACAAAACAACCACGGTGATTGTTGCTACTGAGAGATGTGAGCTTAGAAAGCGTTCCCTTTCTCACCGACCTACCTGCAGATACTGGGAACCAGCGGCTTAGGCCAGATTGATGGGATGACAAAGAAAGGTTCCGCCGCAGGTTTGGATTTAATGTCCTGATCACAGGGCACTAAGTAGTTCCCGTCCCCATGGTTCTCTGGGTACAGAGTGTAAACTTGGTTGGACGTCTTGACTAGTTTGGTGGGCACCAGGCCTGGCTGGCTGCCGTTAAAACCGTTCACGCCTTCTACGACGCCAGCATGCGCGAAATGAGCTCCCATGTTGAGATCCTCCTGCCTGCCGTGGGGGGACGGGCTGCGGGACCTCTGTCCGGGGATCAGCCCCGGATTCCGGTACATCTCGTAGGTGCGCTTGCCCTGTGGGGAGGTGGAGCGCGGCCGGGGGGAGGGAGAACGCGCCCCCAGGCCGCCGTCCTCTCCTAGGTTGGTGTGAGGGGAGGTACCCGGGGAGGTGCGTGGGGAGCTGGTGTGGATGTTCTGCATGCGGGGGCAGAGATCGCCCGGATTGGGGACGCTGCTGGGGGAGACGCAGGGAGACGCCCAGGGGGAGTAGTTCTCAGAGTGCCAGCTGGTGGAGGAATTGCTGCTGGCAGGACTCAGGCACTGGGGCTCCCGGTAGGCCAGGTTATCATGGCCGGGCACAGTGAGGGTGGGCCGGGGGCTGATGTTCAGGTGCTGGCTCGGCAGGGAGTCCCGGCCATGGCTGTAGTGCTCACGGGAGGGGGTGATCTCAATCCGGGGGCTCAGGGCGACGCCCGGGGGCCGGGCGCTCTCCAGGTAGTTCCTGGCCTCCTGGTTTTCATACCCAGAGAGAACTTTTGAGTCGGAGTAAGGGGAGCTGCACGACTTGATCCTGTACGGCTCATCCAGAGGAAAACCCGGCCCGGATTCAGGACTGAGCACCTTGTGAGAAGCAAGGCCAGGGTCATCTGCAGAGAAACAGGCATTAGAAGACATCATCAATCTGCATAAACAAAGATCTGTTACAATAGAGCTGCACATTGAATGCACCACGCATTCACAATCCGCTTCCAAATAATATCTTTATGATGGAAAAACAATCAGCTTCATGATGTTATCTTTACAGAATTATTAAATAGTGTGCAGCTCTGTCCAACTATAGTGGCTGCAGCTTTTCTTTCCAACCAAACAGCAGCAGGAGACTGCAGTCATCTCATTAATGGAGTCCAATCTGAACATGATGGCTTGATGAGATGAATGGAGTCTGCTGTGCCATTGCTTTGGTGGAAGGAAACCTGCAGCCATACGGCCCTTTATGGAACCAGTTTGACATCCCTGCTATACAAGGATAAAAAAATATATATTATTATTTCAATAACATCAAAATAAACAGCTTTACATCAGATCCCACATCAATAATAAGTCTGACACATTTGCTTCCTGGTTTATTCCAACATTCAAATAAACTGTACAGGTAAATGCATCAGAGGCAAAACAAACCGAGTTCAGCTCAGGTGAGCACAAAATAAAATCAACTTTTCGGACAAACCTTGGTCTCCTCCTGCAAAGTCGCTGCAAGGCGGCTCATACTCAAACAAATACTCAAACTGTAAATCCTCATCAGGACAGTTGGCTTGACTCAGGTCTTCCTCCAGGTCCTTTTCGTCGTAAAAGGATGTCATCTGTCTTGATTTTTATTTATATTTTATTTAAGTCTATAGATTCCTCCTGCTGGGTTTGCTCTGCTGGAGCCAATTCGCTGCCGGAGCGTCAGATCCCGCATCGGCCAACTACTAGAGTTGAAGCTGCGATCAAAGTTTCCTGTTTCAGTTCTCAGCGGTTATTTTCAGAAAGGAAGGCGGGTCTATTTACGAACCGAGACGCACTTTTTTTTGTGTGTGTTTGTTTGTTTTTTTTCTCTCTCTCTTCCTCTGTTTCAGTGCGGGGTTTATCACGCCTCCCCCGCCTCAGATGATGCGTCGAGCAGCAAAAGAGCAAAAGTGCAAACAGGTGTTTGTGCCCTTCGAGTTGCGCTTCTACACTATGACTTACGGCTGGATAGAAAGTCATGGTGCGTTCAGGTCCCGTTGGAGAGTTTTCGGTATAGAGATATTTTTTTCATAATTTGTGTAATAGTTGTAGTTTGCGGAAGTATTACGCTGAAGAGGATTAGGGCCGCTGGAAAAAAAAAAAAGTTAACTGATTTTTTTTTATTTTATTTCAGTATAGTATGGGAAAAGTCAGAATTCTGACTTTAAATCTCAGAATTCTGACTTTTTCTCAGGATTCTGACTTTAATCTCAGAATTCGGACTTTTTTTCTCAGACTTTTAAACTCAGAATTTCTGACTTTTTTTCTCAGACTTTAAAACTCGTAAATTTGACTTTAATCTCAGAATTTGACTTTTTCTCAGAATTCTGACTTTTTAATCTCAGGATTCTTGACTTTTTTTCTCAGAATTTCTGACTTTAACCTCAGGATTCTGACTTTTTTCTCAGGATTCTGACTTTTTTCCTCTCAGAATTCTGACTTTAATCTCAGTAATTCTGACTTTTTCTCTGCAATTCTGATCTTTAATCTCAGGATTCTGACTTTAATCTCAGAATTGGGACTTTTTCAGAATTCTGACTTTAATCTCAGAATTTGACTTTTTTCCTCCCATGTTAAACTGAAATAAAATTTAAAAATCAGTTTACTTTTTTTTTTTTTCCAGTGGCCCTAATCCTCTTCCGTAGTATATTTATATAAATAGTTATATATATATATATATATATATATTTGTATATGTGTATTTTTTTACCTTTATTTAACCAGGAAAAAAATCCCATTGAGATTAAAGACCTCTTTTTCAAGGGAGTCCTGGCCAAGAGGCAGTAAAGTTACATAATAAACAGAGATACATTAAACTAAATGACAGGTACATTAAAAAACATATATCAAGTAAAACAATTATAGATAATTGAGGCTGCTTCAGATTCTTTCACTTCCAAATTATAAGGATTTTAAGATAATTTTAAGATCTTTGTAAAATAATTCCACACACAAGGAGCCGCATAGCTAAATGCTTTCTTCCCTAGTTCTGTTCGGGCAAAAGGAACAGTGAGCAGAAGCTGTTGGCACTCAGGGCAGAAGAAGCCATGCTTTTCTGTGTAAGAAATGTAAGATGGCAGTAATCCAAGAAGGGCCTTGTTTATAATTAAATTTATAATTTAAAAAAAAACAATATATAATATAGCTGGCATTCCACTTGCAGATAAGAGATGTATTGATCTTTTTATCAGGAACCAGCTTCTGCCAGTCTCTACCACTATACAGTATGTAAACACAGATGGACTCTATGGACAAGAAACTCTGGAACTTCATCTTCCTAGTTCCTTATCGATATATTGTTATGAACAAAATCAAAGAGATTCTTTTCAAATTTGTTCGTCAGTATCAACCTTCCAAAGAAAATATATGTATTATAATTACAATAATTGTACATTTTTGTGGGTGCGAAGGTAAAAACATTGAACATGTTTTTGATTGTTGTATCTATGTCACTTCTTTCTAGCTCCACTTGCAAAGATAGATATCATGAAAAAAGAAATTTTATATTTTTCTGAGCAAAATAATAATAATAATTTGTATAATGCTGGTGAAGATTCTCAGTCATTCAGATCATAGTCATTCCAAAACAGATAAAAATTATGATAATAATAAAAAGTAATAAAAAAAAAAAAAAATATATATATATATATATATATATATATATTTTTTTTTATGAATTTGTAGAATTGGTTGGTGTTGGTTTTCATGCTCATCATTTCTACACAGATTTAAAAAATCACCGGTCTATTTTAAAATCCTAAAATGTGTATCTTTGTTGTCTATCCTGAAGAATTTGTTATTTAAAAAACTTTTCACAACCTTATGATGTCATACTTGATGTATGTGGAATGCAAACACTGTATTATGTAATACATAACTGTGAATGCGCCATGAAATATAAATATATGCACATTTTAGATGGTAAATTGTATTTATATTGATTCAAATATTACAGTAAATATACCTTTAAATTATAAAATGCACAAATAAATAATAAAATCCCATTAAATTATTTAACATATATTTTAAAAGATGAAAAAATTGTCATTAAAAGTGTACCTATAAATGAGTATAATTACTTCCATCTATATTTGTATATGAATATTTGTGAAAAGTATCTTTAAGAAGTCTCCAATCTGTGTCACTTTTATTTTTACTTTGACCCTTCATCAGATCATTTATTTTTAAAAGAACAGGCTTGGTAAAGTTTGGGTAATCTGGGATGTCTTGGCTCATGTAACATGACATCCAGCTCCAAATATGGAAAGAGAACTTGTCATAAAATCAGTCGGCATACAATATGATCTTAATGTTATGTTTGGGGTGTGTTATTGTTTGAGTAAAAGACTAGACATGTTGGTGAAATCAATACAAGAAGTATAAAATAAAGGTTTCAGATCAAAATTTTTGGTAAGAGGATTTTATGGATGCAAAATAATATTTGAAACTTCATAAAATATGCAAATATGAAGAAAAAAGTGTAAAGCTACAGGTAGAATGTTTTTTCCTCGCAAAGATAAAAAATAGCAGTTAGCTTAGCTATCAGCTATGAGACACATTTCTATTTTTCCCTTCATTCTCAAAGAGAACAAGATGGACGGATTAGTTTGGTGAATTCATGGAAAGAAATCAGGACTTTTTATTCAGTTTGGACACCTGAAGCTACAAGGTTAAAGAGGGAAAGATTATTCAACATGGAAAATGTTCATTTATTCTTTGTATTTTCAAACTTTTTTTTTTTACATGTCATTTATTACTACTAACATTAAGTTAATTCAATAAATATGTTGCATCGCTTTATTAAAATGATAAAAAAAAACATTAAAAAGTTAGTTTAAGTATTGACAGTTTCTTTTTTCCCTGTTTGCCAAAGGTGTCGGTGTTGGTAGTTACAGGTAAAACCTTTTTATTTATTTACAAATAACTTTTAAGTGGAATAAGATGCAGGAATGTAATTATGTTATTTAGTGAAACTTTTTTAGGAAATCTGGAAAATTATAAAAATAAAATGTGATAACCATCATGATATTCCCTAGATTGTTGTATAAACCCAGTATAATGGTGGATGCATCTGACAGATTTTGACCAACACTGTCAGTTAATATACATGCTTGGATTTGATAGATAATAAATGATGACCTGAAACTCCATTCAGGTCTATTTCTGTTTCTCTCTCTGTAATCTTCACCTCCTTTGAGCCAAACCTAAAACTAAAGATTTGAGCAGCATATTTTTAATGCTACCATTAGCTTTGTTTTATTTATTTATATTGAATGCCTATGCTAGTGTTTATGTGCATTTCTGCTAATATGACAGAGGTCAGACCCTGGAGCTTTAAAGTTATCAGTAATTAGTGGAAAGATGATATAGCTGCTGTAAAAGTAGAGCTAAAATCTCTTAATCTAAGCTTCATTAATTTGCCTGTGTGCAAATTAAATTACAGTTAAACTTGAGCAGGATCTGAATGTCACCTGTAGGATAGATCTGTGGGCATCTATTAATGCTTCAAATAATCAAATAATTGTGTTTTTTTTTAAAGTACTGCTACCAAAATAGTTACAACTAATTTGGGCCAGTGGCAGATCCAGAGGGGCAGCTGAATTTGTCGGGTTTTTTTTCCTAATTTAACCCTTATGCATTAAAGTTTTCTTTATTTCTCAGAAGAGAAAATGACAATAAAAGTGTATTTTTCATCTGTTTTTTTGATTGAATTGAATTTACTTAAATATTTCAGGGTAAAGTTCCATTATTGCAACCCTGCAGAGACATTTATTACCTCTGTAAAAAATGTAAAAAATATCCAGTTGGTCACAAAGCAGCAGTTACAAATTATTACTGATATCATTACTTACCTCAATGTCTTGCCATAGTTCTATTATGTACGCACAGTTTCTCTGACAAATTAAAAAAACAAAGTATAATTTGCTTAAATTTATTCTGGTTAAATTCTGGAAATATTATTAGGAGCTTCAGCTCAAAGTTTGAGGAGGTATGCATGGTGCGCTGTGGGCGCTCTGTTACCATGTCAACAACAAAAAAGAAAGATATGATGCTGAGCATTAGAGGTAAACCGGAGCATCTCGTCATATTTTCTTTTATGAAGCTGCACAAATAAACTGATACCGAAAAATTCTGTTTTTCAGGATCTATGTCTGTTAGATCTTGAGTATAAAGACTTTTATTCGTTGTTTAAAAATACATTTTAGATCAATGTACGAGATGTACTTGAATGCGCCATGGCTTTACCGCCCGTGGCCGTAAAACACTGTTTAGAGGCGCAAGGTAGGTGACGGCGAAACGGCTGAACTTTGCTTGAAACAGACACCAGGAAGCGCAGCAGCACCTGAGGTCAGCCGGAGCGACCCGCGGCTCCTGACGCGCGGCCGGCTGCTGCCCCCGGGTGTCTGCAGAGGGTCAGAAACCCGCTACTGGCATCTGTAACGGTGTTATAATCCACTAATGGCGGCGCATTCCTCTAACTTTTCGGTTAAATTCATTAAAGTCTGCGTCCGGACTGGGTTTCCCAGCCCGGTGCTCCTTGTTGACAGAAGGAAGCGCGGATTCTCCTCTGGGGGGTATCCCCGGATTTACGCACGACGTAAAACGCGCAGCTACACCCCTGAGAGCAGAGGTATGTGCTCTGTCAGCAGGAATCCCCAGATTTTAATGTTTTTATTTTAATATTACGCTCTCATACAGCAGCGCTGACGATTTTACCCACATTTGTGCAAAATGAAGCAAAATTAAAAACAAACTTTGTCTCCAAAATTAGTCAACATGAGCAAAAGATCTCCAAAAAAAATACGAATCAAAATGACCATATAGAGCAAAAGAAAAAAAATAAATTAAAGCCCTTACTTTTAAGTCATACTAAACTGCATTTAAAATAACAAAAAATAATTGATTGATTACCAGATAATCACAACACTTCAGCAGTACCTTGACCCATGGACCTCATGGTGTGGTACTGCGCCAGCCTCCAGTTCTCTCTAAACATCTGGAGAAGAAAGCGGAAAAAATAGGGAGTAATAATAAAAAATATATTTAAAAGCTGTTTAAAAAATCAGTCTCTTTGAGAAAACATAGCAGGGAAAATGTTCTTCAGTTATAAAAGTTGCAAGAAGAATAAAAAAAGGAAAATCCTCTCTATTCGTTGAAGAATCTGAAGCTGCGTAAAAAGCTCCTTTCAGAGTTAAAGAGATGCGTCCGCTTCTGCCTCAGCTCTGCTCTGAGGTGCCCCCTTTCCTAGAGCTCTGTGAGGATTACTTAAGCATCGACAGCGGCTTCCTTCCTCGCCCTGCGTGTTTATAATGCTCCCATGCTGTAAAATAACGGGATTCCCTCAGTGTTTCCTCCTGTTTGTGCGCCTTTGCCATGGAAACCTGGAGCCGCTCCATGTCCGAGACTCAGGGCTTTCCTGCAAAGCCCCACACTCAGGAATCCATGACGTCTCCTGCTCCCGCGCCAAGGCATTTCTGCGGCTTCTCTCAGACAGTAGCACACAAGAACTTCATTGTAGGCGATGAAGAAATTACTGTTAGGCCTCTGAAAAGAGGCGCAAAAAGAAAAGTTTGGTTATAAGATGTTTAGGCATTAAATCATCGCAACTTTTGTTTCTTTTTTTAAGAAATTAAAAGTCCAGACAGGACAAAAATGTTAGGGGAAAGTAAAGTCTGATGTTAAACGCTGAGTAAAAAACCATCCGGTTGTTTCCATTGAAGGAAGAACTGATTTATTTCCATTTATGTAATGGAAATCTGAAGCATCTTTAACAACTGCTGGAATAAAAACCTGGCTGACCCCCCAGCCAGGAGGAGGACACATCCACCACTGATCTAACCTTACATAACTCAGCTTTCTGAGGATACCAAGATCATTTCAATCCATCTGGATGCTTGTCTTATGTAATCTAACTGCCATTACTGCCAGTGAACTCCAGAATAATCCGGTTAATTAATTTCCTTTTCTTGTTAAATCTGACCCCTTAACCTGATACCCCTAAATGCAACCCCTCCAGCTGAAAGCAACAATAAAAGCTGCATTACTGTGAAATAGTGGGATTATCAGTAGGACATGATCTGCAGTGTCTTTTTATTCTGATACCCCTAAATAAAATCAAATTTCTTAAATTCAGAAATAACCAAATTATTGAACGAGATTAAATATGGAGATATAGGTGAATAGAATAGCATCATGAAAAGGTAAAGTTTTATGGAGGCGTTTTAAGTAAACTTGGTTGATAAAACAACATCCCCATAGTTTTAACATCATCCTCTGAGGATGGATGAGCTGCAGCCCGACCCACACGAGCAGCAAGGGCCCCTGCGGCGAACAGCGGGGCCAGTTCATCTGGGATTTATAGAAGAGATGGAGATGAAAGGGATGGAGAAGATGCTTTCACCCTATTTAAAGGAATAGTACATCCAAAACACTTGATTATAGCCTTCGTATGTATAGGATTTCCTCGTTTCCTTCCGCGAGGAGGTCTCACGGAAAGCATGGCAGACCAGAAAAACCAAATGAGAGTGCGCATTCAGCACCGGCAGAGGCATGTAACTCTTCCTCCCAACACTTTGAAGTCCTACAGGAGCATTTTTCTCTTTACGTTGTTTCTTTCTTTGCACAGAGTGAAAGCAGCACATTTCTTCTTCTACCGCTTGCATTGCTCCCGGCAGAGCAGGCGGCTGAATAAGCACTTTTCATCCTGGTTTGAGGTATGCGGCCCGGTTTCAAAATGGGCTTCGTGAGAGCGGCAGCTTTCAGGAAATCCCTATACACTACTGTTGTATCTTCTCTAAAAACATTCTAAACTGACTTTTTGTTTTACGGTAAATTCTGGGTAGCTTCACACCACTCAGGACAACACCCGGATACATTATGGGCGGAAGCAGTATGGAGAGGGGCATATTGACACGTTTTTTGTGGACTTTTTATGGACCTTTCTCCCGGGCAGCCATAGAGCCTCCATTATTTGAATAATCAAGCAGACAGCAAGAAGCACTCCCAGATCTCCAGATGCATTTGAGATATCAAAAAAGTACTCCAGAGTGTTATTCCAGCGCTGGCGGGGGTGAGAGGTAGAAAATGAGAGGCTAATCATGTTTTGGGTGTACTATTCCTTTAAAGGTAACCCGTTGACCTATCGTATGAACACTTTTTACAGTCTCAGTATTGCTCCGTAATAGACTGGGTTTAAAAAAACTCCTTGGAAAGTATAAAACAGCTAAAACTTTGCAAGAACTGAAAAAAAAAATACTTTTAAAAATCTGACTAATTATTGGACTGTGGACACCTGTGGTGCTAATTAGTGGACACACCTTGATTTAGCGTGTGTCTTTTGGTGGCGTTATTCTCAGGCTTTTTCTTAAGGAACCGTTTTTCTCCACATCCGTTCCATGGCTGTTGGATTGTTTTTAAATTTTAAATCCACGTCTGTCATGATTTTATCTAGAAGCTCTGACCCACATGCAGAAGAAGAGCAAACACAGACCAGGGAAGACAAGTAACAGGTTTTATTGAGAGTGAGCGACTCTAGATGAGAATCAGAACTGGAAAGTGAAGAGGGGAAGATACTGCTTGAGAGTTAGATTTAGGCTCAGTGGGGAAATTTGTTTGTGTGCTTTGTTGATTTGAAGAAGGGGAGTATTAAGGTTTAGGACTCCGCGTTTCCAAGAAAAAGGTGTCTCTTGTTGAATCCAGTCAGTGTGGGATGTTCCCAGTGAATATGACTTGTTTGTTGGAGGCGGACAGGGGTTTGCCAGGTTGCGGTTTTCCTTGATGAGCGGAGGAGCTGAAGCTGCCGCCCAGATTTTCCTCGCGGTCCTTGGAAGCGGGTTGTTGGGAGATGAACCCCCTGCTCAGAGAGAGAAGCCCAGAAACACTCCTTGAGGGGAAAAGTGATAGATCCTAAAACACAAACTTGAATCCTTAGCTCAGTTTGGTGCTCAGAGGAATCCTTCCAGGGGAGAAGGTCCAAAAAACATCCAGTTTGCAGGATGACACTTCCTGCACCGAGGAAGGCAGCGACAAAACAGGAAGGATTAAAAACTCAGTTTGACTCTCAATGAAGAGAGCTCAGCTTGGGGAGTACCCCAAAACAGCAGAGCTTTCTGGTGTGTGGAGGGGTGGTGGCAAGTCAGCAGCAAGGAGTCACTCCGATAATGAGGGAACCTTCTGCAGGTGTGTAAGGAGGGCTACGGCGGGAGCCAGGCCACCTGGGTGGAGGAGGAGGGAATACAAACACAAAAGCACAGCGAAAAAGCCCATACAAAACTGGATTCCTATGGCACAAGCATCTAGCATTGACCAATGGTAAAAGAAAGACAGTGATCTCATCTGTCGAGCGATTGGGTTAACTATAAATCCCCGGCTCTATAGTGATTGAAGGATTTGGCGAGTTAGAGGCCGGGCCGTTAGGACACAATCGCTTGTATGAGCTATGAGCAGCAACAGCACCAAAGCAAGAGCCCAGGGTTGTGCATGTGCATTTTTTTTAAAAGACTGAAGGCGGGTCTTTTAAAAATTTGTAGAAAATTCTCCCTTATACCTTTAATATAATACAAGTATGTGAATAGTTCGTCTGGGAAATGAATGAAAATAGTTGCTTTAAATAATAATTGAGGAGTCAGATATGTGGTGGATAATGTTTGGTTTACGTGAAGAAGTTTTTATCTGTCTCTGTTTAAATCAGTTTGTGTGTGACATTTAAGCTCAGATTCACAGAGACTATAAATCTGATATCTCTGATGATGGCAGTACTGCTGCTGAAGCTCCTCTAAAAAGTGAAATTTATCACCTGCGAACAGTAAAAGTTGGGCATCTACATTCTTTGTGTATCAGCGGTTGCGCTGGAAGCAACAGAGAACAGAAGCGGTGAAAGCCGAGGCCGGGACCTGTTTGAATCAATACCCAAAACTCTTTCTGCCTCCTTATTTTTCTGGACCTCGAAGGCCCCGGCCTATCAGCCTCTGAAATCGAACACACCGGTGGCGTCTTTTCTTCTGGAGGCGGGATTTCCTCTGTAAGGAACGAGCAATGATGCATTTCTATTGGCCTGTTGGACGTTGGCAACAAAATTTCTGTCTGTCAAGAGTGAGTGTTAGTAGGGGGCTTGAAGTTTAGAAAATGGGATCAAATAAAACACAGTTTGAAAAACAGAAACTAACAGAACTGAACAGTCATTTGAAAATAAAAATCTGTAAATAAATCTAAACTAAAAAATTATCTGAAGAAAATCTAATTTGAGAAAACAGTAAAGCTCCTCAAAACCTTATTTTTGTTAGTTAATATTTTTTTCAGAGTTTAATTTCTGCATTATATTTTTTTCCCAATTTCCATTTCAAAATGTGTTTCTTTTGCCAAAGCCATGCAGATCAAAAACTTTCACTCCATTACAACATTTGCGAGATGATAATATGCTGAAGCTGTCATTTCTACAGTAGATAGCCTCTGCGTGAGACCATCCTGATCTTGCAAGCTTTCAAGGTTTCACTTTCGCCAGGATCAGTCGTTTGGAGACTCTCCGTTAAAGAAAATTTTGGAGCCGTTGCAAACCCAAACGAACGTCCAATCAGCGCTAGCTTTGAGGCGTGGTTGAGGGTGGGACTTAAATTCAGAAGTAGCGACAGTTCAGTCTAAAAGGGACACTGGCGTTTCCAGCCCGATGAAGCTAAGCGTTAAGCGTGGCTATCGAGCAAGTTTTTATTGGAATTACAGAGTATTTTCTTTTCACTGAAAGAAGAGCAAAAACACTGCTCTGGGAGGCTTTCTCAAAGAGGAAAGATGTTTCTTGCCTCTTCTCTCCCACTGGTTACGGCAAGAAGTAGCCTGGCTTTGTGGATTTGTGTTTTAGAGTAAATTGGCTCTTTTAGGCACATCATACTGCTTATGCTTCGTTGGATCTGGATTGGTTTATTTGGCCCGGCTCTTATCACCTCAACACTTAGGCCAATCAGCTAACCAGTATTTTCGCCCCTTCCCAAAATAAAGCTAACGGAAGGGTTTCAGATGGGATATCACCAGACAAATCTCACACTAACACCATCATAAGCGGCTCCTATCTGCCTGTTTTCATTTGGGTCCAACAGCCTGAAACTCCGTCTTTCCGTCCAGCAGACAGTGGTTGGAACTTAGCAAACATAAAAGGTTTGTGAGATTTTCTCAAACCTGCTTTATGTTTATTGTGTTTTGATGAGGATTATTACAAAAATCACACAGAATCTTGATGTAGCTGTACCTCCATATTGAGCAGCTAAATTATACAACATTAACATGTCCATCCCAGTTTGAACACCAGATGAACTGGGTGCCATCTAAACTCCAGACATCTGTTTTTCTACCTACTTAACCTCGGTTGCAGATCCTGTGTTTACGTCTGTTTTCTCAGTCCCAGGATTTCTGTGAGTAAATGTGTGAAACCGAGGAAGGCAATCAGACGATCTGTTGTAGGTTTAGTCTGAGTGAGGCGGCCTGCGTAAGCCGCCGGGCCGAACATGCTTTCTGTAGCGAGTGTGTAAACCGCAGAGGCCTGAAATTCTGGGGGAGAACCTTCCAGCAGCCGTTTCTACCAGATGGAAATGACTCCACAGTTACAGACGGTCTTATTATGCAACCGGACTCGTGAATGAGTAAAATGAGCATGCCAGCCGCTTGAGAAAGGAAAAATCGCTCTTGTCCAGACGACTGAGCTTTTTCTTCTGCAGATGCACGAACAGGACTTTTCCATCGTTGTAAAACAGCTCATTGGGGCAGGCCTGTCTGAGTCAGAGCAATGCCCTGTTTGACTTTACAGAGAGTAACAGGTGCAACTGAGATCTGTAAAGCATAGAAGTGGTAGTTTGAGAAACAAAACCACCCAGTCTTATAGGGAAGGTAAGTAAATAAGCAGAGCGTTTACCTCTGCAGACATCTCTTTGGCCATGTACAGATTGATGTCCACTGAGGGGTGTCCAGTTTAGGGTCAATCCACACGATACCAACAGGAAAATAAATAAGCAAAATGTTCCCAAAAATATCAACATTTCCAACAAAGGCGGTGGATGCTAACAGGTAGTTTTTGGCTTTGTGCGCACTTCTGACTTGGCTTATTTATTATAAAAGCAAAGGGAAAATAATTACTAAAAATGTCTTGCAACTTGGTAGAAACAAAAAATAAAGTTAAAAGGCATATTATGCAACATTTTTCAGTTAATTAATCTGTTCCATAACTTGTTTTTTGGATGATTAAATATTAAGGTCATTTCAGGTCGAACAAAGGTTTTCTCGGCACGCCCTGGTGGTCTGTAGGGGACTACCGCATTCTGTAATAACTTGGGAGCCCTCGCCCGCACCCACAGTGCTTTCTCAGAAGTCTGGGTGCATGCAGCGAGAGTTGGTCTTGCTTTATGCATGGTAGAACTGCTACGCCCCAGTGAAAGTTGCATGCTTCGTTCGCTTAAGTTAGCGACTGGCGATATATTTGTGCAGTTATCATGGTTAGTTAACATGCTAAATTTTTCAACCTCGAAAATTGGAACAAAATAGCTCAGCCTACCGCAGTAGACATGATAGCGATTGGTGCGTTAAGCATGTCTGCTAAGCTTCCAAAACAACGGCGCCTCGGGCTTGACGTGGAGAAAACCAGGAGAACAGCTGTGCATATTTACGACAGTGCACTTTTTACTTTCGCCCTCTGGGGGGAGCCTCGCTGGTTGCATAGTATACCTTTAATTTATTGTTTGAAGGTCTAAAAAAATTGGTTAAAAAAATCCTTTTACCAAACCTCCTGTCCACACCAGACATTTACCAAACAATCCACCAGCATCCTGTGTGTTCTTATGGGAGGGTCTAACAATTAAAAACTTAATCTAAACAATTCCAAATATGAAAAATATATTACAAATTCTGGTTCTAAATTAACTTAAATATATTTAACATACCAAAAGAAGAAAACTAAATTGGTAGAAATAACAATAATTTTGCATAAATGGCCACAACACACAACATCTAGATTTTACAAATAAATTAGTGAAGACAGACTAGATTTTCCTAAAGCCCTTACTAATAAATATGATCACATATTTAAACATCCAATACAGTTTATTCAGCACCATTTCAGGCGTCATCTCAGATCTATTTATAAATGTCAGGTTGGGTGGAGGTTTAGGACCCAAATGCAGAGTTTTTCTGATTTAATGAATGA
The DNA here is from genome assembly GCA_018398635.1 of Cyprinodon brontotheroides. Taxonomy (NCBI): domain Eukaryota; kingdom Metazoa; phylum Chordata; class Actinopteri; order Cyprinodontiformes; family Cyprinodontidae; genus Cyprinodon; species Cyprinodon brontotheroides. The sequence continues at coordinate 5,694,012 of JAGKQL010000065.1, read as the reverse complement.
ACAAATGGTAACAGAAGCATAAATCCAAAAAGCAATAAATAGGAAACCAAAAAACAAAAAAAAAACAAGGGACACTAGGGTGAAACACTCATGAGGAGTACAGTAGGTAATGAAGAGAAACCTGCACTGATTAACTGCAGAGGAGGAGTATATATGGGAGACAGAACCACGTGTGGAGTAATCAGTTAATCGGGAGCAGGTGTGGACAGAAGAAGCTAGAAAGGAGCTAAGGGGAAGGAAAAGGGCACCAGGGGGAACTACAAATCAGGATAAACCAAAGGGAAAGTTAGAGGATAAGAGACAGAACTTGAGATAACTGAAGCCGTGGAAAACATAACCTAAGGATAAGAGAAAGAATAACTAAGACTACACCAAGAATAAATGAAAGTACAAAATAACATAAAATTAAGCATAACTGAGAACCCAAAATAAAAATGTACACAAAGCCAAAAAGTTCAGAGTTGCAGATTATGACAATAAAGGCAATACTGTGAGATTTGTTAAAAGTTTCTATCAAGAGAAAACCCAGCTGATTGACTTGCAGCACATGCTCCTCCTGGATGAGCTTGAGGTGAAGATATTCGCCTGCATTTTGTCGTTGACTGTTCGGCAATCCCTCCAGCATGCATTCAGCGACAGTGGAGAGGAAACCTCCAGTAGAACCAGGCTCACGGTGAGCGGCCATCCTTCTGGTATTGAAGGAGAGAGAAGCAGACATACAGAAAGAAGCAAAGATACAAGACGATAGATCCAGGCTTTCTATATGAAAGGTATAGTCGCTTCAAGTTCCATCTATGCTTGTTTCATCTTGCTGCGCATGCAGACCTCTAGTGTTTATAAATCCAGTTAGCTTCAGTTTCAGCGTTTAATCATAGCTCCAGTTCTTTCACCATATACTTTAAAAAAGACTTGCAGGAAACAACCCATCTTGCAAATTTATGAGAAGAGGAAGGCTTCCAAAAAGATCGAAGTAATCGTCCATTATAGCCTTAATCAGTTATGGTTCTGCATCATGTAAATAAATACATTGTGGAGGAGTGAAGATGAAGACACGAAGCAGGTAGAACTGCTACACGCCCCCAGTGAAAGGCATGCTCGTCGCTAGCGCATTGGCTATATTTGTGCAGTTATCATGGCGGAACCAGCGAGAAAACAGCGAAAGCCCATGTCGGACCAGGCAAGAAAGAGGAAAAGGGCTCTCTACCACAGTAGAAATGGTGATTCGCGTTGCGTTCTGCCTGTCTGCTAAGCTCAAAAACAACAGCGCCACAACTGGCTTGACGGAGAAACCAGGAGAACAGCTGAGCATATTTACGACAGTGCACTTTTACCTTTGCCCTCTAGGGGGAGCCTCGCTGGAAAATCAACACCGGTTGCATAGTATACCCTTAAAAGTAATGTTCATTTTAATCGTGCTTTACTGGAGGCATCCATGTTTGTCAAAGAACACTACTGCCCACCTACTGGTTAGTGATCGATCACGGTGCGGTATCGGCTGTTGATCAAGTCCCAGTGCTGTATCTGGGTGTTTGTCACAACGCAATATTATCCATGATGGCCAGTGCACTATGTGAAGCAGAGAGTACGGAGTAATGGATGACGTGTTTTTCTCTGGCCAGGAAGTTCGATGGCAAATCCTCCCTCTTCAAGTTGGCTTATCCAACCCACCAACCCGGCCCTCGCGGGAGGATCAGGAATCAGAAAGGTGGAATAATCACTCTTTTTTTTCCCACTTTTACCCCATGTATTTCCAGCATCCAGCTGCCATGCACGCGGCATTTCGTCAGTTTCACTATAGTTTGGTGAATTTCAATGGTGAAGTCCTCTGGAAATCTTCAATAATTGTTGTTGATTGCAGATGTGTCTAGTAGTTCCCATTGATTTAGCTTGTAAAGCGGGAGAATGGCGCTTAGGGCTTAACAAGCATCGCGACGCCACTGCTTTCGGAAGATGCAGGAGGAGTTTGTTGCTATTTGGGGCCAATAATATGGCCGCCTCCCAGACTCTTTTTACTGATTAACACTAAATTCATTAAATCAAAGCAAACGTGATTCGTTTTAGGTATAAATAATAATCCATTGATTATTCCTTGCTGACCGGATTCTCCACCTTTAAATACTTATAAGCATCTTATTCACAGAACTTCAATAAGATGCTTATAAGAATGTTGAGACTTGCTGATAATCTAAGTTCATTCTCAGGCAGAAACGCTTCAACTGATCCAAGGTTCCTTATTGATCCAGCAGCACACATTAAAGGCTGTCTTATAGTCTTAACACCGTTTGCTTTTGTTAGAAGATAGGAATGTTCAAGTGAGATACATTTGAAATTATTACAAAAACTTAAATGTGTTTGAAATACACATATAAAGTGTGCAAGGTTTTTATTATATTACAGTATCATCTGCATAAAGGTGAATTATAGCGCAAAAAAAAAATAACAAAAGGAGAGGTTCAAGGACTAAACATCTTCTGTTAGTCTGAGTTTTCCATAATGGATTCATTCAACCTTCACTCAGTAAGAGCTGCATTCATTTCCAACCCCTGGATGATAAGTGAAAATGCTTTCAAAAGAATCTACGCTCACCGGCCACTTTATTAGGTACAGAAATATACTTGCACAAG
>JAGKQL010000065.1:5664710-5690888 GCA_018398635.1 Cyprinodon brontotheroides | reverse complement strand
CACCAGCCTGAACCGTTGATACAAGGCAGGATGGATCCATGCTTCCATGTTGTAGACGCCAAATTCTGACCTACCATCAATGTCGCAGCAGAAATCGGTGACTCATCAGACCGAACAGCGTTTTTCCAATCTTCTATTGTCCAATTTCCATGAGCTTGTGCAAAATTTGTAGCCTCAGTTTCCTGTTTTAGCTGAAAGGGAGTGGCACCGGTGTGGTCTTCTGCTGCTGTAGCCCATCTGCCTTTTCCCAAAGTTCGGCGTACATGGCGTTCAGAGATGCCTTCTGCCCACCCGGCCGTAAACGGGTGGTTATTTGCTACTGTTGCCCTTCTATCAGCTCCAACCAGTCTGGCCATTCTCCTCTGACCTCTGGTACCAACAAGGCATTTCGCCCACAGAACTGCGGCCACTGGATGTTTTTTCTTTTTAGGACCATTCTCTGTAAGCCCTAAGAGATGGTTGTGTGGCGTGAAAATCGGTGAAGATCCGGCAGTTTCTGAAATACTCAGACCAGCCCTTCACAACTTCAACAATCATGCCACGTCCAAAGTCACTCAAATCACCTTCTTCCCCATACTGCTGATGCTCGGTTTGAACTGCGGGAGATTGTTGACCACATCTACATGCCTAAATGCACTGGTTTTGCGCCATGTGATTGGCTGCCCAGAATTAAGATGTTAGCGTTACGGTATTTTACACCTAATAAAAAGTGGCGTGTATATGTGCCTGTTGCTGTATTTTTGCTGATGTTTTTTTTTCCTGATATTATTAATTTTATTTTTTGCTGAACATGATGTTGAGGGCTGAAGACGCGGTTGAGAATGGGGTGTTTGTTCTCTCCTTTATTGTGTTCTTATTTTGTTTTGTTGTTTGTATATGTTGTAGGTTTGTACTTGTGTGTATATATTAGCAGTTATACCTGCATAAGTATATATTTATCCACAAAAATAAAAAGCAAACTGTATTCCTTATTGTGATTATCTTATAATTTGCTTCAATAAAAACAGTTTGAAAAAAAAATAATAAAATCTTTTGATTAAGTAGTTTAATTCTGTTTTTTTTTTTTTTTATCAAATTTCTGCTTATAAAATGTGTTCTTTGCTCACAAAAATAAAGAACAGCTGCTATTTGAAAATAGTGTATTTTGTTTGTCTTTATTATGTAGAGAGAGAAAAGAAAAGATAAACTGAATTTGGTAGATAAATAAATTAATCAGATCAACCATGTCGCCCAGTGGTGTTGGATTCAGTGCAAAACAATCAGAAAACACAAGTTCTGCTCAGATTTCCATCCGCAGTGGAAGCAGGGTCATGATCAACTACACTCTGGAAGAGGTGCGCAGCTCAGAGACTCCCTAAAACACAAAAAAACTTCCTGTCATCTCTGCTTCCTCCCTCCGCCTCGGACAATAGATTCCTCGTAAAGGGAATCGTCCGTGCGCCGTTTCTCTCTGGACGAGGGAGATATCTTTACAGGAAGTAGAAAGCACAATATCTGTAGCTTGCGTTGATGTGAAGCTACGAGATGGACAGAGTCTTACTTTTCCCTCCACTCCCACGCCACAGTCGGCTTCCTGGATCATGCTGACATCGTTTCCTCCGTCCCCTGGGAGAGAACAAAAGCCACAGAGGTGTCAGAACTCGCATCACTCACCAGGACCGACTGCTTGGACACCATCTACGCTCCACCCCCCTCCTTCTTAACTCAAGACTGCTAGGCAACATCAACAGGAGAGAGAGCTGCTGGTTGCAGCAGTTTGTGGTGGAGACTTATGGACTTGATGTAGACGTTGATGGTTAAAAAACAAAAAAAGTTTCCTTTTGGTTTTATTTTTTTTTAGATCAAACCAAAGCCATGCGATCTTTAATACTCACCGACTGCGCAGGTGAGTTTGCCCGTGCGCTCCTGCAGCAGTCGGACTATCTGTGCTTTCTGGGTGGGGGTGCATCGGCAGCAAACCACAGCAGGACACTGACATGCAAGCTCCATGAACTCATACTCGTAATATTTCAAACAGACCTGCCGAGAAAGAAAAAAAAGAGGCAGAGATGAAGACAGGTGAGGACTTCAGTCCACCACATTTAACTGATTTTAGCTGTGGCACCCAAAGCTACAGTTAGAAGCTCCAGCTGCGGTTTAGAAAGTGTCTATAACCACGGATGCCACATCCAGAAAAGGGCTAGAGTGGATGCCATATTATCGTGCATCGCACTGCAAACATGTCACAGTTTCATAAAGACAGATAAGTCGGTGGGATGTGGATCAGACACGCAAGAGCGAACCCACCTCGAGCGAGTCCCCTGATATCACCAAAGCGCAGTCATGCTTTCGCCTGAAAGCGTTGAGCTCCAGGTGGGCTTCCCCTCGCGTTGTCACCTGTGGCAAAACACCCACATTTATAAATGAACCAATATGTCAGAGAGGCACATGCATAGGAGGAAGCATATAGAGATGATTATCAGTGAGCCTTTGTGAGCCTGCTGCTTATCAGATGGCTGCTTTCACTCCTGCTGCTGTGTCTAAACGCTGGATAATAACCAACCTCACTGCAACTAATTCAATATAAGCAGCTTGATTTTCCCTTTAAATAAGTTTTCTTTCAAGCGGGAAAAACTATTTGTCAATGAAACAAATAAAAGAATGTTTAAAATAAGAGAAAAAAATTAAAACCTGCTCACATTCGGGTTTTTTCACCTAAAAAAGTTGAAATCTCAAGGAATTTTTTCTAAAATAAGTGCATTTTTTTCTTTTATCAAGGAGGTAAGTGAGACACTTTGCCAACAGAACAAGACAATTTACATTTAAAATAAGAAAAAGCAATTGCATTGTCTTATTTAAACTATATATTATCTAATTATAGCATTTTATCAGTAAAAAAAACTAATTAAATTGGCAAATCATCTAATTTAACTGCTCAAATTAAGGCTAAATACAAATTTTTACTTATTTCTAGATCGTTTTTGCAGCGTGTTGCAGCCTACCTGACACAGGTTAGGATATAAATGCTATTCTGTGACCTGAACATTTTAAAGCAACAATTCAACAGAGCACTTTGCACATCTATATAACCTGACATCTGTGTAGAAGAAAAAGGATCAAAATTACTAAAAGACTGCAGTAGTCATTTTGATCCGTATTCCCCTAAGCAGTGTAGTGGGAAAAAAATCAACTATTCACTCCAGTTAAATAAACAGGGAGATCGATTCTGCAATTTATTTTATCTTTTCAAATAGTTCATCACTAAGGTAATCAGCCCTGTTCTGATCTGGGCAGCGTTCGTTCCCCCTCACTTAGAATAATGTAAAGTAGTCAGAGTTATAAATTACTTTGGTTAAACAGAAACATGTTATGAATAAACCTTGAGAATGAATCTGGCTTTTTATGGAAAGAAGGATGTCTTGTATACAAACACCCCCCACTCAGGCAGGTGAAAACTTTTATAGCACGGTATAAATAGCATAAATCTACGGAAGAGGGATTGGGGCCACTGAAAAAAAAAAGTGCAACTGATTTTTAAATTTTATTTCAGTTTACTATGGGAATAAGTAGAGAATCCTGACTTTAATCTCTGAATTCTGACAGATAAACATGTTAGCATTAAGCCATAGCCATGTATGCTTTAGAGACTAGCTCTCTTGTTTAATGACCTTCTGCTCCTCCATTAATGAGGGGACCCCTGGGGCAGCGTAAAAAGTTGCCTAATTCCATCATTTTCCACCAATGTGTCACTGGCCCTCCCAGTGGAAGTTCACATCTTTGTCAGTGAAGCTGAGAGCTCTACATCTCTTTCCTTCATGGTGCCCATCTACATTAAGATCTCACAATTCTGAGATTAAATTCAGAATTCTGAGAAAAAGAGTCAGAATTCTGGGATTAAAGTCAGGAATCCTGGAATAAAGTCAGGAATTCTGAGGAAAAAGTCAGAATTCTGGGATTAAAGTCAGAATCCTGAGATTAAAGTCAGAATTCTGAAAAAAATCAGAATCCTTAGATTAAAGTCAGAATCACAGAAAAAAGTCAGAATTCTGAGTAGTTAAAGTCAGAATTCTGAAAAAAAATCAGAATCCTTGAGATTTAAAGTTAAAATTCTGAGAAAAAAGTCAAAGAATTCTGAGATTAAAAGTCAGAAATTCTGAGATTAGAGATCAGAATCCTGAGATTAAAAGTCAAATTCTGAAAAGTCAGAAATTCTGAGATTAAATTCAAAAATTGAGAGAAAAGAAGTCTGACTTTTTTTCCCATTAAACTGAAATAAAATTTAAAAATCAGCTAACTTTTTTTTTCCCAGTGGCCCCTAATCCTCTTTAAAGTATAGAATCAGAATATGAAATAAGAGAAATCATCTATTTTCGACTACAACAGCTGTCAGGTAACATAGAGGTGCAAAGCGGCTCTGTTCGATTGTCAATGTTTATATTAAAAGATGTCTATATAACATATCTTCTTCCAATCTTAGATCGAATTGTTGCAGGTTAGACCCAGTGCAGGAGTTCATTAGTAAACGCAATAATATAACATAATAAAGTGAAGGTTGCAGCTGAATCAGTTTGTAATTTCCTTGCAGCTAAAACAAATAAAAATTCCTCAAAACAACTTCAAATAAAAACGCCTCCAAAAATTCAGCGCAGAGGAGGCCTGGTGTTAATCTGTCAGCAAAAGCCGAGCTCTGGTATGAATATCCTTCAACTGCTGACTATTCATACGTCAATCCAGGCCGGGGTGTCGGTGGCCACCAGGAAGCTAATCCAGATGTATGTGCTATGGGTCCAGTCAGCACCCCCTTCCCCCCCATCCAGCCTCCATCGGGACTGAGGTTTTCAAGCCGTGCCAACCATTGTTATTCTCTTCCAGTAACCACATTTGTACGCAAACTGTAACCTTCCTACATGGCAGGCGCTCCTTCTGCTCTGGCACGGCTCCAGAGGGGAAGGGGGGGGGCTAATCAAAGCCCCGAAGCCTGCAAAACAAATTAGGAAGTGAGCCCTTTGCATGTTCCCTCTGGGAGTGGTCCAGCTGGTTTCTTCTTTCTGTGACAGAGGTTTTCAGATGCTTACACTGGTGGTGGTGGGGGGGTGATTTATGCAGCTGTGGATGCTGGCCCAGGCTCCACAGATCACCGCCCTGGGCTCTACAACCACCAGCTAATGTCAGGGCCGTGTTGGAGAACGACTCCACATGCACCTACTTGTCTGAAGATGTGGATGTCCTGGCTGCGGGTGATCAAGTGGGCGTTCTTAGCCGTGCATGTGGCCGTTTCCAGTTTGTCTCCGGTCAGCATCCAAACCTGCAAAGAACCGAGAGGAAACGGTTCAAAGGGAACACAAAAGCACATCCAGTAATGATCTCTGATGAGATGAGAGGAAAATAATGGACACAAAGCAAAAAATTCTAATCCAAATAAGTCATTTTTTCTTAAAATAAGTGCATTTGTTCTTGAACTGAGGAGGAAAGTGAGACACTTTGCCAATTGAGCAATATTTTTTACATTTAAAATAAGAAAAAAGAGCTGCATTGTCTTATTTTAAGTGCATAATATCTAAATATCTTATTTTAAGAGTAGAAATACTATTTCCACTGGCAGATCATCTTATTTACCTGCTCAAATTAAGAGTAAATAAACTTAATTTATTAGATTGTTTTTGCAGTGTACTTCATGGCAGACGACAGTCTGTAGATTTAACTCTACTGCAACAATAAGTTAAAGTTGCTAAACAAAACAAATGAGACAATATTTTCAATCAAATATTTTGATTTGAAGTATTTTTTTTTTACTATGGAGTGAATTTAGTTCCATTATTATTATTAAAAAAAATTTGAAACAATTTTTTTTTTCCAAGTTAAACAGATTTTTTCGAATATCCTTATTTTCTAAATGCGTTTCACAGATCTAATTCTTTCCACTTCTGGGGTCGGGTTTTCCTGTACAGTGAGGAGTAAAGAAGCATTTCTATTGGTCTGCTGGACGTTAGCAACATTTTCATTGGTCAACGACGAGTGTTTGTTTGGAGTGAAAAAAATGTGATCTGGAAAAAAAAAGCTTTTCGCAAAAATCGATTTGAAGAACAGAAATTTAAAAAAAACAATTCTGCTAAAAAAAAAAAAAATTATAAAACTTTAATTTGACAAATAATAACATATAAAATTTGCAAAAAAAAATACAACGAAAAAACCCAAAAATAAGCTTTGAAAAATCTATGAAAATTTGTTTGGAAAAAAAAATATTCTGAGGTTAAAAAATTTTTTTGTTTAAGTATTTTTTTGGGATTTCCTATTTCTATTTAGACTTTTGGATGGCAACAATAAGTTAAAGTTGCTAAACAAAACAAATGAGACAATATTTTTAATCAAATATTTAGATTTTGAAGTATTTTTTTTAGCTATGGAGTGAATTTTCTTCCATTATTATTATTGCAGGCAGAAAAAAACATTTTTGTTTAAACAATTTTTTTTCTAAGTAAAATTTTTCAAACAGATTTTTTCGAATATCCTTATTTTCTAAATGCATTTCAGAGATGTGATCTGAAAAAAAAAGGCTGTTCGCAAAATCTATTTGAAGAACAGAAGTTTAAAAAAATATTCTGCTAAAAAAATTTTTGTAAAACTTTAATTTGACAAATAAAATATGAAAATATAAAATTTGGGGAAAAAACTAAACTTTGAAAAATCTATGAAAATCTGTTTGAAAAAAAATTATTCTGAGGTTAAATCATTTCTTTAGAAATTTTTGAGATTTTTGGATGGTAAATTTTAAATTCAAACTTCTTTGAGATGGATAGAAATAAAACGATCCAAAGGAAACTTTAATACTATAGAAAGCATTCGTTATCATCCGGTTTCTAGTAAGTTCTGCATTTTGTTTCCACTATAAAGGCCCACCCACCCTGATGCCTGCGTTGCGGAGGATCTCCAGAGTTGGTCTGACATCGGTCTGGAGCTGGTCCTCCACCCCCGTCAGACACAGCAGCTCCATCTCCATCTCCAGGCTCTCGATCACCGTGGCCACTTTCAGGGAGCGGTCATGAACGCTGAGTTTGGCCTGGACGTACCGCGCCTGGGGAGCAGCACAAACAATGGAGCCACGGCACGTGGGAGGATACAGAAAAATAAATACAGTGATTCACTGGAAGAGAATCAGACGGTAGAAGACGGAGGAAACGTCAAGTCTTGCTGCGAGGATAAGAAATGTGAAGCAGGTAAAACATCACCAAGACAAAAAAAAAACCTAGAATAATCACATTAATAATAATAATCAAATACTGCAAAACAGGGGCTCCCAAAGTGGCGTGAGGGGCCCCAAGTCACAATAAGCCAAGTAGATGAGCTTCACAACGTTGTGATGTGATCCCTGAGGCATATGGAGGGCCGAAATAATAAACATAGGTACAATAAAACAAGCAGATGAAATATTAAATGCAAACTAAAATTTTAAATACACCATAAAATAAAAAAATACCAGATTAAATAAATAAAATATTTAAAAAATAATTAATTTCATCTTATTTTAAAAACAAAACAATCCTTTAGATGGAAATCATAATAAATTTTGACATTTTCATCTCCTCAATTTCAGAAACACCTCCACACAGCAACAGGCGACACCCGATGCAAGGGTCTATGTTAAAATAAGTAAACATTTCTTAAAATAGTAAATATTCCCTGAATTTATCAGATAAATAAGACGATTGGACAGCAGGTGAGTAATTCTGCCCTTAAAGGAAGATAACTAGATCCTTTTTTTACTTGAGATAAAAGAGCTGAATTTACTTATTTTAAACATAAATCATTTGATTTAAAAACTGTCACAAGACTTACCTGCAATGTGATTTTTTTTTTAAATTAATTTAATCAATAGTACAGAAAAAATTAAATAAAAATCTGATTTATTACCTATTGTGCGGTAACTTATCTAACATGAAGATTGAACTCATGCAGGATGTTAACATTGGTTCTTCCTGTTAAAAGGGAGTTTTTCCTCTCCACTGTCGCTACAAGCATGCTTAGTCTGAGGGATTGCTGAAAATTCCAATGAGTCGATGCAATCAACTGGTTTTTCTTAGATAGAAAACTTTGAATCAATCTGACTGGATGATTTGGTTGAACTGTAAAGTGCCTTTGGAGATGACATGTGTTGTGAATTGACGCTATAGAAATAAACTGAATTGTAATATTTATGACACTCCATGTCTTCCGTAGAATAATTACATCCTCAGGCGGTGAGGCATCCGAGCTATGGAGTGAATTTTGTTCCATTTTTGATTGTTGCAGGCAAATAATGCTTTGGGAAATGGAAATTAAAAAATAAATAAATAATTATATATATATATATATATATATATATATATATGTAATTAAATATATATGTATATCTATTGAAAAATTAAACATTTGAACTAACATGTTTTTGAGAGTAACTTTTTTTCTCTAAACTCGTTGAAACTATTTCATTATCATTGTTGTTTTTAATTATTATTATTTTTTGGAGTTGGACTCCCTCACATGTCAATGTTTTAATTGAAATTTCATGTAAGTGCATATTTGGCTTTATGTGTGTGTTTTTGTAATGATGTAATGATGTGATGTACTCCTTGATGCCTATCTTGGCCAGGTCTCCCCTTTGCAAAAGAGATTTTTAATCTCAATGGGTATTACCTTGTTAAATAAAGGATAAATAAAAATAAAAATATTATAAAACACAAACTAAAAATAAAATATTTTTTTTAAGTGAATGTTTTTTTTATTTTAATTACACTGTCACAAGTACAGCGCAACGAAATTCATTCTCTGCATTTAACCCATCCTCTTGGGGAGCAGCGGGCTGCCATTGTGCGGCGCCTGGGGAGCAGTGTGGGGTTAAGGGGTCTTGCTCAAGAACCCAGAGTGTCAGTCTGTGAGAGTGGGGCTCGAACTCACAACCTCAGGATTCCAAGCTCTATGCCCTAAACACTAGTTGTCCACTCCCCCACTGAGTATACTGATGAATGTATACTCCAAAGTAGAAATGAAGTGGTGTACAGCGTCCTTGCTGTGTGGGGCTTTCATATCCTCTGATCTCGTCTTAAAGTTGAAAAATATCCAAGAATAATGTTAAGCAAATAACCTCTGTAATCCCTAACGCACCACTAGATGGCAGTAAATCTTATACACTGAGATTTAAATCAAACTTTTCAAAATATTAAACCTTTTCTCTCTTATATATTTCATTTCCATACTTGATGAAAGTGTCCTTTCTTTTGTTGTAGGGAATGTGTGCCACCTAAACCCATCTCTCTGTCACACACCAGAAATACATATATTTTTTTATTTGCTTTCACACACTGTTGACAACTGTTGTGGCTCCGGCGTCCCACTCTCACCCAGACATGATCAATCGGTTGACGCCCATCTTCAGCTCTGGGGCATCTCAAGTGAGATAAAGCAAAAACAATCTGAGTATGACTCACACAGGAACACAAACTCTGTGTGTGACTCAGGCGGTGACTCACTGCTGCCCACCAGATCTGCTCACTCAATTATACGCTTCAGAAATGCGCCTGGAGCGAACGACTGCAGGGGGAGGCGGCCCGGCCGGGTCCGGTGCGGCCCTAACGATGAGAGGGGCCTTGTGTACGCTGCGTGTGGGAGGATGGGGAAGACGGGGCTTCATGGGAGGTCAAAGGTTAGCCCGATTACCAAGTAACACTCTTTGACATTTTAGAAATTTTATTTGCCGGGTCGAGGCATCAATCAGAATCTGTCTGCTGATGTAACCGGAACATTGAAGATATCCATACCGACTTGGGTCGGACTGATCCTTCTTCTTTATGGAGATAATAACCACAACACCCCCCCTAAGGCTCTGCCTTCCTGTGGTTTAATCTTTAATCTTATAAGTGGTTGATTACCTCAAAATCCTGATACTGTTCCTCACTCAGCGACTTCTTGGAGACCACAAGGACCCTCAGGCCTTCCCTGGCCATGTTTCCACACTAAGAAACAGAACGCAGAGTGGGTAACAGAGGCTCTCAGGGGGAAACGGGGAAAAAAAAAACCAACAGAGAGGCGTTTACCTCCTCTTCCAGCCAGTCATTGTATTGGACGATGCCCGCCATCACCACATCAGCACCCTTCATGTAGAAAGTTATCTCTCCTGTCGATTCGTCCTGAAAAACAGACATTAGAGACGTAACTTTTTCACACATTTTCCTCAGCAACATGAGCTCTGTGACTCTGCGTTGCCTAGAAACCTATTTGGTAACTGTAATAGATTTAATGTCACATTTGTAAGGAAAGCAAGTCAAGTTAACAGCTCTCAGGCTTCCTGTGTGAGATAGCGGCCAACAAAAACGATGTTAGTCACCGGAGTGAGTCACAGGCCAGGAGGTGAAGTTTTTCTCAGACAAAATACTTCGGGTTTTTTTTTGTTTGTTTTGTTTTTTGGTCCAAACAACAGCCGCAATACGCTTCGATGACAAAGCAAGTTCACACATGGAAAAAAAATTGTTGGCAATTGTTTTAATGAAAGAAAAACACTTAAAGGTAAGAAATAATGAATCTGAGAAAAGTTTTAAAAAATAAAGATTCTCTGAAAATGAACAAATGAAGAGAGGCTTTTTGACAGCTGGAGTGGACAGACATCTTGCTGCCTGGACCATCAACTACCTAACTGACCGCCCTCATTTATTTCTACACTGCAAAAAATCGAAATCTAAATAAGTCATTTTTTCTTGCAATAAGTGCATTTTTCTTGAATTGAGGAGGTACATGAGACACTTTGCCAATGGAACAAGACAATTTACATTTAAAATAAGAAAACACAAATGCATTGTCTTATTTCAAGTGAAAATTATCTAATTATCTTATTTTAAGACTAAAAATACTCATTCCATTGGCAAATTATCTTATTTACCTACTCAAATTAATGGTAAATACACTTAATTTAAGAATTTTTTTTCTTATTTTTAGATGGTTTTTGCAGTGTATGCTTAGTGATGTAAATATTACTCATTTATGAAAGTAGTTTTGTTTATTTTCCAAGAGCAGTGCACTGCAAAAACGACCTTGTACTAAGTCAACATTTCTTAAATTAAGTGTATTTATTCCTAATTTTGGGTAGGAAAAAAAGATAATCTGCCAATGTAATGAGTACATTTACACTTTAAAAAGGATAATTAGATTAATTAGATAATACGCACTTAAAATAAGACAATGCGGTTGTTTTTTTTTCTTATTTTAAATGTAAATTGTCGCGTTCCATTGGCAAAGCTTCACACTTACCTCCTCAATTCAAGAAAAAATGCACTTATTTTATGAAAAAAATTACTTATTTGGATTTTAATTTTTTCAGTGTATTTATGACTGTGGGGCTCTGAGTGCTGCGGCATGCCGCCATAGGAAAGACTGCAAACACTAAGAAGTTTTTTTTTTATCATCACAGAGCAAGACTTCCAGTTAAGACAATGGCAATCCTCTACTGTCTAGCCACAGCTCCTCTATTTTTAGATCTTCAGGAGCCGCTCAGGATCAATATACATCTAATTATGAGAAAAAATATAGCATAAAGCATGAAAATAAAATATAGATATGCTGATTCTGTCTTTGTGCAGGAAGTCTTATTATTTCTATAATACGGAAGAGTGATTAGGGCCACTGGAAAAAAAAAATGTTTTTTAATTTCAGTTTAATTCTGAGAAAAAATCTGAATTCTGACTCTTTTTTCCAGAATTCTGACTTTGATCTCAGAATTCTGGATCTTGATCCTCAGAATCTCGACCTTGATCTCAGAATTCTGACTTGATCCGTACGTGAATTTTGGACTTGATCTCAGAATTCCGACTTTAATCTCAGAATTTGACTTTAATCTCAGAATTCTGACTTTTTATTGTCAGAATTCGGTCAGAATAAAGTCAGAATTCTGACTTTTTCTCAGAATTCTGACTCTTGATCCTCAGAATTCTTGACTTTTTTCCTCAGAATTTGACTTTGATCCTCAGAATTCCAACTTTTACTCTCAGAATTCCTCACTTTAATCTCAGAATTCCGGGATTCTTTAATCTCAGAATTCGACTTTAATCTCAGAATTCACTTTTTTAATCTCAGAATTTGACTTTGATCTCAGAATTTGATCTTTGATCTCAGAATTCTGACTTTTTTCTCAGAATTCTGATTCTCTTTCCTCAAAATTCTGACTTTTTTATTGGGTTAGAATTCAGTCAGAATTCTGTGATTAAAGTCAGAATTCTGAGAAAAAAGTCAGAATTCCGAGATTTAAGTCAGAATTCTGAGAAAAAGTCCTAATCTCAAGTGAAAAAAGTCAGAATTCTGACTTTTCCCCATACTAAACTGAAATAGAATTTAAAAATCAGTTAACTTTTTTTTTGTTCCCACTGGCCCTAATCTTCTTCCGTACCATAAAGTATCAGCTATTAAGTTTAAAAAACTTTTTTTTAAAAGCGACTCTAAAATGCACATCAATGCTAACTTAACTTTGCTGTAAACATTTTCCTCAAACTGAACAATCAGAGGACAGAGAAAGCTGATGTAGGGGCGGGCCCTTTAGCTGGCGCAGTTGGGCAAATCTGGAATCTGATTGGTTGAAGAAAACGTTCCTCACTAATATTGTTAAGGCAACATTAGTCGCACTGTTGATTCTGAAAGCTCTGGGCAGATTTGATCGACATAGCAACACAGAGAGGCTGAAATCTGATTGGACAAAAAAACACAGAGATTTGTGGGCACTAAGGTTTTCTGTGTGTATTTAATTAATTTTACAATTAATTTTTAATTATTTTACATGAATTGTATTTCTTAACCATAATGTTTTTTTATGTAATTGGTATTATAATTTTAACTTGTGATTTTATACTTGTGTTTATTTTTAAGGTTGCCTTTTTTATACCTGGCTGGGGGACTACTGATGAAAATTAGCACTCCTTAGCTAAATCGGGTATATTTACATTGATTTAATGTTGATTAATGTACACTGTCCCCTTTCAAATAAACAATAAATGAAAAATGAAATAAATATGATGGAAGCAGCGCAGCCAAATGAAACGCTACAAAACTAAGAGAATGGATTGTTTGGAATAAATTTAAACAGTTAGAAAGAAGAAAATTAAAGTTTAGGCTATGAATGTAGGTTAGTTATCGTGATTAATTTTAGGCCGGCCCCAACAGCCCACCACTGCTGCACAGCCCTGATCAACCGATAAAGAAAATCCTTTACTTTGTACAAATTTAGATGATTACTTAGGTTACAGAGCAAGTAATAAAATCTGTAAACGATTAAAAAACTTTACATGTCATTTTTATAATTTAAAAGCTTAATTTAGAACCAGAAAAATTAAGCATAAAAGATTCTAGAAATTTCAAGACGACTCAGACAAAATGTTTGAATTGTTCTTTGCCACTTTGAGTCTAAATGAATAATAATCAATAGAGTGGATTTATTCATTATATATATATTTATTAGAGATGTCCCATCCAGGTTTTTACATATCCGATACCGATATTGTTTTTGGACTCCGATCCGGAGCACCATACTGGCTTTATACCAGCCTAAACATAATCATGTAAAAGCCTATTTAATTTAAAGTATTTATCTTAGTTGTAAGACTCATGTTGAAAGGGTTTTAGACTTTTGATAACATCTAGCCAGCTGACTAGGTGAGATTAAATAAAACACAATGTTTGGTAACGTTTATCTCTTACCTGTTTATTAAGAGATAAACACAAACTGGCCATAAAATTATGAATAGCAATCTGAAATTGCACAGGTGAGCAGTAAAACCGCAGGAACAGTTAAAGGTGCAAGTATTACTGTAAGTTTTAATAAAAATGCAAAACAGGGAAACACTGGCGAAAAATAGTGGAATGGATCGTTTCAATCGGCGAAACTGGAAAATACGGACCGGATTTTTTAAAAAAAACTGGATCGGCAGTCTGATCGGCATTTTACATGCTTTGCCGATACGCATTTTTTTGCCAATATCGGGGTCCGATCCGATACGTGGATCAGATCGGGACAAGCCTAATATTTATATTAGTTAACCAGTGAAAATACTTGAGATTTTTCTATAACTGTGATTTTATTCATAAATAACCTATTATAGGGCACTCATTGAGGTACTTTGAAAAAATTAAAGCCAATAGTTTTATTGGAATCCAGGACAAGACCTTATTACCTTTGTAATATTAAAAAAATATGGATATTTGGATGGCAAAAACAAATGTCAGTGTAATAAAGAGAAACGCCAACTTGCCCAAATATATTAGGAAAAATAATAAAAATTCTTCTATAAGAAATTCATGAAAAACACGTTTTTTTTGGTACAACATAACCTTAGAGGCATTAATGCTGATACTGGCCGCTTACATTTTTAGTTTTATAAACCTAAAATATGACTGTATAACTGAGGCTTATATACTTTTTACTTTTTACTTTTTTAACTTTTCAATTAGCTTTTTACCTTTTTTTTTGACTTGTTAACTTATTTGCAGTAGGTAATATATCATTTAAAGGAAATTGTACAAGCCATGTAGCAGTATCTTTTGCTGAATGGCTGGATATAGATCTGGTCTTTCTAGACCTCACTCGAGAGTCGGGGGGGGATTCTATTTAGTTAGGGGTATGCAAGTGATCAAAACACTAACTTGCCTGATAAAGATTTTAGGAACTCATGACAGATTTTTGTTTCTGTTAAAGAACAAAACCTTGTTTTTTTTACTCCTAAATACATAAAAACCATCATATTTTTTTAGAACACATCATAAAGCAACATGAAGCACAGCTATATCTTGAGAAGGAAACAATATCATCATCGTGTCGACACTCACTCGCACTATAATCCCCATCCTTTTGCTCTCGTAGGTGAAGGGGAATATCTGCAGAATGGTGAAGTTCAGGATTTGGCCAGTAGGGGTCCTCAGCTGCATGGAGGATTGGTCTCTTCCCACCAGAGTCAGCCCCACGCTCTCTGTCCACTGCACCAGCGACACCTATCAGCACCATGGGGGAAAAGCTTTAGAAGCAATAAAAGATGAGACTGTTTGTAATCATTTTGTTCCCTAGAGTTTTAAGAAAAAAAAAACAGAAATTAGATCAAAATGTGACCCCAACTTTTTTTTTTTAAATCCTCAATATAAAACCTTTATGTCAATATAAAGTTCCTTTTCCAAAGTTTAATGAAAAGCAGTTCAATCCACGTTTAGAGACGGGATTAAAAGCACTAAAAGCATAAAGCTTTCAATCGATAATGAAAGCATTTTCAGGACTTATTGATTGATAAACAAGGATGTCCATTTATGAAGAGAAAACATTTGCTTTGCTTTCTGAAGGACGTTGGCATGAAAAGGGGGTCGAGTCAGATGACGCATCTCCTTCATGGTCGGCGGGACGAGCAGCTGAGGAGCCAAACGGAGGCTGATGAAGGAAGGCCGGCAGGTCTTCTCCTTATCAGGTAACAACAACAACTAAACAGCAGACTACAGTTCAAAAATGACTTTTAATGTAAATATGGGTCATGTAGTCTGGCGAGGGGCCTTCTGATGTCAGAGGCTCTGACTAATAAACGACGTGTCCAGGTCGGTGGTTTGTAGATATTTGCTTAGTCAGAGTCTGGAAATACAAACTGTGGGAGCAAACTTGGATCCTGTATCAACCATAATGGCATCAAGACGTAAAACCAAAATCTGTTCAGTCCATAAACAGCTAAAACGCTCTAACTAGCAGGCCTGACTCAAAACCCATCAGGTATCACCATTCCACGCTAGCATGAGTCACAATTAACCCATGAATGAATCACCAGTGTGGGAACCTGGAAAATGTTAATTCATCTTTACACTGGAAAAAATATCTAGAAATAAGTTAAATATTTCTTAAATTAAGTGTATTCACCCTTAATAATTAATTTAGCAGGTAAATGAGATAGTTTGCAATAGAATGAGTATTTCTACTCTTAAAATAAGATAATTAGATAATATGCACTTGAATTAAGACATTGAAATTGTGATTTCTTATTTTAAATGTAAATTATCTTGTTCCATTAGCAAAATGTCTCTTTTACCTCCTCAATCCAAGAAAAAATGCATTTATTTTAAGAAAAAATGACTTATCTAGATTTAGACTATGGCTAAATCTCATTGTGAATGATTTATTGGGGGAAATAATCCCAATCCTTTCATGTGAAACGGTTGCCTAAACAAAAATCTCTCAGCAGATTTATTTACACATTTGTTTTTCTTGTGTTGTACGTTCTATCTTTTAAACCTTGTTCTTCCTGCTAAAGTGGAGTTTTTCTCTCACAGTTGCTGCATGCATGCTGGTTGTGAGGACTGCTGCAGAGTAATGCTGTGTTCACACCGGTCGCAGCAGAAGCAGCGAGTTTACATGCAAAAGTAACGCGCGTCAAAGGCGCAGCAAAGGTCCAGCAGCGTTTTGAGCAGCAGGCGCTAGCGCCTGAGCAGCTGAAGCAGCTCTTTCGGGAGCGTTTATGCATCTGACGGCGCGGCGCGCCAGCATAAACGCCGCTGCTGCTCGAGATGGAAAAATTGAACTTTTGCTGCCTCGGCGCCGCGATCAACCAATCAGATAAGCTGATCTGGGAGCTGGCAGAGAGACACACATCGCTGATGATACAGAGCGCTATGATCACTCCTCTGAAACAGTTTATTAACGCCTAAATTAACTTAAAATGCTGAAACATGCCGACAGAATATGTTCACCGCTTTTATTATCCTGGTGCCTGCAGTTTGGATTATTTAGATGAAAAACACCTACCAGCCGCCGCAGTGAAACGGCGAGGAGGCGACCCAACCAGAGGCTGCTGTTGAATGGGATTCTACTGACCGTCGCACCGCTGGTATGTGGGGTCTGGAGCGGCTCCGACAGAAATAATATTTGAAGGAAGGATGATAATCTGGATGAACTGACTGCACTGATTAAGTTTTCAGGTGGATTTTCTCACTTAAAAACATATTAAAACTACTTTATTCCAACTGATCACAGCAAATATAGCTGCAAGGCAGAGAAAAGGATAGAGTAGCTCTGCCCAACGCGCGCTGTCAGACCCACTTTTTCATCGCGCCCAGCAAAGATGCTTCAGCCGTCGCGGCAGAACTAAACTCGTACAAGCATAAAACATGAAGCAGCAGACGAGTTTTTGCTCCGTGTGTGAACGCAGCATTACGCCATCGTCTACTTATCCAGGAGGAAAGAATCCTGCAACATCAATAACTGGATGCAATCTGCTGGTTTTTCCTTAGAAAACTTCTAACCAATCTGACCGGATGATCTGATTGATTTATCTCTGTAAAGTGAACCAAATAACATGTTGTGAATTGATGCTATGGAAATAAACTGAATCAAATTGATTTCATTGTCTAATTGTTTTGCCACTAGCAGGCATACATTTCTCAAACGGGTTACAGCAAAAAGATCTATTCCACTTTAACTGTAGGTTTAGTTTTTAAGTAGATCATTTATTGGAATATTTAGGTGGAAAAACAATATTTTCTTCCTCTCCGGTGAAGAAATATCTCAACACAGAAGCCATTTTATAAAAAAAAAAACAACTCACGTTGAGCAGACAGATATCTGTTAATCTTTAGTCAGGAAATGCCTACAAGGAAATAATTACTCACCATAATTGGAACAAATCTAAAGTCAGTAATAATTAACAACTGGAAGTGTGAGAAACTGAGAGAGAAGGAGAGCAAAGTATTTCAGCAGACTGAGTGGGATAGAAAGGCAGGTAAAGTCATTAAAAACCATCCAGACAACAGGAAGTTTTTTTTTCTTTGTTTTGTCACCAAAAGCATAAAACATGCAGAGTTTCCTAATTTCTCCTGAGACTCTTAACTGGAACCAGCCGTTTTGGACAGATGAGTCTAACAATGACCTTTTCAGGTATGATTCAGAATGATCTGGCACCAAATAAAGAAAAAAACATGAGGAAAAGAATCTAATAGTGTTGTCAAAAGTAATGTTACTCAAAAAAGTATCGAAACTAAAACGTTGTATCCGGATACGATACTCATTTTCAAAAGTATCTATACCACTGAAAAGTGTTATTTTCTCTCTTGAAGTCACAGAATGCTAACCTGACTCCGCCAGATGGATTTGCTCCGCGCATATCCATCAGGAAACCTTTCAGTTGAAGTAATTTTGGGGAAGGGGCGAAAATACTGGTTAGCTGATTGGCCTATGTTGAGTGATAGGCGGGCCAAATAAACCAATCAGATCAACGAAGCATATGACGTACTAACAGCCAGGCTACTCTTGCGAAACCAGTCGGGAGAAGAGCAAAACATCTTTTCCTCTGAGAAAAAGCCTCCAGAGCAGTGTTTTGCTCTTCTTTCAGTGAAGAAATACTCTGTAATTCCAATAAAACTTGCTCGATAGCCACACTAGCGCTAGTTTCATCGGGCTGAAGCCGCCATGTTCTTTAGACTGAACTGTCGCGCTTCACCGTTCCACACCTCAACCCGCCTCAAAACCAAGCGCTGATTGGGCGTTTGTTTGGTGAGCGGCTCCAAATTTTTCTTCGCGGAGAGTCTCCAGACTGATCTGCGAGAAACCTTGAAAGCTCGCGAGATCAGGATGGTCTCCACGAAGGCTAACAGAATGAAGCAGAGGAAAGTAGACCTGCGTCCAAACACCATCAAACAGCCAATTCTCCATGTTTGACCAACATTGGATCAGGTTCCTTTTTACCTGAAGAAACCTGGGTTCCAAAAATTTATTAAGCAGCAAAACCCAAGGTTTGCTCTTCCCTCCCAGAATACAGCATTTATTTTTGTTTGTTAACTGGTTTGGCTAGTGTCATTGTTATGTGTGTAAAGCATAGCCAAGGAAGGAACACTTAACATTTATACTATGCAACCGGTGTTGATTTTCCAGGGGAGGCTCCCCAGAGGGCGACAGTAAAAGTGCACAGTCGTAAATATGCACAGCTGTTCTCCTGGTTTCTCCGTCCAAGCCAGGCGCGGTTGTTTTGAGCTCAGCAGACAGGCGAAGCGAATCTAATCACCATGTCTACTGCGGGGCTTTTGCTGTTTTCTCGCTGGTTCCGCTATCATAACTGCACAAATATCGCCAGTGCACTAGCAACGAGCATGCCTTTCACTGGGGGCGTGTAGCAAGACCGACTCTCGCGATGCACGAGACTTCTGAGCCTGTGGGTGCGGGCGAGGGCTCCTGCAATTGCTCCAAGTACGGCGGTATTTCCCCTACAGACCACCAGGGCGGCGTGAGAAAACCTTTGTTCGACCTGAAATGACTCATTTAATCATCCAAAACGATTATGGAACACATTAATTAACTGAAAAATGTTGCATAGTAATGCCTTTAATATTGTGCACAGCATACAACCTCAAAAATATTGTTCTTTTTGTTTTATTGTATGCTATTTGTTTTTATTTATTAATAAAAATGACATTGATGTTACATTTTGGGGACTTTGTTTTTATCCTTGTGGTACTGAAAAATATTAAAATATTTTCCTGAATATCGGTATCGAGTTGAACATTTTAGTATCGCGTGACAACCCTGGAATCTAATGTCCGATGATCAATACGGCGAAGGATCTGTGACGATTTCCCCTCAAAAAAAGGTTTTTGGAAACATGGAAGCTTCTAGCACCAGTTAAAAAAATATATATATATATGTATCACAAAGTCACAAAAACGTGGCAAAGGTTATATAGTAAAAACTGTTTTTTATAATGTTGTATTTATGGAGCGAACTTTGTTACATTTTTTTCTAAATGAAAATTACGTTTTTTTAAATGCAATTCTGATACAAAATTCTGAAAAATGCCTTGATCAAGATTATTTTTCAAAAGTTTAGTGGTTTTACTTTTTAACATATTTTTAGGGCTTAAACAAGTAATATCTTTTTATTTATCTTTTTTGTATTTTTGTTTTGTGACCTTGAGTGTCAAGAAAGGTGCTGTTAAATAAAATGTATTATTATTATAATTAATATTATCTGATTAATCTTGATTAATTAATTTTTAAATAATCTACAGCTAATTAAGTAATCAATTAATTGTCAACTGAACTACAGACTGTAAAACATGCCTTTAGCTGACAGAGCGACCCACTTAAAGCAGTAATTATCTAAAAATTGCAAATAAATATAAAAATTCAAGATTTAAAAAATAAAGTTTCATCTGTCAATATGCTCTATCAATAACACCTCAAGCGGAAAAGTTTTAGTTTACCTGGTTTAATTTAATTTAAAAAATCTTCTTTAAGGAACCTTTTGCTATCCGATTATTAATCAATTAATCAATTTCCAAAATAATCATTAGTTGCAGCCCTAATTATTTTATATAATCAACTTTTATTTTTTATTTTTCAGCTGTTTTCTGCAATCCCCCCGTTGCTCTTGCTGCAGCATCGATTCCTTTCTGCATATATTGATGCTAGATTACAGAAATCCGTCCCTTGAGTGTTTTGTGGAACAGCTGCGTTTCCAGGTACAAGATTTGCAGATTTGATTTAATTTCTACTTAAAGTACTTAGATTATTGAGGAGCCGTCAGTGGGTGTGGATTTTTTTTTCTAACTGAACGATGGTAGCAGAAGAAGCCGCCCCCACTTGTTGCCAGGGAAATGCCCTGTTTAGCTAAGCATACAGAATGGGCTGTAAGTGGAGCTCTGCTGCTCTAAAAACTGCAAATCACAATTGATTTTAGGTTTTTTATTTTAGGTTCAGTTGTTTTAATGTGGGGCACAATTAAGTTCAAAGAGGTTGAAGCGTAGCAGATTTAAAGCCCCTTTCACATTTTGATGATTTAGACCAGTGTATGCGAAAAATCAGGCAAAAACGCTGGCATTCGCTTGATATAAGTTATGGCAACGATTTGTACGAAAGTTATGAGCGCGCTGAAAACACCTTGTGTACATGGGAAATAAGTTCCAGGTCAGTTATCTGATCGTTGACACACGTTAAGTGTAATTTACTCATAAGTCGTGGCTTCTAGCTTATCCAAAACCTATGAGTAACTTGTGCATAACTCATCAAGAGCTTCTCTCCAACGCATATCAGCCGTATTTTGACGTGTTCCAGATGACTGCTGAACGTGTTTCTAACTTCCAGCTACTGTATAATGGCGCATTGGCAGCTGTTTTGGTATAAAGGGTGTCTCACAGGAGGAAACCGTCAGTTCTCCTCTAGACTTCATCCCCATCATAGGGTGAGCGAAGAAGGTGAGTGTGATGGATCCTTCCTGCGTCCATGACAACGGCCAACAAACTTCCTAGCAGAAATGATGCTGAATCTGCCGCGACTGCAAACCCTCTTTCTTTCTTTCTTTTTTTTTTGGGCGGGCGGTAAACAGCAGCTAGGTTAATACAGCGATCAAAGACATCTTCTTATGCAGATCGTGCGCTTCCAGGCACATTGTTGCCCCCCTCAAGACACTGGCTTGTGCATCATTTCATGGGCATTATGCTGCCGTGCTTTATGTATAAATTAGGCCTGTCGTTGGACATGGAGATCTGGACTCATTATGAATATGCTAAGTGTATGCCCAAGATTGAAAAAAAAATCATAGAAAGTTAGCGCCTGTCAGTAAGATTCTAGGGCAGTGGTCCCCAACCACCGGGCTGTGGGGTCATTTGGTACCAGGCCTCACATAAAAAATATATAATTTATCGACAATTAGAGTCTGAGTTAGATGTTTATTTTGAAAAAATATAAAAATTTGAGTATTCTCCAATTACATCAGTCGGTGCATCTGTGCCTCTCTTGACACAGGTTAATTCATAGGTCAAGACACATCCTATTCATAACTAGGGGTGTAAATCACATCCCATGGCTTATCTCGACCAGTATCTATTTTCTGACCCAACGATCTGACATTTTCGAGCATCAAGAATACCCACGACACGATTCGACTTCTCCGACACCGGTTAATTTTTTTTTTGTTGGGCCAAACAAAGTTTGGGCTTGAAATAAATCAATGAAAGCTGTAATATCATTATGCATTTTCTTTAGAAACTACAGCAAATAACAGAAGTAGAAAAATACTGCAAAATATCAGTGTAATGAGTTCAATGCAATACCTCGGCTCCAGAGAAACTGTCCAACATATTTTTTTAGAATGTAATAAATATACTCAGGAAAGAGAGAGTTAGACAGGAATAAAAATAAACTAGATACAAGGGAATTGTTTCAAAGGTCATCTGGGGATGTAGTTTTGGGAGTATTTTTAATCTTCTAAGAAGAACGGGTATTTTAGGAGAATATAATAGTTTGTCTGGTCCATACCTATTCTGGAAGGTGGCGGTAATGCTAGAAGTTGTTTGCCAACCGCCATTAAAAAAAAGAAGAAGAAGGCGGCTCCAGAGTGTCGACGTCACCGCCCCCTTGAGAGACGCTCCGCTGCACCTCTCCCAGATTGTAGCTGACCGCAAACAGCGCCGCAGACAGGAGGCCGGCTTGTTTTGTTTTTATGACCAAAATTGCGGAAAACAACTCATGAAGTTTGACCCGCTAGAAGAGCGAGGTGCGCGAGAACGCTGGGACCCTTTTTCCACCTGATCTCTGCTCTTTTTCGCCCTCATGTCGCTCCCTTGTCTGACTAAACTCGCCCCCCACTCACCGCCTCGGCGCCGTATCTAGACCCAAACCGTGTAGCACAGACCACGCCCATATTGAGCATAATAAAAATGTCTGTGTCAAGCTCACTGCAACACACTGCTGTAAGAGTATAACTAGGAAGCGAGGTAGGAGGGCAAAATAGGTTTAGCGCCACCGCAGCACGGGAGGGAGAATTACGTCCAGGAGCAAATGGATAAAAATAGACCGGAGGGGAAAAAAAAAACATGAATCGATTCTCTTGCGGACGTGTCGATGCATCGGACGTCGGCTGTTGGATCGATGCATCGATACAAAATGATTATTATTTACACCCCTATCTATACACCTAACCTGCTTCCTATTTCCTGCTGTTAGAGCGACCAAATCAAAGCTACGGAGCAGACTGGACATCAGGAGCAAACTTTGTGTCATTGTCTCCGGTTACGCCTAGATGGGACCGGCTTGTTTTGGAGAAACAAGCTCAGGGCTCCCATTAATTCAAAATAATGGTCAGTTTTATTTTTATGCTGTTTTTATTGGATTTTATGCCAGTCGGATCATTTTATTTGATCATATTTACCCCCCACACTTTAAAGGCCGGTCCGTGAAAATATTGTCTGACATATAACCGGTCCATGGTGCAAAAAAGGTTGGGGACCGCTGTTCTAGAGCACATGCTGGCTGAGTCAGCAAGGTGTGACAGGGTCCCAAGGTAACAGCAGAGATTCAAGGTCCTCCATTTTTAAACAAACTTTATTCCATAGCAGGACTTTTTATTTGTTTTGATTTTTGGAGCAGCATTCCATCAGTATGGCAGAAAGAAACCATAAGTGTTTCTCCCAGTGGCTGGTTTTGTACCTCATCTGGGCTAGATGCTTGGTAGACCCTGCATGTGTCCTCGTAGTGCTGCTCCGCCTCGGCCTGGTCGGTCACACCGTTGGACTCGTACACTGGGGTGACGTTGTGCACCAGGGCGATGGCTTTCACGGCCTCGTGAACTCGGCTACTGATGGTCTTTCGTACCTTGGTGGCTGCAGGAGCTCTGGAGGCCGGTAGGTCATGGGTGGGCTGGGGACAAACGCAGAATGCAACATCATTAAAACAACAAAAGTAATCCATTTTAAAAATAAAATTAAACATAAGTGAACTTTATTGATTGCACTCCGGAGAAATGCAACTCCCTGCATTTAACCCATCCCCTTGGGATGTGGGGATCAAACGGTACTTGCAACCTTCTCAGAGCACAAGATCACTGCTCTAACCACTGGACCAACACTATTCCAAAACCAATACAAGCTACCTGGTTCATGCGCTGTCATAGCCATTCAGCACTGTTCTTTTGAGTCACTAATTTAGTGCTACTTGTCCCAATACTATATTTCCCATTAAAAACCTGCTACACTCAAGTTGCTTACTGGTAGCGATGGTGAGATGAAGCCTCATGAGGCATTGAACCGCGGCCAAATTGGCATTTTCAACAACGATCCCCCTACAGTTCATGAGGCTTCATGTGAATATGTCACCACCTACTGGTGGACAACAGAACTACAGTTTTTAATAAAATCTGTGTTTTTTTTGCAACTGTTTTTCTTTTTTTCCCCTTTCAAGTTCCCTTGAAATTGTTAACGGTTGGTGTGTATAATAAAATCTTTTGTAATTTCTTTCAAAAAATTGTTTAAAAGTCAAAGACAGGTCTTGAACCATCAACGTCTAGAGTGAGAGCCTGTCTCTTGCAGATGACGCCATCTACGTAGATGGCCATAGCAGGGAGAAAATACTAGTTAACAGTAACCTGTTAACACTGACTTTGTCCGGTGGTTTGCTCAAATTTTGATTATTACATTGTTTATTCTAACCACTGAAAAAGTATCCGGAGCTTGTGGGGGGATAGTTGATCTCTGGGTGACCTAAAAAATAATCTTAGAGGTTGTTTTTGTCTTTTAAGTGGTGAAATGTAAGGGATTATTGTAATATTATCTCTGACTCATTTTTCATGTGATTAAATTAAATGAGATCTAAGGTGCCTCCTATTTATTCGGAGCAGCTGCCTGAACTTTGGTTCTATCCAAGATGGCCGCCCTTTAGGCACGTCAGCCAGCGTCCAATGAGGTGTCTACGGAAGAGGATTAGGGTCACTGGACATTAAAAAAAAAGTTAATTGATTTTTAAATTTTATTTCAGGTTAACATGGGAAAAAAAGTCAGAATTCTGACTTCAATTTCAGAATTTGATTTTTCTCAAAATTTGGATTTTAATGTAGATGGGAACTATGAAGGAAGAGATGTGGAGCACTCAGCTTTGCTGACAAAGATGTGAGTTGTTTGAGGTGGCCAGTGACACATTGGTGGAAAATGATGGAATTAGGCAACTTTTTACGTGCCCGAGGGGTCCCCTCATTAATGGAGGAGCAGAAGGTCATTAAAACAAGAGCTAGTCTCTAAAACAGACATGGCTATGGCTTGATGCTAACATGTTTGTTAGCTGTCAGAATTCTGAGAAAAAAGTCAAAATTCTGAGATTAAAGTCAGAATTCTGACTTTTTTCCCATATTAAACTGAAAAAATAAATCAGTTAACTTTTTTTTTTTTTTTTTTCCAGTGGCCCTTATCCTCTTTGGTAGGTGTCTGCGTATATAATTTCTATGGTGGAAACAGATATATTGTGGAGAAAAGAAAACATCCTGTGAAGTAGCTGCCTCAATTGTCCCCATTTGTTGTCCCATTTCAGTGGTACTGCCAGCAGATGGCGCCCTGTCTGCTTATCGTGCTGCAATTTGCTGAGACTAAGAAAAACTACTTTAACACTGTCAGGACAGATGCTTTGTGTATATCAATCTTTTAATTTACCACAATCAGCCTGTTTTGTCTTTTTATTTGGCTGAAACAATGAACTGAAATAATTGTCAACTAATTTAGTAATCGACACTTGTTAAAGAAGTATAGAGACTGTAAAACACACTGGAAAAACTAAACTGATAAGTAATTTTTTCTAAAATAAGTGCATTTGTTCTTGGATGAGGAGGTAAAAGAGACATTTTGCCTATGAACAAGACTATTTACACTTAAAACAAGAAAACACAATTACGCTTGTCTTTATTTCAGGTACATATCAGATTATATTATTTTAAGAGTAAAAATACTCATTCCATTGGCAAACTATCTCATTTACTGACTCAAATTAACGTAAATACACATAATTTAAGACATTTTTACTTATTTCTAAATCAAGTTTTTTCCATTGTATGCCTTAAGTTGACAGAGTTTGGTCTCGCTAGGAGCAGAAAACATTGTAAAAATAAGTAAATATTTTGTATTTAAGACAAAAAAAAAACTTTTCGCCTGTCAATCTGCTCTATCCAGAACTCCTCAGGTGGAAAATTTCAGTTACACCTTCGTTTTTCATATTCAATTTCATAAAAAATCCTCTTTAAAGATCCTTTGCTATTTTTAGTAATTGAAAAAATTATCGACGGATTAATGGATTTGCAAAATAATCGCCAGCTGCAGGCCTAGTGTAGACGTGATAACGCATTCTTTTCCCTTTGAACGACACGACGACCACGTTTCAGTAAAACTTTTCCACAGCATTAAGTCAAATAAATGCTTTAATTATGCT